>JAWZYU010000029.1:24733607-25148607 GCA_038380435.1 Ryuthela nishihirai | reverse complement strand
GTCCATGTGACCTGGCCATTTAGCCCATGGTGTGCAAAAAAGTGCCGCTCAGAGGTAAAACAACCCAATCTCTGAGCCTTCGGGGTCCATGTGACCTGGCCATTTAGCCCATGGTGTGCAAAAAAGTGCCGCTCAGAGGTAAAACAACCCAACCCGTAGCATGCTAAGGCTCGTATCTGCAGTTTTCAAATCTGAGTCCCACCTGTGCTAGTGTTGATATCCTCTGCCTTCGGTCAAAAAGGGGTCATCGATGATTTTGGAAAGGTCCCGTCCGTCGGATGGGCGTTTAGCCGTGGTCTAATATGCAGGGTTGGGTTGTTTTATTTCTGACGGGCACTTTTTTTGCGCACTATAGGTTAAATGGCCGAGTCACAAAGACCCCCTATAGCTCAGAGAAGGTTGGGGAAGGGGACCCACTGGACAGTTTTTAGGAGACATAGTAGACTCCTGTCTAACGTGCACAGGGTATGACACTCCTGTACAGTCGCTCAAAAAAGTATCCGAACACTACGGTTGATTACAGAATTCAGAAAAATTATCTGGCAACGATTTTTTTTAGAAATTAGTGAATTAGAAATTAGAGAAATTAGTAATTTCTAAAAAAAATCATTGCCAGATATTTTTTCTGAATTCAGTAATCAACCATAGTGTTCGGATACTTTTTTGAGCGACTGTACATGGGGTAACGGCTTTACGCCCCATCCGACGGACGGTGGCCTTTTCAAGCCCATCATATCCACCAACTGACTAGCGGCAAATCTACACTCTGGTCCATGTAGGACTCGAACCCGGGAACTGCAGATTACGATTCTGGTGCGATACCTAGTGAGTGAGCCAACCCTGTTCCATCCACATGCAGAAGAGCCACATCCAGTGGACGCTAAAGAGCACGCTGGATGATCTTGACTGCGGGACTTCCATTTGTTTAGCGACAGATCCCCTTCCTCTAGAGAACTCTGAACCCATGGGGTACTCTAGTAGACCTAGATCTAGTCTCCCCTAGATTTTACGAAGTCGCTTCGAATTTTGCCAACTCCGAGATACTTTTGGGCGGGAGCCTCCCTCATCCCCCCATAGCTACGCCCCTGGACATAATTAAGCATACAGAGTCTCATCGGTATACTAAGTTTCAGTCACTATTTATCTCTTCGTATTGACGTAGAAGAAAAGTTGTTTTGAGTTTGGTGTGACTCGGACCCACGACCTCACCCTGCTGAGCCGTATAGTGACTGAAACAGTTATTAGGAATGATTAGTTTTACCTAAATCAACGGTGCGGGGGTGGCTCAGTCGGTAGCGCGCCAGGCTAGTAATCTGCAGTTCCCAGGTTCGAGTCCCAGCTGGGTCAGCGTTGAGATTTATCTCCACAAAATTCCCCGTCCTGCCCACGGTCAGTAGGGGACACCGATGGACTTGGAAAGGCCACCGTCCGTCGGATGGGATGTTAAGCCGTGGCTTCTTATGCGGGAGAGCCATACCCTGTGCACGTTAAGAGCACGCTGGATGCCTTTGACGTGAGGCTACCGTCTGTCTCCCAACAGCTGTTCCAGTGGGTCCCCAACCTTCTCTAAGCCTTCGGGGTCCATGTGACCTGGCCATTTAGCCCATGGTGTGCAAAAAAGTGCCGCTCAGAGGTAAAACAACCCAACCTAACCCTAAATCAACAGCGATAGCTAAAGCAGTTCGTTTTTGGTCAATATATTACTGAGGCGTAGGTTTAAAACGAGAATGCTGCAGTTGCTTCGTAGAGAGCTCAAATCTACAGTTTTTTTTGCGTCACGAGCTCTTTTGTTTATCGCTTCTGTATGAAAATTATTGAAAGAAACAACAACAAACAAATAAGAAGAACGCGCTTAACGAGATGCAAAAGATTCAGTAACAACACCAGCAGATTGTTACTCGGAAAAGGTCGAACGCGAGCAATTATCTAAACGAGACAGTCGTTTGCAGATGAGTTGGAAACCGTAACCGAGTGATTTTGCGATAACAATTATTGGTGGCGCTGGAATCGCAAAATCGAAAAGAAAACAAAAAAAATTTCTGGAAGAAAACGTGTTTTGTGGTGATCAAACTTATTAGGATAAAGAAATAGTACCAGGGGCAGTACTGGGGAGGAGGAAAAAATTTTGGGGGGTTGTGAACGCTTCATCTTTTATCATTTAAATAAATATCATTATCGGCGATTCTTGATTTTGTAATCGTACACTAAAATCATAAAAATATGTTGTTTTTTTCAGTAGTGAATGTTGCATGAGAAAGTATCATTATTTTTGAAATTTTTTAATGGAAGGTTTCGGGGGGGGGGGGGGGGAGGTTGTGTCTGCTTTTGATAAAACTTCCCTCTTTCCTTGAACTAAAAACTAATAGGAGGTGAGTTCGGATGTTTAACCTGAGGGGAAGGTTTTTGACCAGACTAGGATAGAGTGGTAGAGGTGCAGGTTCGAGTCCCAGCTCGACAAACGTTGAGATTTATCTCCGCTAAACTCCCACCACAAGCCGTCTCATGACCGAGTGGTTAGCGTGCTTGGTTACTGATCAAAAGGGTCGAACCCGAGTAAAAGAAGAGATGTTTGCTTTGTCTTTCTTCTGAGACATCGCCTTCCTCAGAGATCTCTTCTACAGCATATTATAGTGACAGTCTCCGGTCAAAATTTAAGGGCGGGGGTGGCTCGGTCGGTAGCGCGCCAGGCTCGTAATCTGTAGTTCCCAGGTTCGAGTCCCAGCTGGGTGAGCTTGAGATTTATCTCCGCAAAATTCCCTGCCCTGCCCACGGTCAGTAGGGGACACCGATGGGCTGGGAAAGGCCGCCGTCCGTCGGTTGGGACGTTAAGCCGTGGCCCCGTGTGCGGGAGAGCCATACCCTGTGCACGTTAAAGAACACGCTGGCTGGCCTTGACGGGAGGCTACCATCTGTCTCCCAACAGCTATTCCAGTGGGTCCCCTCCCCCAACCTTCTCTGAGCCTTCGGGGTCCATGTGACCTGGCCATTTAGCCCATGGTGTGCAAAAGAGTGCCGCTCAGAGGTAAAACAACCCAACCCATGGCCGAGTGGTTAGCGTGCTTGGTTACTGATCAAAAGGTTCGAACCCGAGTAAAGGAAGAGATGTTTGCTTTGTCTTTCTTCTGAGACATCGCCTTCCTCAGAGATCTCTTCTACAGCATATTATAGTGACAGTCTCCCGCCAAACTTCTGTGGCAAGCAGATGCTTGAGGGATTTTTTTTATTTATTTTTATATAAACCAGCTCCCTGTCCTTGGTCAGGAAGGGGACACCGATGAGCTTGAAAATGCCGCCGTCCTTCAGATGAGGCATAAAGTTGAGACCCCGTGTGCATGAGAGCCATATTTTACGCACGTTAAAGAACACTCTAGACTAGAGGTTCTCAACGTGGAGTACGCAGTAAAATTTTTGGGGTACGCCGTGAGAGCTCAAAAGTCGCTAGATTTTATGATATATAATAAAAAATAAATAAATACCTCCTCAAGCAGCTGCTTGCCACAGAGGTCTGACAGGAACCTATCAGTTTATATGCCATGGTAGAAGGTCTGAGAGGATGGCAGGACCTCAGCAGAAAAACGACACAAACAGCCATGCCTTACCCGGGGCTCGAACCCAGGTCACATAAATTTTATTCCCATTGTTATACTATAACTATAGTTTTATCTATCTCTACAAGGGGTACGCCAGTTACATACACATTTCCAGAGGGTACGTGAAGCATAAAAGGTTGAGAACCACTGATTTATATGTTTTATTTTATTCCCATTGTTATACTATAACTATAGTTTTATCTATCTATACAAGGGGTACGCCAGTTACATACACATTTCCAGGGTGGTACGTGAAGCATAAAAGGTTGAGAACTACTGATTTATATGTTTTATTTTATTCCCATTGTTAAACTATACCTATAGTTTTATCTATCTATACAAGGGGTACACCACTTTTGGGTTGTTTTACCTCTGAGCGGCACTTTTTTGCACACCATGGGCTAAATGGCCAGGTCACATGGACCCCGAAGGCTCAGAGAAGGTTGGGGGAGGGGACCCACTGGAACAGCTGTTGGGAGACAGATGGAAGCCTCCCGTCAAGGCCATCCAGCGTGTTCTTTAACGTGCACAGGGTATGGCTCTCCCCCACACGGGGCCACGGCTTAACGTCCCATCCGACGGACGGCGGCCTTTCCAAGCCCATCGGTGTCCCCTACTGACCGTGGGCAGGGCGGGGAATTTTGCGGAGATAAATCTCAACGCTGACCCAGCTGGGACTCGAACCTGGGAACTACAGATTACGAGCCTGGCGCGCTACCGACTGAGCCACCCCTGCCCCAGGGGTACACCAGTTACATACACATTTCCAGGGGTACGTGAAACATAAAATGTTGAGAACCACTGATATAGATGTTTTATTTTATTCCCATTGTTATACTATAACTATAGTTTTATCTATCTAAACAAGGGGTACGCCAGTTACATACACATTTCCTGGGGATACGCGAAGCATAAAAGGTTGAGAACCACTGGCCCATGCAATTTTTCAGGTTATTTAATATCTTTTAGATGTGGTGGGTGGGAGCCCAAGCTGCCCCACTTCTGCGCCTCTATTTGCTTTACCCTTTATAGAAAATTCATTTGTGAATTCCTCACTAATTAGCTAACACTCGCATTCCCGTTCTTTAAAACTCAACTGGATTAAATCTTCAACTACACCATTAAAAGTTTCTTATCACTGGTCATTATAATAATTCACCTCATGTACAGTCACGTGACACGAAGGTTGCCAGATCACTAATTTCTAAAAAAAATCGTTGCCAGATTTTTTTCTGAATTCTGTAATCAACCATAGTGTTCGGATATTTTTTTGAGAGACTGTACTCTAAAAGCAATTCTTCAGAGTTGCTGCGGAGGATTTCGGAATAAAAAAGAAACGTTTATATTTCAGGAACTGATTCATTACCGTGCTAAAAAAAAGTTTCCCGTCTTTATAAAAAAGCTGTAAAGATTAAATTTAAAATCGTGGTGTTAGTATCCTTTCTGTTACGCGTCTTAAGAGTATGGCCACACAGAAGGCGACTTGAGCGTGTTTCAACGTTGTGAATATTTTTAGACTTTGTGGCATCTGAAAACATAACCATCAACAAGCACGGGAGTGGCCTCACAGGACTCTGGAGCATGTGTAGTTTCTTGTGAAGACACTCCCGTTGTTGGTTGGGTTGTTTTACCTCCGAGCTGCACCCTTTTTCACACAATGGGCTACATGTTCAGGTCACAAGGACCCCGGGGGCTCAGAGCAGGTTGTACGGGAGTGGCCTCACAGGACTCTGGAGCGTGTGAAGTTTCTTGTGAAGCCACTCCCGTTGTTGGTTGGGTTGCTTTACCTCCGAGCTGCACCCTCTTTCACACAATGGGCTACATGTTCAGGTCACAAGGACCCCGAGGGCTCAGAGCAGGTTGCACGGGAGTGGCCTCACAGGACTCTGGAGCGTGTGCAGTTCCTTTTGAAGCCACTCCCGTTGTTGGTTGGGTTGTTTTACCTCCGAGCTGTACCCTTTTTCACACAATGGGCTACATGTTCAGGTCACAAGGACCCCGAGAGCTCAGAGCAGGTTACACGGGAGTGGCCTCACAGGACTCACCAGCGTGTGCAGTTTTTTGTGAAGCCATTCCCGTTGTTGGTTGGGTTGTTTTACCTCCGAGCTGCACCTTTTTCACACAATGGGCTACATGTTCAGGTCACAAGGACCCCGAGAGCTCAGAGCAGGTTGCACGGGAGTGGCCTCACAGGACTCACCAGCGTGTGCAGTTTTTTGTGAAGCCATTCCCGTTGTTGGTTGGGTTGTTTTACCTCCGAGCTGTACCCTTTTTCACACAATGGGCTACATGTTCAGGTCACAAGGACCCCGAGGGCTCAGAGCAGGTTGCACGGGAGTAGCCTCACAGGACTCTGGAGCGTGTGTAGGTTCTTGTGAAGCCACTCCCGTTGTTGGTTGGGTTGTTTTACCTCCGAGCTGCACCCCTTTTTCACACAGTGGGCTATATGTTCAGGTCACAAGGACCCCGAGGGCTCAGAGCAGGTTGCACGAGAGTGGCCTCACAGGACTCTGGAGCGTGTGCAGTTTCTTGTGAAGCCACTCCCGTTGTTGGTTGGGTTGTTTTACCTCCGAACTGCACCCTTTTTCACACAATGGGCTACATGTTCAGGTCACAAGGACCCCGAGGGCTCAGAGCAGGTTGCGTGGAGGGGTGCACTGTAGAGCTCTTAGGAGACAGATGGTAGCTGGATGGTCAAGGCCATCCAGCCTTTTGCTTAATGTGCACAAAAGTACTCTGTTGAACAAGGGATCACGGCTTAACATCCCATTCAACTGATCCTTTCTCTTCAAAGGCTGTGCATGTGTTGGAAGAAATAAATCTGAACTGTCACAGGCAGAACTCAAACCTGAGAAATGAAGATTACGATCCTTGAGCCAACTATTGTCTCTCCCCCACCCTTTTTTTTGGGGGGGGGGGTAATCACTTCCAGATGTAATGCGGAGGAGGACAAGGATGGACCCTTCCCCCCCTTTTTGAGAATACTAGCGATCAGAACAGATGCGAAAAACATTTTAAACATATACCTGGGTTCGAGCCCCGGGTAAGGCATGGATGTGTGTGTCGTTTTTCTGCTGAGGTCCTGCCATCCTCTCAGACCTTCTACTGTGGCATATAAACTGACAGGCTCCTGTCAGACCTCTGTGGCAAGCAGCTGCTTGAGGGGGTATTTATTTATTTATATTATTTATATGTGTTGTACAGTATTAGAACAGGAATCGGCAACGACGGCCGCCCACATGTACATTTTTGGTGGCCCATAAAAGGTTGACCATACTAACATAGCATATGGCCGGTATGTTGAATTATTTGACTAATACATTTTATAATATGAATAATAAATTAAAAATAATTCTATGCCTATACTTCGTGATATCGCCATGCAACTTGGCGATATTTAATTTATGCTGACTTACATGATTTTAGGTTATGATAATCCAATGGTGTTTCATTGCATCATTCATCAGGAACCACTTTGCTGAAAAATTTTATCATCAATGAAAGACGTTAAGGACACCGTGATATAAAATGTAAATTACATCCGACCCAAAGGTCTGAAACATCGCCAATTTCGAGTTGGGTTGTTTTACCTCTGAGCTGCACTTTTTTGCACACCATGGGCTAAATGGCCAGGTCACAAGGACCCCGAAGGCTCAGAGAAGGTTGGGGGAGGGGACCCACTGGAACAGCTGTTGGGAGACAGATGGTAGCCTCCCGTCAAGGCCATCCAGCGTGTTCTTTAACGTTGAGCTGTTTTACCTCTGAGCGGCACTTTTTTGCACACCATGGGCTAAATGGCCAGGTCACATGGACCCCGAAGGCTCAGAGAAGGTTGTGGGAGGGGACCCACTGGAACAGCTGTTGGGAGACAGATGGTAGCCTCCTTCAAGGCCATCCAGCGTGTTCTTTAACATGCACAGGGTATGGCTCTCCCGCACACGGGGCCACGGCTTTACGTCCCATCCGACGGACGGCGGTCTTTCCAAGCCCATCGGTGTCCCCTACTGACCGTGGGCAGGGCGGGAATTTTTGCGGAGATAAATCTCAACGCTGACCCAGCTGGGACTCGAACCTGGGAACTACAGATTACGAGCCTGGCGCGCTACCGACTGAGCCACCCCCGCCTCACCCAATTTCGAGAATTCTTGACAGAAATCGATTCGAAGTATTAAGAAATAGATATTTTCATGACGGAACACGAAAATACTGTCCCACAACTATATGATAAAAAATGGATTATGTCTCTTGAATTTATGGTAGATATTACAACGTACCTTAATGAACTTAATTTGAACCTTTCAGGGCCAAGGTAAATTACTAGCAGAACTGTTTTCTGACATAAAAGCTTTTGAAGCCAAACTATGTCTGTTGCAGAAACATATGGTGGAAGAAAATCTACATCATTTTATATATATTCCGCAAATTCCCCGCCCTGCCCACGGTCAGTAGGGGATACCGATGGGCTTGGAAAGGCCGCCGTCCGTCGGATGGGACGTTAAGCCGTGGCCCCGTGTGCGGGAGAGCCATACCCTGTGCACGTTAAAGAATACGCTGGATGGCCTTGACGGGAGGCTACCATCTGTCTCCCAACAGCTGTTCCAGTGGGTCCCCTCCCCCAATCTTCTCTGAGGCTTCGGGGTCCATGTGACCTGGCCATTTAGCTCATGGTGTTCAAAAAAGTGCCGCTCAGAGGAAAAACAACCCAACCCTATGGCATTTTCGAGAAATCCCCCCTCCCCCCCACACACTGTAGGGGCGGGGGTGGCTCAGTCGGTAGCGCGCCAGGCTCGTAATTTGTAGTTCCCAGGTGCGAGTCCCAGCTGGGTCAGCGTTGAGATTTATCTCCGCAAAATTCCCCGCCCTGTCCACGGTCAGTAGGGGACACCGATGGGCTTGGAAAGGCCGCCGTCCGTCGGATGGGACGTTAAGCCGTGGCCCCGTGTGTGGGAGAGCCATACACTGTGCACGTTAAAGAACACGCTGGATGGCCTTGACGGGAGGCTACCTTCTGTCTCCCAACATCTGTTCCAGTGGGTCGCCTCCCCCAACCTTCTCTGAGCCTTCGGGGTCCATGTGACCTGGCCATTTAGCCCATGGTGTGCAAAAAAGTGCCGTTCAGAGGTAAAACAACCCACACAACTCATTTTATATATCGCAAATCTGTTGTTGGTGGCAAAAAGGAAACTTTTGTTGGTATTATTGAAGATTTACAATCGGAATTTTCAACAAGATTTGTGGATTTACATAAAAAATAGCATCGAAATACGATTGTTTTTGAACCTTTTTAATGTCGATATTGATGACGTTTCCGAACCAACTACAAATGGAAGTTTTGGGATTACAACACAATGAAACATTGAAGAAAGCATTTTCGTTAGAAAATATCCAAAAATTTCATCAATGCTTTCCAAAACCTTTGAAGGATTAATCAGTTCTGCAAAGAAGATGATAGTCGCATTTGGAAGCACACACATTTGCATTTTCTGCTTTGCTTGTATACATTTGCATAGAAACATTTTCTGCCATTAGTTTTAGAAAAAATAAATTTACTTCTCGACTGACTGACGAACATTTGCATGCTTCGATTCGAATTTGCACCTCAGGTTATGTAGTGGACATAGATAATTTGACCAAGGGTTGGGTTGTTTTACTTCTGACCGGCACTTTTTTGCACACAATGGGCTAAATGGCCAGGTCACAAGGACCCCGAAGGCTCAGAGAAGGTTGGGGGAGAGGACCCACTGGAACAGCTGTTGGGAGACAGATGGTAGCCTCCCGTCAGGGCCATCCAGCGTGTTCTTTAACGCGCACAGGGTATGGCTCTCCCACACACGGGGTCATGGCTTAACGTCCCATCCGACGGACGGCGGCTTTTCCAAGCCCATCGGTATCCCCTACTGACCGTGGGTGGGCAGGGCGGGGAATTTTGCGGAGATAAATCTCAACGCTGATCCAGCTAGGACTCGAACCTGGGAACTGCAGATTACGAGCCTGGCGCGCTACCGACTGAGCCACCCCCGCCCCCAATGGTCCAGGTCACAAGGACCCCGAAGGCTCAGAGAAGGTTTGGGGAGGGGACTCACTGGAACAGCTGTTGGGAGGCAGATGGTAGCCTCCCGTCAAGGCCATCCAGCGTGTTCTTTAACGTGCACAGGGTATGGCTCTCCCGCACACGGGGCCACGGCTTAACGTCCCATCCGACGGACGGCGGCCTTTCCAAGCCCATCGGTGTCCCCTACTGACCGTGGGCAGGGCGGGGAATTTTGCGGAGATAAATCTCAACGCTGACCCAGCTGGGACTCGAACCTGTGAACTACAGATTACGAGCCTGGCGCGCTACCGACTGAGCCACCCCCGCCCCCGTACTGACTGAGACGTACATAGAAAGGAAATCTCAGTCAGTACCGTGTAAATCGAAACTGGTTGCATTTTTTGACCGTGCAAAGCCAAAATTGTGTGAACTGATCACCGTGTAAATCGAGGGATAGGTGTATTACCAAATAAATATAAAACTGTTACCGTGTTTTGCAAGTATACCATTTTGGGTGTATTTCCATTAAGACACTTAATTGTTTACAGAAACATTAAATTACTTCTTTAAAAACAACAATGCAGTGCTGTATTATGCAAATTATTCTCTGCGAGATGATGGGAAAAGGCTTCTGTTGCCACTTGCAAAAAAAGAAATTATGCATAAACATTTTGATTATTTGGCCAATAAAATTTTTAATTCGTTATCGATTGAAATTCGAAATGAAAGAATATTTTTTGCATTTCAGATCCACTCCCTGCTAAATATCTGACGAGTGTTTCAAGATAGATAGAAAACAAATCAACACTTGAATATTCCTGCAAAGAGTAAGTTTTCTCAATACAGACTCATTCAGACAAATTTTCATTATTCTTGAACAACCTGATAACAATTTTAAAATGAATCTAAAATTTCAATTTTTTTTTTAGAAAGGAAATCAATCTAGAGTAAAGTATGTTTTTTTGTGAAGATTTTGAAGGTTCTAATATATTTTTAAGGTTAATCTGATTTATGTTATATTTTTTCAGTTTATTATAAAAGACAGCTCTGTCATGGAATGGGGAGGATTACAGTAAAAACTATTTGGGGATTCGATCTTTTTCCATTTGAACAACATCACATTTGTTAATGTACAGTCGCTCAAAAAAATATCCGAACACTATGGTTGATTACAGAATTCAGAAAACATATCTGGCAACGATTTTTTTTAGAAATTAGTGATCTGGCAACCTTCGTGTCACGTGACATTAGTGACATTAGTGATCTGGCAACCTTCGTGTCACGTGACACGAAGGTTGCCAGATCAATAATTTATAAAAAAAATCGTTGCCAGATATGTTTTCTGAATTCTGTAATCAACCATAGTGTTCGGATACTTTTTTGAGCGACTGTAGGTGGTCATATTATTTTGATACTTGATCGTGTGGGCTCACTCACGGAAATATTGAGCGTGTGCAGTTACCGTTCACAACAAACTGGAGCGTGTGCAGTAACTGCACACGCTCCAGTTTGCTGTGAACGGTAACTGGAGCTTTTCCTGAATTCTGTAATCACGTGACACGAAGGTTGCCAGATCACTAATTTCTAAAAAAATCGTTGCCAGATATTTTTTCTGCATTCTGTAATCAACCATAGTGTTCGGATACTTTTTTGAGCGACGGTACAGTTTAATTTAATACGTAATATTGCAGTAATTTCTTTCTTTTGTAAGCCATAATTATGAAATTTTGATATTTTTTGATATCTATGAGTATGAGATGCTCTGGTCATCTCATATTCATAGATACCATTTTTGAAGATCTTCTAGGATTTTCTGTTTATTGCTTTTCTTATGTAGATAGAAGAAATAAGGAGAATCAATGGAAATGTTCAAATCCTTAGAGTTTTTTTGCCAAATTGTCTGCTAAATAGTTAAATTTTAGATTACAATGGGATGGTATCCATTGTAGGAAAATTAAATTATTTAAGTTTAAATGTTCATAAATTAAAACAAAAATATGATTTAATAAGGAATTAAAGTTGCTTTTATGTGGATTATTTAATAAAATATCTGAAGATGATTTACTATATGAAAGTATAACTATGTTTTTGTTAGAGAATTTTTTTGCCCAGTTAATTGCTAAAATGATTGCTGATAATTCAATAATTATAACTGGGTTATAATTTTAAAATTTAAATTGATATTCAAAATTTTGACTTGGGCAAACAAAGGCTCCAGAAGAAATAGTTTTTTCATAGTTAAGATAACCATCAGTGTAAATTTGTATAAAATTTTTATATTTACTATCAATGTGATGTTCAGAAAGTATTTTTAGATTGTCTTGATTTTATAGATTTTTTTATGTAATACCAGGAATATCTTTATGAATAACTGGTGTAACTGAAATCCAGTATGGGTTGGGTTGTTTTATCTCTGAGCGGCACTTTTTTGCACACCATGGGCTAAATGGCCAGGTCACATGGACCCCGAAGGCTCAGAGAAGGTTGGGGGAGGGGACCCACTGGAACAGCTGTCGGGAGACAGATGGTAGCCTCCCGTCAAGGCCATCCAGCGTGCTCTTTAACGTGCACAGGGTATGGCTCTCGCACACACGGGGCCACGACTTAACGTCCCATCCGACGGACGGCGGCCTTTCCAAGCCCCTCGGTGTCCCCTACTGACCGTGGGCAGGGCGGGGAATTTTGCGGAGATAAATCTCAACGCTGACCCAGCTGGGATTCGAACCTGGGAACTACAGATTACGAGCCTGGCGCGCTACCGACTGAGCCACCCCCGCCCTCCAGTATGGGAAGTTGTTTCAAATGCTGGCAGACTTTTTCAGTGACAAAGTATAAAAGTTATAATTTTATAAATTCTCTACTGTTCCTTTATATATGTCTGTTGTTTTCATTGTTGAGTGTCAATGTTGCCGAAATTATGTTCGTAAATAACTTGTATACTAACTTACATGAGCTTAGATGTTCGCTTAATAAGAGTATTTTTAGTTTCTGGAGTCCGGCCTGTTGATACCGGTTTCGATTTAAGACGCTGGCAAGTGTAAAAACGTTCATAACGTTAAAAAGCTATCTGTGTGGCTGCGCCGTAGGAAACGTTTAATATAAGAAACCCTCAAAGGATTCCGCCCATCGGGTGCGACAGCGCGATTGGGTTACCGTGTCAATGGCCACTAGTTACGGCATGGTGTATGGTGGGGGGGGGGCGGCGGAGGAGATGGAAGAGTCGGGAATAGCAACAGCGAACTGTTGCCAAATGGAAGTCCTTCGACCAAAGGCTTTACGGTCGTATAGCGAGAGGTCTTTCTCCTTCTTGTCACGTGCTTCGAGGGCATTTAAAGACAAGCTATTGACAAGATCCTTTTAACTCAATCTGCTGTTGCTCAGCATCTCAATTAAGAATAACGCTTCAACTAAATAGAGTCTTGATTATCCGTTACTGGATTATCCGACATTTCTCTTGACACTGCGTGTAAAATACATGGTTGTTTTGGAAATTATTACTTAATTGATGAGGGACTCGAACCTGGTAACTGAAGATTACGATCCTGGAGCGGCCCCAATTCAGATTCGGACTCGATCAGTTTCATAAATATTATCAACTAAAATAATCAAGTTTTCCTTAGTAAAGACTAAGTCTTCCTTTATTCAAGTCTTCCTTAGTTAAGACTTAGTCTTCCTTTATTCAAGTTTTCCTTAGTTAAGACTTAGTCTTCCTTTATTCAAGTTTTCCCTAGCTAAGACTTAGTCTTCCTTCATTCAAGTTTTCCTTAGTTAAGACTTAGTCTTCCTTTATTCAAGTCTTCCTTAGTTAAGACTTAGTCTTCCTTTATTCAAGTTTTCCTTAGTTAAGACTTAGTCTTCCTTTATTCAAGTCTTCCTTAGTTAAGACTTAGTCTTCCTTCATTCAAGTCTTCTCTAGCTAAGACTTAGTCTTCCTTTATTCAAGTCTTCCCTAGCTAAGACTTAGTCTTCCTTTATTCAAGTTTTCCCTAGCTAAGACTTAGTCTTCCTTTATTCAAGTTTTCCCTAGCTAAGACTTAGTCTTCCTTTATTCTACACCACTGATATGCATCTAATAATGCAACTAATAAGAACGAATATCGCTTCTGTCGCATACAGGAATCTTGTTTTGAAAAAGAATTAAGTTTTTCCTTCAACCTTCACCTTTTCTTTCACTTCTTAAACTCCGCAAAATTCCCCGCCCTGCCCACGGTCAGTAGGGGACACCGATGGGCTTGGAAAGGTCGCCGTCCGTCGGATGGGACGTTAAGCCATGGCCCGTGTGCGGGAGAGACATACCCTGTGCACGTTAAAGAACACGCTGGATGGCCTTGACGGGAGGCTACCATCTGTCTCCCAACAGCTGTTCCAGTGGGTCCCCTCCCACAACCTTCTCTGAGCCTTCGGAGTCCATGTGACCTGGCCATTTAGCCCATGGTGTGCAAAAAAGTGCTGCTCAGAGGTAAAACAACCCAAAACAACTCACTTCTTAAAAGTTCGAATTTGAGCTAACGGATGATGAGGAAAAATTCAATTAGCATTTTATTAGTAATTATACTTTCTACCCAATATAGATCATTTGCAAAATTTATTATCAGTTCTTGTCATTTACATATTTAGTGATCGCTAACGATATAAATTGAAACTACCCAAGTATTTGAAAAATGCGAATTATATTTCATTAGCAATCCCACTAAAATTTTCTTCAATTATCACTTTGAAAAAAATAGTTTTGCTTCCATCCCCCTAGAGGTTAAGGGTGAATCCATTACACCAGCAAAATTTCAAATTCCTAGCTAGCTTAACTGCATCGTTTGTAATATTCGTTTAAATGTTTTGGAATTTCCAAATTTTTCCACCGTTAGAGGGCTCAATTATTAGCTTTAGGGAAATTCGAAAATGCAAATCGTACTATTTCATCAATACCAATCTAACACAAAAAAGAATTTTTAATTTATCAACCAACCTTTTGACTTCCCTGGGCCACATTGAGTGAAGATGAATTGTTTTGGGCCGCACATAAAATATATAATATAATTAATGTATATGACTAATAAAACTTCATTTATTTTCTTATGTTTTTTATTATAAAATTAAAAAATGTGCAACATAAAACTAGTGGGATATTAAAAACTCGCTAAAAATCACAAATCATGTCGAAATCTTATGTCGTAAACACGTAAACTTTCCGATTTTGTGGGTTGGGTTGTTTTACTTCTGAGCGGCACTTTTTTGCACACCATGGGCTAAATGGCCAGGTCACATGGACCCCGAAGGCTCAGAGAAGGTTGGGGGAGGGGACCCACTGGAACAGCTGTTGGGAGACAGATGGTAGCCTCCCGTCAAGGCCATCCAGCGTGTGCACAGGGTATGGCTCTCCCGCACACGGGGCCACGGCTTAACGTCCCATCCGACGGACGGCAGCCTTTCCAAGCCCATCGGTGTCCCCTACTGACCGTGGGCAGGGCGGGGAGTTTTGCGGAGATAAATCTCAACGCTGACCCAGCTGGTACTCCAACCTGGGAACTACAGATTACGAACCTGGCGCGCTACCGACTGAGACATCCCGCCCCGCCATTGCATTATAACCTCTCTTGAACACTATATATTTTCCACGACAGTTCTTTAAAAAGGGAC
This sequence comes from Ryuthela nishihirai, assembly GCA_038380435.1. Classification (NCBI taxonomy): domain Eukaryota; kingdom Metazoa; phylum Arthropoda; class Arachnida; order Araneae; family Heptathelidae; genus Ryuthela; species Ryuthela nishihirai. The sequence goes on along the minus strand of JAWZYU010000029.1, from coordinate 25,133,352 downwards.
AACAATGTAATAACGCAAACCTCATTAGATTAAAATACGCCAACTTCTACAAGTCCCTCCATTGGGAAACAAGGAAAGCAACAGACCACCTCGTGATCGAGGGCGCATTCTCCTCCCCCCCCCCTTACCTTCAATTTAATCGCTTTCCACATCCAAATCCTCCGACTTATATATAAGAGCCAGAGCTTGTAACTCCCAGAACGCTAAGTAATTACAATCGAGCCAGTCTCCAACATTCTGTAGTCGTGAGATGATCCCAGAATGGTCCGAACATCGTCATCCATCCGTCGGTGGCCGCCGACCGACGCGAAAACGCCCCTCGCACTCGATCTTTTCGCCAACTCACCAAGCCGAAACCTCCGAACCTTCTAAAGCCAGACTTAAGAACCACGAAATTCATTTGGCCGGAACATTACATGACCGATGTTTCCGTAACTCTGTCCCTCACCGGGAAACATTACAGTAATTAATTGTTACCTGTGTGAGTCGGTAATTAATTATAATATAATTACTGCGAGAGTACGTGTGTGTGTGTGTGGAGATATCCCCGGCGATGTTGTGGGGCTTTAGTTAATAAATCATAGTCTCCGAGTTACGTGTTGGAAGCGAAGTCTCATTGCTCGTTACTGTAATGGCTTCTCGTTTTGTTGGGAGTGACGAAATTACTGGTTTCTCTGAGTCGCCGAGTGGATAAATGATTCAGAAAGTGGAGAATGGTGGCGGAGACAACTGGGCATTAAAGTATGTCGCCAGCCACACGGAAACTTTTCAACGTTTTTTTTTGTTGTTCTTTTTTGTTTTCTCGTATAGGTTGTTGTTTGGGTTGTTTTACCTCTGAGCAGCACTTTTTTGCACACCATGGGCTAAATGGCCAGGTCACATGGACCCCGAAGGCTCAGAGAAGGTTGGGGGAGGGGACCCACTGGAACAGCTGTTGGGAGACAGATGGTAGCCTCCCGTCAAGGCCATCCAGCGTGTTCTTTAACGTGCACAGGGTATGGCTCTCCCGCACACGGGGCCACGGCTTAACGTCCCATCCGACGGACGGCGGCCTTTCCAAGCCCATCGGTGTCCCCTACTGACCGTGGGCAGGGCGGGGAATTTTGCGGAGATAAATCTCAACGCTGACCCAGCTGGGACTCGAACCTGGGAACTACAGATTACGAGCCTGGCGCGCTACCGACTGAGCCACCCCCGTCCCTTCTCGTATAGGAAGGAGTACGTCGAAAATATTGGAATGGTAGAAAAATATACTGATGCCGAGTTTTTCGATTACGACAAAGGGTTTCAAGGTCGGATAACACCGTGGCGAGATTAGTTACTTATCAATATATGTCGGGCTGCATTTTACTCTAAGCTTTGGGTTGTTTACCTCTGAGTGGTACTTTTTTTTTTTTTACACAATGGGCTTAATGGTCAGGTCACATGGACCCCGAAGGCTCAGAGAAGATTGGGACCCACTGGAACAGCTGTTGGGAGACAGATGGTTAGCTTCCCATAAAGGTCATCCAGCGTGTTCTTAAACGTGCACAGGATATGGCTATTCCGCACACAGTGCCACGGCTTAACGTCCCATCCGACGGACGGCGGCCTTTAGAAGCTCAGCTGCATCTTCTACTAACCTGGGTGGGAAGCTTTGAGGAAATAAATCTCAACGCTGTTCAGCTGGGACTCGAACCTGAGAACTGGAATTTACGAGTCTGGCGCGCTACCGATTGGGCCAACCATGCCCCATTTTACTCTAGGCAAGGAGTTCTCAATGTGGGATACAGGTACCCCCCAAGGGTACACAGTAAAAGTTTTTGGGGTACGCTGTGAGAGCCCAAAAGTCACTAGATATATGTTATATATGTATGTTTTATTTTATTCCCACTGTTTTACTATAACTATAGTTTTATCTATCTATACACGGGAAACGCCAATTACACATTTCCAGAGGGTACGTGAGGCATAAAAGGTTGAAAACCACTGCTCTAGGCAATAATAAGCGAAACACAATTTTTCATAGCGCCGTGTTTTATGATTTCAATGTTCATCATCATCGTCATCATCATCCTCAAGCAGCCATGGGCTACGGAGGTCCAACCAGACCGCGCAGTTTAATTCTCCAAGCATATCTGTCCTGAGCTACATCTCCTGCATCGGCCACTGCACCCAATTCTAACAAGATCCTGTTTGACATTGTCTGCCCACCGCATCCTAGGTCTCCCCCTCCATCTGAGGCCTCTAGGCACACTGTTCATAACGCTATTCGCCAATCTATAATTATCCATACGGGCAACATGGCCAAACCAACGGAGTCTCTCTCTGCACAATAAGCTGCTTAAAGGAGGTTGCAGACTCCTTTGCCTAACCTCATCATTAGTTACAAAGTTAAACCACCTAATACCCAAGATACTGCGTAAGCATCTAGAATCAAAAGCATCTAGTTTCCTGTTATCTTGCTTACACAGCGTCCAAGTTTCACTACCATAACTAACCCTAGAAAGAACCAAACTATTATACAGTCTAATTTTAGTCTTTAGGTGTATACGCCTATTTCTCCACAATCTCCATAGATTCTTAAAAGTCCCGGCAGCAATCCCTATTCGTCTATTAATCTCATGCCGCACATCACCATTATCAGTTACATAGCTCCCAAGATAATTAAACTGTGACACCTGCTCAAGACTGCAACAATTCAGATTAACTGAATCACAGCCTGCCTGACCAATTTTCATCACTTTAGTTTTCTCTCTGTGTATCACCAAACCTACTCTACTACCAGTCTCATCAACATCTCGAATGAAAGAGTTCATCTCATCAACGTCATTTGCCAAGAGGGCTAAATCATCAGCATAATCTAAATCAGATATTTTCGTATCTAAGTCCATTTAAGACCAAAATCTTGCCCTTGAAGTGAATTTCGCATAACATTATCAATAACCAAGCAAAAGAGAAAAGGAGACAAAATCCACCCTTGTCGAACACCAGAAGTAATGCTAAACCAATTGCTACAAGCCTTACCAACTCTCACAAACGACTCAGTATTATTATAGAGAGCTTTCATTATGTTAGCTAACTTGTCAGGTATACCATATGATCTCACAATCAACCACAAATTATGACGATCAACAGAGTCGAAAGCCTTTTTGAAATCAACAAATCTAGCAACCAAAGGTTTCTGAAACTCTAAATATTTCTCAAGAATCTGGCTAAGTGAAAATATCTGATCCAAACATCCCCTACCACTTCTGAATCCACATTGCTCACCACGCAATTGACTGTCAACCACATTCTTAATTCTATTAAGCACAATCATGGAAAGAACTTTATCATCATCATGGAAAGAACAATAGCTCTGGTAAAATCCTTAGGAACCATGCCTTTATCATAAAAGATATTCAGAATTTCAGTCATCCAAGTGCTAACCGAAACACTCCCAGCCTAAGCATTTCCGTAGTAATTTTATCTAGCCCTGGGGATTTATGTAGTTTCAGTTTAGAAACAGCCAAAATAACTTCAGATTGTGTTATAGGGCCAACATTAAAGCCACCAATGCATCTATCATCATTGCAAACAATGGGAATAGAAATAACCGCATTGTTTAAAATATCACTGAAATGCTCAACCCACCTAGCCATGACAGAATCCTCACCTTCTATAACCTTACCTTGTTTATTCTTCAATCCCTGTATACCTGTCTGTTTTATAAAACACAAAACATTAACTATCTGGTACAGCTCTCTGCTGTTGTGCTGTCTAACTGCTTCCTCGGCTTTGTCAGCCAAGCCATCAAGCCAAAGATTCTTATCAGCAGCTAACTGATCTTTTACACGTTTATTAAGCTCTCTGTAATGCTTTCTATTAGGACTAGTAGGGTATTGATTAAGGACATTCCTGCAGTTCTTTCTTTCCGAAATAAGCTCAAGTGCCTTATCACTCAGATAATTCTGTCTCTTCTGCTCCTTTTTTCGTAAAAGAGTACTGTTAGTGTCCAAAACACCCTGTTTAAAATGATTCCATTCTTCCTCAACTTCAGTAGTAAGCATACCATGACTGTCATAATGACTAAGTAACCTATCATGGTAAGCTTTAGCTATAACTGGGTCTTTCAGAGCTTCAGAGATTAAAAGTAAATTTTTTAACTTTAGCACAACACTTTTTAAGTTTAAGTTGCAAGACACTTTTAACAAGACAATGGTCAGATCCAGTTTCAGCTCCCCTATATGACCTGGTATTCCTAACAGATGATTGGATGATAGGATGTTTGGATCAGAACTAGCCCATTTGCTGTTAATTAATATATAATCAATCATATTCTTATGCAGCCCCTCAGGTGAAACCCATGTGTACTTATGTATGTCGCGGTGTTTGTAATAAGTGTTAGTTATTCTGAATCCATTGAGTTTACTTACCTGTAGGAGACGTTACCCATTGCCATTGCAGCTACCAATACCAAAAGGGCCTATTACTCCTCCCCAAAGGTCAGAGTCAGTACCAACTTTGGCATCGAAGTCACCAAGAACAAGGGCAATATCTTCTTTCTTGACAGAATTCAAAATATCCTGAAGTTGTCCATAAAACCTATCCTTCTCATCCTCATCGGCATCCTCAGTGGGGGCATAACAGCAGATAACATTCAAGTCTTTAACGCTTGTCTGAAATTTTGCTGTAAGAAACCTTTCATTAATGCACTCATATCCTAGAAGAGCATCACTAGCGTGTCTGCTGAGAAGCAGACCCACGCCTTGGTGACGCTTAATGTCGTCCCTCCCTGAAAAGAGAAATTTAAGATTATTTTTAAGAATCTGACCTTTATTTGTCCATCTGGTCTCTTGCAAGCCGAGTATATCTAAATTATAATGGTGGAATTCTTGTGTGAGGACATCAAGAGAAAAAGTTCTGTGCAGAGTCCTCACATTCCAACTTCATGGAGAGAAAATGGTTAGTGGGATGTTTAAAGAAACTATGTTTATTGAGAGAGGGAATGCCGACAATATCAAACAGCCCCCTAATCGCAGACATGGGGCAAAGACCCGTTCCCCCACCACTAAAGGCTGAAGCCATCTACACTGGAAGACTTCCTCCAATGTAGAATTTGACGATGCCAATAGAAGCAAAGAGTTCAGGTGCCTGCGATGACCTCTGCTCAGGATTATCCACCAGCTGATAAACATATCCTGTGAATCTATTCACTTGGGGCTGTCAACCCGCAAACAAACAGAAAACACAGCGGAAGATTTTCCCTCCACAGAAGCCCACCAGTGCAGCAAAATCAGGATCCATAATCAAGCTCAGAGCCATATATCTGTCCAGTAGGTTTATATGGTCAGCACCAGGACCCTGTGTGGTTGACCACTCCTCAGCAGGGTAGAAAAAAAAGAAAAGTAGCCATAGTTGTCCAGATCAGTAGGCCACACTAATCTGGCAGCCCTCCCCTTCCGTTCACTTCCACAAGAGAGTATCTCTTTTGAAAGTTACTAACGGTCCGCACCACGAGAAGGCGGAGTTGGACATTAGGTGCTAGGCCTGGCCGGTTCTATGCATCATCACAGGGGATTGGTGCATAGCTCTCCTTCCAGTGACTACCTAGCTACCATTTACAGTTTCAATGTTATATAATTTTAATACCAAAACAGAAATCTGAATTTCATTTGTAGTGGTTTTTAACCTTTGACTTAAAGGTTACCATATTCCCCTTACCAGCGTTAGATCTTCACAGTCGAGTCAACCTACGAAGCTACAGTTCGCTAAAATAATTATGAGATAATGCATTGCTTTCGTGATGCAAACAAAAAGACTTCCACGATGCATAAGAGAGAATTTTCGAGTTCCTGACTGGGAAAAAGCCTACAGTTCTTTCATATTATTTATGAAGATGGCCCATGAATACTAAAAGAAGGCTTAGACGAATATTGGCCATATAATCTTTGGGAACCTGTGATCTAGAGAGAGTCGAAAACTGAAAGTTAAGAGACTCTCCCTCACAAGACTCTCCACTGTAGTGGTGTAGCTTCGAGAGTAGGAAAATCTCTCCTCCCCAAGACTCTATTGTAATGATGTAAAGAGAGAGAGTAGAAGAACCCTTCACAAGACTGTCCATTGAAATGGGGTAGCATCAAGAGAGGTTGAGAGACTCTCCCTCCCAAGATTCTCCATTGTAGTGGTGGAGCGTCAAGAGACTTAGGAAAATTACACCTCCCCATGATTGTATTGTAATGACGTAAAGAGAGAAAGTGGAAGAACCCTTCACAAGACTGTCCATTGAAGTGGGGTAGCATCAAGAGAAGTTGAGAGACTCTCCCTCCCAAGACTCTCCATTGTAGTGGTGGAGCGTCAAGAGAGATAGGAAAATCTCTTCTCCCCAAGACTCTATTGTAATGATGTAAAGAGAGAGAGTGGAAGAAACCTTCGCAAGACTGTCCATTGAAGTGGGGTAGCATCAAGAGAGGTTGAGATACTCTCCCTCCCAAGACTCTCCATTGTAGTGGTGGAGCGTCAAAAGAGGTAGGAAAATTTCTCCTCCCCAAGACACTACTGTAATGATGTAAAGAGAGAGAGAGAGAGTTGGAAAACACTTCGCAAGACTGTCCATTGAAGTGGGGTAGCATCAAGAGAAGTTGAGAGACTCTTCCCCCCAAGAGTCTCCATTGTAGTGGTGGAGCGTCAAAAGAGGTAGGAAAATTTCTCCTCCCCAAGACACTATTGTAATGATGTAAAGAGAGAGAGAGTGGAAGAACCCTTCGCAAGACTGTCCATTGAAGTGGGGTAGCATCAAGAGAGGTTGAGAGACTCTCCCTCCCAAGACTCTCCATTGTAGTGGTGGAGCGTCAAAAGAGGTAGGAAAATTTCTCCTCCCCAAGACACTACTGTAATGATGTAAAGAGAGAGAGAGAGTTGGAAAACACTTCGCAAGACTGTCCATTGAAGTGGGGTAGCATCAAGAGAAGTTGAGAGACTCTCCCTCCCAAGACTCTCCATTGTAGTGGTGGAGCGTCAAAAGAGGTAGGAAAATTTCTCCTCCCCAAGACACTACTGTAATGATGTAAAGAGAGAGAGAGAGTTGGAAAACACTTCGCAAGACTGTCCATTGAAGTGGGGTAGCATCAAGAGAAGTTGAGAGACTCTCCCTCCCAAGACTCTCCATTGTAGTGGTGGAGCGTCAAAAGAGGTAGGTAAAATTTCTCCTCCCCAAGACACTATTGTAATGATGTAAAGAGAGAGAGAGTGGAAGAACCTTTCGCAAGACTGTCCATTGAAGTGGGGTAGCATCAAGAGAAGTTGAGAGACTCTCCCTCCCAAGACTCTCCATTGTATTAGTGGAGCGTCAAGAGAGGTAGGAAAATCTCTCCTCCCCAAGACTCTATTGTAATGATGTAAAGAGAGAGAGTGGAAGAACCCTTCACACGACTGTCCATTGAAATGGGGTAGCATGAAGAGAGGTTGAGAGATTCTCCCTCCCAAGACTCTTCATTATAGCAGTTGAGCGTCAAGAGAGGTAGGAAAATCTCTCCTCCCGAAGACTCTATTTTAATGATGTAAAGAGAGAGAAAGTGGAAGAACCCTTCACAAGACTGTCCATTGAAGTGGGGTAGCATCAAGAGAAGTTGAGAGACTCTCCCTTCCAAGACTCTCCATTGTACTGGTGGAGCGTCAAGAGAGGTAGGAAAATTTCTCCTCCCCAAGACACTATTGTAATGATGTAAAGAGAGAGAGAGAATGGAAGAACCCTTCGCAAGACTGTCCATTGAAGTGGGGTAGCATCAAGAGAAGTTGAGAGACTCTCCCTCCCAAGACTCTCCATTGTAGTGGTGGAGCGTCAAGAGAGGTAGGTAAATCTCTTCCCCCAAGACTCTATTGTAATGACGTAAAGAGAGAGAGTGGAAGAACCCTTCGCAAGACTGTCCAGTGAAGTGGGTAGCATGAAGAGAGGTTGAGAGATTCTCACTCCCAAGACTCTCCATTGTAGTGGTGGAGCGTCAAGAGAGGTTGCGAAATTTCCTCTCCCCGGACTGTCCATTGAAGTGAGGTAGCATCAAGAGAGGTTGGAAGACTCTCCCTTTCCAAGATCACCATTTTTTGTACAATAGTAAAGTGTCACGAGAGGTTTGGAGATTTCCCCTCCCCGAAAATATCTTTTGTGATCGTGTAGCGTCAAGAAAGGTTTGGAAACCTTCACGACCCAAATGTAACTATGGAGTGGTTTAGGGTCAGTTGAGTCTGGGAACTCTGCTCCCCAAGACTCTCTGTTGTAGTGGTGCAGTGTCGAAAGAAGTTGGGAGACTCCACTCGTAATTAAACCTAGTAGTAATGTAGGATAAAGAGAGGCTCTCGACTTCCCTTCTCAACACTAATTTAGGGTGTAGGATGAAGAGAGAGAGTGAGTGAAGAGTTCCCCTTCTCCAAGACTCTCTCTGTTGTAATGATCTAGCTTTAAGAGAGGCTGGAGGACTTCTCTCCAAAGAAAAACGGTCAAGCTGATTTGAGTGTTTAGCCTCACGAGTGATAATAAATACCAATATTGAAACATATGCTATTGAGCTCTAACAAAAGGCTTCATTTTTAATCTTAGGAAGAAAAGAAAAAAACTGATCTTGGCTACAATGATGTTTGATAACATCCTAACAAAGGCCACGTGGTTAGTGAATGAGAAAGGAGAGTCTGAAGCACTCATGATGGAGCAAAACTACTCGGTTTTGAAAGCTATTTACGAAACGCGTCGATTCTTTTATTAATTTTACAAACCCTCGAAGCATTTAACGGAAAGAATACATTGCGAACTCTACCCAGTCGTCCAACGGTGAAAAAAAAAAACCTTCATTCGCTCTTTGATCCAGGATGTCTCTTTGGATTTCTCTCTCCCCCAAGAGTCAGTTCCCGCCAATTAAAGCGACGATTTCGATCCTGTTCTATCATCGCCACGTGCTCGGAGAAGTCACGTGGACCAGGGGGACCCACGTGCGCTGTGATCAGGCACGTGCTGCCCTGAAGCGGCCTGAAGTAGAGAAGAGGGGGAGGCAGAACGCATAAACAACGGATCACAAATATTTAGACTTGGTTTCTGTCTTTGGGAGATTCCTGAACACAGACCCCAGATGGTCCCACGGGAAAGAAAATAAATACCGCTGGAGATCTCTAAAGCACGCCTTTGGAATCACTGAACTGTTCAGCCTATTTTAAGTGGGATGAGAAGGAAGCTTTTTCCGAAAGTCATACTACGAAGTTTTCGTTTCTTTGCCCCTCGGTTTTGTTTCCTTGTTAAATCATCAGTTTCAATCTTCTGAGAGATGTGGGTCAGAGAGCGAGGCAATGGTCCTTACAGTTGCTTTCTACACTCTCCACTGCCGCTGTTTTTCAGTAGGAAAATGATATTAATAGATCCTCATTTCGAGAAGGATGGAGTTATTTCCAGAGGATGACTATTTTCCTTTTTTGGTGGACCAATCCACTGGTCTTTACGGTCTAGCTGCGGTCGAATGGTTTTATGGGAGAATCTATCTCTGGGTTAGTTTTTTTTGGGGGGGAGAATCTATCCCTGGGTTAGATTTTGTTTTGGGGGGGGGGGATAATCTATCCCTGGGTTAGGTTATTTTTTGGAGAAGAACCCGTTCCACAGAACGATACGTCTCAATGGTCTACTGGTTTTGGGAGGTTTGTTGCCTCCCCCAAGACTCTATTGTAATGATGTAAAGAGAGTGGAGGAACTCTTCACAAAACTGTCCATTGAAGTGGGGTAGCATCAACAGAGGTTGACAGACTCTCCCTCCAAAGACACTCCATTGTAGTGATGAAGCATCAAGAGAGGTAGGGAAATTTCTCCTCCCCAATACTCTATTGTAATGATGTAGAGAGAGAGTGGAAGACGTCCTTCAATGGACACAAGACTGTCCATTGAAGTGGGGTAGAATCAAGAGAAGTTACTCTCACTCGCAAGTGAGAAGAGACTCTCACTCGCAAGAGTCTCCATTGTAGCGGTTGAGCGTCAAAAGAGATAGGAAAATCTCTCCTCCCCAAGACTCTATTGTAATGATGTAAAGAGAGAGAGTGGAAGAACCCTTCACAAGACTGTCCATTGAAGTGGGGAGCATCAAGAGAAGTTGAGAGACTCTCCCTCCCAAGACTCTCCATTGTAGTGATGGAGCACCAAGAGAGGTAGTGAAATTTCTCCTACCCCCAGACTCTATTGTAATGATGTAAAGAAATAATGGAAGAACCCTTCACGAGACTGTCCATTGAAGTGGGGTAGCATCAAGAGAGGTTGGGGGACTCTCCCTTCCAAGACTCTCCATTGTAGTGATGGAGCATCAAGAGAGGTAGTGAAATTTCTCCTACCCCCCAGACTCTATTGTAATGATGTAAAGAAATAATGGAAGAACCCTTCACGAGACTGTCCATTGAAGTGGGGTAGCATCAAGAGAGTTTGGGGGACTCTCCCTTCCAAGACTCTCTATTGTAGTGATGGAGTATCAAGAGAGGTAGTGAAATTTCTCCTACCCCCCAGACTCTATTGTAATGATGTAAAGAAATAATGGAAGAACCCTTCACGAGACTGTCCATTGAAGTTGGGTAGCATCACGAGAGGTTGGGGGACTCTCCCTTCCAAGACTCTTCATTGTAGTGATGGAGCATCAAGAGAGGTAGTGAAATTTCTCCTACCCCAAGACTCTATTGTAATGATGTAAAGAAATAATGGAAGAACCCTTCACGAGACTGTCCATTGACGTGGGGTAGCATCAAGAGAGGTTGGGGACTCTCCCTTCCAAGACTCTCCATTGTAGTGATGGAGCATCAAGAGAGGTAGGGAAATTTCTCCTACCCCCAAGACTCTATTGTAATGATGTAAAGAAATAATGGAATAACCCTTCACGAGACTGTCCATTGAAGTGGGGTAGCATCAAGAGAGGTTGGGGGACTCTCCCTTCCAAGACTCTCCATTGTAGTGATGGAGCATCAAGAGAGGTAGGGAAATTTCTCCTACCCCCCAGACTCTATTGTAATGATGTAAAGAAATAATGGAAGAACCCTTCACTAGACTGTCCATTGACGTGGGGTAGCATCAAGAGAGGTTGGGGACTCTCCCTTCCAAGACTCTCCATTGTAGTGATGGAGCATCAAGAGAGGTAGGGAAATTTCTCCTACCCCCAAGACTCTATTGTAATGATGTAAAGAAATAATGGAATAACCCTTCACGAGACTGTCCATTGAAGTGGGGTAGCATTAAGAGAGGTTGGGGGACTCTCCCTTCCAAGACTCTCCATTGTAGTGATGGAGCATCAAGAGAGGTAGTGAAATTTCTCCTACCCCCAAGACTCTATTGTAATGATGTAAAGAAATAATGGAAGAACCCTTCACGAGACTGTCCATTGACGTGGGGTAGCATCAAGAGAGGTTGGGGACTCTCCCTTCCAAGACTCTCCATTGTAGTGATGGAGCATCAAGAGAGGTAGTGAAATTTCTCCTACCCCCAAGACTCTATTGTAATGATGTAAAGAAATAATGGAATAACCCTTCACGAGACTGTCCATTGAAGTGGGGTAGCATCAAGAGAGGTTGGGGGACTCTCCCTTCCAAGACTCTCCATTGTAGTGATGGAGCATCAAGAGAGGTAGGGAAATTTCTCCTACCCCCAAGACTCTATTGTAATGATGTAAAGAAATAATGGAATAACCCTTCACGAGACTGTCCATTGAAGTGGGGTAGCATCAAGAGAGGTTGGGGGACTCTCCCTTCCAAGACTCTCCATTGTAGTGATGGAGCATCAAGAGAGGTAGGCAAATTTCTCCTACCCCCAAGACTCTATTGTAATGATGTAAAGAAATAATGGAAGAACCCTTCACGAGACTGTCCATTGAAGTGGGGTAGCATCAAGAGAGGTTGGGGACTCTCCCTTCCAAGACTCTCCATTGTAGTGATGGAGCATCAAGAGAGGTAGTGAAATTTCTCCTACCCCCAGACTCTATTGTAATGATGTAAAGAAATAATGGAAGAACCCTTCACGAGACTGTCCATTGAAGTGGGGTAGCATCAAGAGAGGTTGGGGGACTCTCCCTTCCAAGACTCTCCATTGTAGTGATGGAGCATCAAGAGAGGTAGGGAAATTTCTCCTACCCCCCAGACTCTATTGTAATGATGTAAAGAAATAATGGAAGAACCCTTCACTAGACTGTCCATTGAAGTGGGGTAGCATCAAGAGAGGTTGGGGGACTCTCCCTTCCAAGACTCTCCATTGTAGTGATGGAGCATCAAGAGAGGTAGTGAAATTTCTCCTACCCCCAAGACTCTATTGTAATGATGTAAAGAAATAATGGAATAACCCTTCACGAGACTGTCCATTGAAGTGGGGTAGCATCAAAAGAGGTTGGGGGACTCTCCCTTCCAAGACTCTCCATTGTAGTGATGGAGCATCAAGAGAGGTAGGGAAATTTCTCCTACCCCCAAGACTCTATTGTAATGATGTAAAGAAATAATGGAAGAACCCTTCACGAGACTGTCCATTGAAGTGGGGTAGCATCAAGAGAGGTTGGGGGACTCTCCCTTCCAAGACTCTCCATTGTAGTGATGGAGCATCAAGAGAGGTAGTGAAATTTCTCCTACCCCCAAGACTCTATTGTAATGATGTAAAGAAATAATGGAATAACCCTTCACGAGACTGTCCATTGAAGTGGGGTAGCATCAAAAGAGGTTGGGGGACTCTCCCTTCCAAGACTCTCCATTGTAGTGATGGAGCATCAAGAGAGGTAGGGAAATTTCTCCTACCCCCAAGACTCTATTGTAATGATGTAAAGAAATAATGGAAGAACCCTTCACGAGACTGTCCATTGAAGTGGGGTAGCATCAAGAGAGGTTGGGGACTCTCCCTTCCAAGACTCTCCATTGTAGTGATGAAGCATCAAGAGAGGTAGGGAAATTTCTCCTACCCCCAAGACTCTATTGTAATGATGTAAAGAAATAATGGAATAACCCTTCACGAGACTGTCCATTGAAGTGGGGTAGCATCAAGAGAGGTTGGGGGACTCTCCCTTCCAAGACTCTCCATTGTAGTGATGGAGCATCAAGAGAGGTAGGGAAATTTCTCCTACCCCCCAGACTCTATTGTAATGATGTAAAGAAATAATGGAAGAACCCTCACTAGACTGTCCATTGAAGTGGGGTAGCATCAAGAGAGGTTGGGGGACTCTCCCTTCCAAGACTCTCCATTGTAGTGATGGAGCATCAAGAGAGGTAGTGAAATTTCTCCTACCCCCCAGACTCTATTGTAATGATGTAAAGAAATAATGGAAGACTCTATTGTAATGAACCCCAGACTCTATTGTAATGATGTAAAGAAATAATGGAAGACTCTATTGTAATGAACCCCAGACTCTATTGTAATGATGTAAAGAAATAATGGAAGAACCCTTCACGAGACTGTCCATTGAAGTGGGGTAGCATCACGAGAGGTTGGGGGACTCTCCCTTCCAAGACTCTCCATTGTAGTGATGGAGCATCAAGAGAGGTAGGGAAATTTCTCCTACCCCCAAGACTCTATTGTAATGATGTAAAGAAATAATGGAAGAACCCTTCACGAGACTGTCCATTGAAGTGGGGTAGCATCAAGAGAGGTTGGGGGACTCTCCCTTCCAAGACTCTCTATTGTAGTGATGGAGCATCAAGAGAGGTAGTGAAATTTCTCCTACCCCCCCCCCCCCCCCGACTCCATTATAATGATGTAAAGAAAAAATGGAAGAACCCTTCACGGGACTGTCCATTGAAGTGGGGTAGCATCAAGAGAGGTTGGGGGACTCTCCCTCCCAAGACTCTCCATTGTAGTGATGGAGCATCAAGAGAGGTAGTGAAATTTCTCCTACCCCCCAGACTCTATTGTAATGATGTAAAAAAATAATGGAAGAACCCTTCACGAGACTGTCCATTGAAGTGGGGTAGCATCAAGAGAGGTTGGGGGACTCTCCCTTCCAAGACTCTCCATTGTAGTGATGGAGATTCAAGAGAGGTAGTGAAATTTCTCCTACCCCCCAGACTCTATTGTAATGATGTAAAGAAATAATGGAAGAACCCTTCACGAGACTGTCCATTGAAGTGGGGTAGCATCAAGAGAGGTTGGGGGACTCTCCCTTCCAAGACTCTCTATTGTAGTGATGGAGCATCAAGAGAGGTAGTGAAATTTCTCCTACCCCCAAGACTCTATTGTAATGATGTAAAGAAATAATGGAAGACCCTTCACGAGACTGTCCATTGAAGTGGGGTAGCATCAAGAGAGGTTGAGGGACTCTCCCTTCCAAGACTCTCCATTGTAGTGATGGAGCATCAAGAGAGGTAGGGAAATTTCTCCTACCCCCCAGACTCTATTGTAATGATGTAAAGAAATAATGGATAATGGTTTGAGAGACTCTCACTCGCAAGACTCTGCATTCAATTCATCAACCTATTCTGTCAGAGGATCCGTTCCAATGGTCGAGTATTTTTCAGAGGATTAATCGCTGGTGGATGTGGTGTAGTGTCTTTAAAAGGAGTTTCGACCATTGGATGAATGGATTTATGGGAAGGTTCACCTCAGTGATTTTATGAAAAGTTTGTCCCAACGATCGTATGTTTCTAAGGGAGGTTTCTTCCCAATCGCCAGGTGATTTTGTGAGAAGGTTCCTCCTAGTGGTGAGGCGATTCTATGAGAAGGTTTGTCGAAATGATCAAGTTATTTTAAGGGTGTGTTCATCCCATTGTCGAGTGTATTGAAGGGAAGGTTCGCGTTATTGGTCTAGTTATTTCATAGAAAGATTCGTCCCAGTGGTTATATGGGAAGGTTTGCTCGAATGTTCAAATGATTTTAAGGGAAGGTTCATCCCATTTGTTTAGTGATTTTGTGGGAATGTTTGTCCTAGTGGTTAAATGACTATAAGGGAAGGTTCATTCCAGTGGTTTGATGAAATTGTTCCTCCCAGTAGTTAAACGATTTTAAGAGAAGGTTCTTCCCCTTTGGGTTGGGTTGTTTTACATCTGAGCGGCACTTTTTTGCACACCATGGGCTAAATGGCCAGGTCACATGCGCCCCGAAGGCTCAGAGAAGGTTGGGGGAGGGGACCCACTGGAACAGATGTTGGGAGATAGACGGTAGCCTCACGTCAAAGGCATCCAGCGTGCTCTTTAACGTGCACAGTGTATGGCTCTCTTCCGCACACGGGACCACGGCTTAACGTCCCATCCGTAGGACGGTGGCCTTTCCAAGTCCATCGGTGTCCCATACTGGCCGTGGGCAGGACGGGGAATTTTGTGGAGATAAATCTCAACGCTGACCCAGCTGGGACCCGAACCTGGAAACTACAGATTACGAGCCTGGCAAGCTAACGACTGAGCCCCCCCCCACAAAAGAAAATAAATAAAAAAATAAAAATAAAAAATGCTACGTTTTTTAGGGGAGGAAGTCCAAAAAATCCTTTCTTGCAGAACTTCTTTGCCGGAGTGTATTGTTGGAAATGGCTCATGGCCACCACGATCCCCAGACCTAAACTATCAGACATTTTCTACGACGTGTTTTTTTAGAAATATTTTCCAGAAATGTCTCACGAAGCCTGAAGGAACTTAATAAGCATTGTTTGCCAATGCCTGCAACACTCTCTTCAACTCTACGAGAAAATGTAAAAAAACATTTGAAAGGTATGAATGCTTATTTTTAAGAAGGTGATGGACATTTTCAGCATCCGCTTTAATTATACTGAAACTTGCTTATTAAACTTTTATCCACGGTAATTTTGAAAATAAAGGATACACCGCATTGAGTTGCATTTTAAATGGTACAGTCGCTCAAAACAGTATCCAAACGCTATGGTTGATTAAAATAAAAATAAATACTCCCTCAAGCAGCTGCTTGCCACAAAGGTCTGACAGGAGCCTGTCAGTTTATATGCCACAGTAGGAGATCTGAGAGGATGGCAGGACCTCAGCAGAAAAACGACACACACATCCATGACTAATCCGGGGCTCGAACCCAGGTCCCTTAGATCAGTAGCCAAGCGTGCTAACCACTCGGCCACGGGATGGTTGATTACAGAATTAAAAAAATATCTGGCAACGAATATTTTAGAAATTAGTGATCTGGCAACCTTCGTGTCACGTGACAAAAATGCCAGATCACTAATTTCACAGATTTTTTCACAGAATTTTTCAGATCACTAATTTCTAAAAAAAATCGTTGCGAGATATTTTTTCTCAATTCTGTAATCGACCATAATGTTCGGATACTTTTTTGAGTGACTGTAGGTAGTCATATTATTTTGATACTAGATCGTGTGGGCTCACTCACGGAAATATTGAGCGTGTGCAGTTACCGTTCACAACAAACTGGAGCGTGTGCAGTAACTGCACACGCTCCAGTTTGCTGTGAACGGTAACTGGAGCGTGTACAGTTGCTGTACACGCTCCAGATATTTTTCCTGAATTCTGCAATCACGTGACACGAAGGTTGCCAGATCATTAATTTCTAAAAAAATCGTTGCCAGATATTTTTTCTGAATTCTGTAATCAACCATAGCGTTTGGATACTTTTTTGAGCGACTGTACATATGTATTTAAAAAAAAAGGTTCAATCCGTAAGATGCAAAACTAAGTCTATAATCGTGTAAAACAGAAACTTGTAAATCAAGGGATGGATGTTCTTTTTTTTTATGAGAAATTCGTATCCGACTAATATGATTTCAGTTTACAGGAATTTTTTGAGGACTTCATCTATCGTCCCGTGGTCTAGAGTTTGAGGTCCCGCAATCCTCACTGACCTTTTATTACGGCGTATTAAACTGTCAGACCTCGTTGGTCTGACAGTTTTCTGATAGTCAGACCTCTGTGGCAAGCAGCTGTTTGAGAGATTATTTATTATTTTACTTCTTATTATCTATCGCATATAGTTGGGTGCTGCTCATCATCATCATTATCCTCAAGCAGCCACAGACTACGGAGGTCCAACCAGACCGTGCAATTTAGTTCTCCAAGCAAGTCTGTCCTGAGCTACATCTACTGCATCTGGCCACTGCACATCAATTCTAATAACATTACCGAAAACGTTGGCCCCATAAAATTTTAATGATTACTATCATTGGGTACCCATGACACGTGATAGACATAACCCCCTTAAGGCAAGTCATAAACTTCACCGCTATCAGGGAGGAGGCTACCTCTGCCTCTCGCATCACAGGAGGAGGCTACCTCTGCTCATCATCAGGAGGAGGCTACCTACCTTCACAGGAGGAGGCTACCTCTGCCTCTCGCATCTTCGAGAGCATCTTGTTCTTTACTGTTTCTTGCGTCATCAGCACAATTGCTTCGTTATTTTTGTTATTTATTACACATAAAGATATCTATGTATGCAAAAGAATAACATAATATATAGTATCATACGAAAAATAGTAATAAACACCAGAATCAAAACAAATCATTAAAATAACTTGCTGATATAAAAGACGCAAAAAAGAATTACTCGATCTGCACAAATTTTCACCCACTTCTGGATTCAAAATTTTCACCAATATGCACAATCAGACCCGGATCTGGGGGGGGGGGGGAACAAGGGAGGGGGGGGGGGGTATACAATCGAGCCAGAGTTGTTTGGGTTGTTTTTGGTTGGGTTGTTTTACCTCTGAGCGGCACTTTTTTGCACACCATGGGGTAAATGGTCAGGTCACATGGACCCCGAAGGCTCAGAGAAGGTTGGTGGAGGGGGCCCACTGGAACAGCTGTTGGGAGACAGATGGTAGCCTCCCGTCAAGGCCATCCAGCGTATTCTTTAACGTGCGCAGGGTATGGCTCTCCCGCGCCCGGGGCCACGGCTTAACGTCCCATCTAACGGACGGCGGCCTTTCCAAGCCCATCGGTGTCCTTTACTGACCGTGGGCAGGGCGGGGAATTTTGCGGAGATAAATCTCAACGTTGACCCAGCTGGGACTCGAACCTGGGAACTACAGATTACAAGCCTGGCGCGCTACCGACTGAGCCACCCCCGCCCCATCGAGGCAGAAAAATGTAAAATGTGGAGGGGGAAAAAAAAAAGACTGGTTTTTCAAAGCAATATAACATTTCACCCTCCATTTACAGGTCTTTAAAACATTTCTTGAAAAATATAATTTTTTTGCCTCTATTACCCTTAGTAGCATTCTGAAGGGGGAGGGGAACATCCTCTCTGCCCCCCTCCCCCCTAGATCAGGCTCTGTACGTAAAAATATAAAAAAAAATAGCTTTCGACGTACGAAACTTATGTGTCCAAGAATTCTACTGAGGATACAATTTTAAGATGATTTAAATTTTAAATATTATTATTATTTATTAACTAAATTTTATGTTCACCCAAGAAGTGATGATCCCAAAATTGCAATACCAGATCTCTAATAGCCAAATAAATGAAATTCCGCTAAATTAAGGCACTTTTTGCACACCATGGGATAAATGGCCAGGTCACATGGACCCCGAAGGCTCAGAGAAGGTTGGGGGAGGAGACCCACTGGAACAGCTGTTGGGAGACAGGTGGTAGCCTCCCGTCAAGGCCATCCAGCGTGTTCTTTAACATGCACAGGGAATGGCTCTCCCGCACAGGGTGCCACGGTTTAACGTCAGTAGGGGGATAAGGAGAGTTCTGGACCATTGGCGGGTCAATGTTAATCCTATGGGACCCGCCACCCATGTGTTTCATGCTGGTGGCGGGTCATTATCAAGCACATTGGTCAGAATTCTCACTGTTTTTCTAAGACTGAAGTCCAACAATGGTGAAAAAAATACCTCCCTCCAGTGATGTAATAATCTGAAATTATATTATTCAGTTAAATTGCAGATAATCCATTCATAGTTTCCACCGACGTCCATCTTGGTTTCCACAAAGCCCGAAATTTTTTCGAGTCCACCATTTAGAAACCTGTCGTCACCACAAACTCCCACGATTTTGCCGTTAGTCCACCATCATGGTTTCTAACCTCATCCGAAATTTCCAAGTCCAGACTCCGCCATCTTGGTTCCTGACATATTAATTAAATGCTTATCAGAAGTTCCACCCCCCTTTATTAAACCTCCCTTATCAAAACTGTCACCCCCTCATTATTTAACCCGCTATCAAAGTCCCTTTCCCCTTTATTAACTCCCCCCTTTAACCTCTGGCACCATCTGGCGACATCCCCTGCGGTTGCGTCATCCTCCTACAGCGTGAAGTAAGTCCGCCACTTTGAAATCTGATGTCACCAATTAGAAGTTTTCTTTTCATTTCCTGCAGGGACAGTCTTTTAAAATCAGTTTCTGCGGGATAGTCCTTCTTCTAGTATAAATACGGCATCCATCAGTCAGATTCCTCATTCAGTTGTCAGACGTTGATAGTGACGGTTCTCTGCTGCTGCTTCTCCGTGATTTTTCCAACGGCAATACTGATAGTTCTCAACGTCTTCGTGTAGTATCAGTTATTTTACAAGTCACTGTTTCATAATGTATCCATGCGATATATGTGAGAAGGTTTTCCTTCATCAGACCCATCTCATTCGTCATAAGAGAATTCATGATGGAAATAACCTGTTTAAGTGCTCTCAATGTGAATCAACATTCTCAAGGAGAGATGATGTCCGACGTCACGAGTTAACCCAACACCTCCAGGAAAACCTACAAATGCGAAGAATGTGCCATGGAGTTTGGGAGGAAAGACAGTCTTTTGCGCCATCAAAAAAAGCCACACAATAATAAACGAAAACGTTCTGAAGATGAAAGGATTCCCCAGAAGAAACAAAAACCAGACATTGAAGACCCCTGTCAGTTTACAGAAGAAATGAAAAGGACCCTGTCAACACATAAGCTGGTGGCAACGGATGAAACATCTGTTGACCTCACCTTTTTCCTTGAATCCTCGCGGAAGTCACTCCTAACTCACCTGAAAGAAGAATTGACCTCGAAAGGTAGTATTAAATGGTACCTTGCAGTACAAGAGCGCTTCAGGCGAAAAGTTTCCCCTTCTACCGTCGAACACTGTACCCCGTTTTTCCGAAGTAACTGTGTCACAAGTCTTCCTACATCATCCCTAAACATAGAATTGGATTCAGCGTATAAGAAGATTAAGATCTCATTTGAAGAATTTGAAGGAGCACATAGTGGATGGACACTGGATGCTGTACTCCACGCTGAAATGAACATTGGAAAATATATCCCTCTTGCAGGATCTAGTTATATCCCTACTCCAAGAGAATTACTGTTAAAACACGCTATTTTTAATGTATGTAATTCTGACCAAAAATATTTTGTCTGGTCTGTTTTTGCCTCTTTGTATCCTCCCACAGATCATCCGCACCGCCTTAACAACTATATACATTTAGAAGAAAAATTAAACACATCTGACCTAATTTTCCCTGTTACAATAAATCAAATATCTAAATTCGAAAAAATGAACAACATTTCTGTTAATGTTTTTCGATATGAGAAAGAGGTGTTCCCACTCTATATCACGCCATTCAGATTTAAAGCGCATGCAAATCTCCTTCTGTTATCGGATGATGAAAAGCAGCATTATTGCTCCATTAAGAATATGAGTAGACTTCTCAGTCCTCTCACCAAACATAACGGTGTACGTTTCTACTGTGATTACTGCCTTCACCGTTTCGCAAATGAATCACTCTTGACGGATCATGTTCCCTATTGTCGAGAACATGGACCTCAGAGAGTAGAACTCCCAACTGAAGAAGAGAAATGGTTGAAATTCACAAATTTTAAGTTTCAGCAGCCCGTTCCATACGTGATTTATGCCGACTTTGAATCATTCCTAGTGAAAGTGGACACTTGTATGCCTAACCCTGAAAAATCTCACACCACTATCACGGCAAATCATGAACCCTGTGGATTTGCATATCTTGTTGTTGGACATGATGGCTGCAGCTATAAGCCTCCAGTAGTTTATAGAGGTCCTAAAGTAGTAGAAGAATTTTTAGAATGTCTGCTTAAAGAAGAAGAAAACATTAAAAATTTACTGTCGATGATAAAGCCAATGCAGCTCTCGAATCATGAAGAGGAATCATTTCGCAACGCTACTGACTGTCATATTTGTAAGCATGCCCTAGGAGCAGATCGTGTGAGAGATCACGATCATATAACAGGTAAATTCCGAGGAGCTGCCCATAATTCCTGTAATCTGAACTTTAAGTTAACCAATAGGATTCCAGTTATCTTTCACAACCTAAAGGGATATGACAGCCACCTTATTATGCAGGGAATCGGCAGAATCAAAAATAAGAAGATTAATTGCATTCCCAATAACATGGAAACATACATAACCTTCTCCATGGGGACATTACATTTTATAGACTCCTATCAGTTTTTAAGCACATCCCTTGAGAAGCTAGTAAATAATTTATCAACAGATGAGTTCCATATTTTAAAGGACCACGTTGAACCCGAAAGGCTACATCTGGTTCTGAGAAAAGGAGTTTACCCCTATGATTATATCAACAACAGTGAAAAGTTTGAAGAAACAGTATTACCACCCCGTGAAGCATTTTACAACCAACTCACAGAAGAAGCGCTAGGGGAAGAAGACTACACCCATGCAATAAGAGTGTGGAATACATTCAACATAAAAAATCTAGGCCAGTATCATGACTTGTACCTG
This sequence comes from Ryuthela nishihirai, assembly GCA_038380435.1. NCBI lineage: Eukaryota > Metazoa > Arthropoda > Arachnida > Araneae > Heptathelidae > Ryuthela > Ryuthela nishihirai. The sequence continues at coordinate 25,111,766 of JAWZYU010000029.1, read as the reverse complement.
AAGACAGACGTGCTCCTCTTAGCTGATGTTTTCGAAGGTTTCAGAAAACTATGCATCAGATACTATGAAATCGATCCCTGTCATGTTTACACAGCTCCTGGATTAGCCTGGCAAGCATGCTTAAAAATGACAAATGTAAATCTTGAGTTGATAACTGACCCTACAATGTACCTTTTCCTGGAAAACGTCACACGAGGGGGGATTTCTGTGATATGTAATCGTCTTAGTACTGCAAACAACAAGTATTTGGACACCTACGATCCTCAGTTACCCTCTAAATACATTATGTACTATGATGCCAACAATCTTTATGGATGGGCAATGTCACAATGTCTCCCTCAAAGCGATTTTCAATGGCTTAATAAAGAAGAAATAGCAGATCTAAATATTACGACAATTGCTGATGATGCGAATAAAGGATACATATTGGAAGTTGATTTAGATTATCCAGTTTCTCTACACGACAAGCATAATGATTATCCACTAGCCCCTGAGAAACTTCAGATTACCAGCAGCATGCTATCCCCATATTGTCAAGAGGTTGCTCAAAGCCTTGGAATAAATACAAGCCAGTCGTGAAATTAGCCCCAAATCTAAATTCTAAGGAAAAAATATGTCCTTCATTATCGAAATCTCAAACAATATTTAGCCTTCGGTATGCAGCTGAAGAAAATACATCGCGTTTTAGAATTTAATCAGTCTTGCTGGCTAAAACCATATATAGAATTTAATACAGATCAGCGGAAGAAAGCTAGAAACGACTTCGAGAAGGACTTCTTCAAACTGATGAATAATGCTGTGTTTGGAAAAACGATGGAAAATTTAAGAAATCGAGTGAAAATTGAATTGACTCAGAGCTCGAAGAGAGTATGTAAACTCGTAGCATCACCTGCTTTTCACGCTTTTCGTGTTTTTGACAACGACCTGGCATGTGTGCAATCAAAGATAACTAAATTGAAACTCAACAGGCCTATTTATGCTGGTTTTAGTATTCTAGATATTAGTAAACTATTGATGTATAGCTTTCATTATGACTATATTAGTTCGAAATATGGAGAAAAAGCTAAATTATTGTTCACTGATACAGATTCACTGTGCTACGAGCTTCAAACCGAGGACGTGTATGCTGATATGAAAGTCGATATAGATCATTTTGACACGTCCGACTATCACATAGACCATGTTTTGCATAGTACACATAATAAAAAGGTACTAGGTAAAATGAAAGATGAACTTTCAGGAGTACCTATCAAACAATTTGCAGGCCTTCGTTCTAAAATGTATTCCCTTCAGAGTTTACATGAGGAGAAGAAGACGGGGAAAGGAGTCCCCAAACACATCGTAAAAAGAACCCTTCGTCACAAGGATTACAGAGACTGCTTAATAAACAAATCACCTTGTCGAGTAGATTTGACAAGGTTTCAAAGTAGCAACCATCATCTTCATACAGTGAAAGGTGTAAAACTTGGTCTGTCACCATTTGACGATAAAAGATATATTTTAGAAAATGGTTATGACACCCTTTCATACGGTCACTACAAAACAATGAAAAAATAACATAGCAGAAAAACGAATATTTCACTGTGTTTTTTAATATGTTGAGCTATTTAAGTATAAAAATACGATAATTTTATCCAAATGTATGCATAGAACCCCCTATATATGTAAAAATATTACATGTTATTATTATACAGCATTGTATGTATTTAGACAGCTGTATGTAATGTATGTATTTTACATGTATTTAGACAGCTGTATGTAAAACCATATCCGCTGTTAACCTGCATTTTTGTAAGCAGGCTGTAAAGTATAATCAATGTGAAAAAGCATCATTGTGAAATGTATAAAATTGTAAACCAATGGAAATCATTACATGTACACACATTGTCATTGCATCACCCAATACTTTGAAATCAATAAAAATTTTAAAATGAAATGTATGTATCGTCTGAATTTCTGAGTGTTATCCTTGGCAAGTGGAGCGATAAACAAGTGTTAGCCGCTTCTCACGTGACTTTTGCCCGTGGCACTCATGCTGCTGACTCATTGCCGCGGATCGCATTGCGTTATAACACACCCTCGCTCACTGGGAGAAAACCCTTCTGGGATCCATTTCTGGGATTACACTTATAATAAAAGGTTGGTAATTCTCTAAATTTTAATGGTTTATCAAACATTACATATAATTTCGCGATGTAGTGACGTTCTCAAGTATTAAGAAGTGATGAAAATATAAGATTTGTTTTCGAAGCCATCGTAAGTCACCTGCATGCTAGCTCATTACATGGCCCGGAACGAGCCTCCTGAAAATCAACGTTTTTTTTTTTTAAACAATCGCCTCTCAAAAGTGCCAGGACTACAATAAATGTGCAGCGTGCTGTGTTTACGAGAAATTTATCAGCACGGGATGAAATTCTAATTTTTACTTTGCAGAGACGACAACTTTACGTAGATTTTTACAGAGAAGGATACAGCTGCTTAATATCAAGAAATACAGATGATTTCCTGTTTTTTAACATTACACATAAGAAAAAAAAAAGACTTGCGAACGTATCAACATATACCTCTGAGACTTAAATATGACATGCTCTGTGTTTCAATATTACGCATTTTTTCAGTATTTTACACATTAATTACTAATTTTTTTTCATTCAACAGTTAAGTACCCAATTGGAAGTAATGTGAGCAATATTTCATGTTTAAATGCATCTCCACAAATCCGCTTTAAAATATTTTCTTATAATTTAAAGGGGAAAATAAAAGAATTTTAATTGAATATCTTTTAACACTATATACTTAATATATTGCCATCAACGTATTCTATATACAAAACGAATTAATACAGCCTAGTTACTGGAAATTAACATTATATTGAAGTGCTTTCTACCTTAAGAATAAAAAAAAACTGAATTTTAATTACATTTGCAACCACTAGATGGCGTCACAGTTACTATTAAACCTTGAGGCAGATGGGGAAAAACTTACCTTTTTGATCAGAGCGCCACATAGCGGGATTTTCAGTAGTGTAGTGCCACCATACGAATCACCCTTTGCACAGTGCTTTCCCCCTATGACGTAATCCATCATAGGGGGAAATAGTAGAATAGTAGAATTTCATCCTGTGCTGATAGATTTCTCATAAACACAGCACGCTGCATGTTTATTGTAGTCCTGGCACTTTTGAGAGGCGATTGTTTAAAAAAAAACGTTAATTTTGAGGAGGCTCGTTCCGGGCCATGTAATGAGCTAGCATGCAGGCGACTTACAATAGCTTCGAAAACAAATCTTATGTTTTCATCACTTCTTAATACTTGAGAACGTCACTACATCGCGAAATTATATGTAATGTTTGATAAACCATGAAAATTTAGAGAATTACCAACCTTTTATTATAAGTGTCATCCAAGAAATGGATCCCAGAAGGATTTTCTCCCAGTGAGCGAGGGTGTGTTATAATGCAATGCGATCCGCGGCAATGAGTCAGCAGCATGAGTGCCACGGGCAAAAGTCACGTGAGAAGCGGCTAACGCTTGTTTATCGCTCCACTTGCCAAGGATAACACTCAGAAATTCAGACAATACATACATTTCATTTTAAAATTTTTATTGATTTCAAAGTATTGGGTGATTTGGGTTGGGATGTTTTACCTCTGAGCGGCACTTTTTTGCACACCATGGGCTAAATGGCCAGGTCACATGGACCCCGAAGGCTCAGAGAAGGTTGGGGGAGGGGACCCACTGGGACAGCTGTTGGGTGACAGATGGTAGCCTCCCGTCAAGGCCATCCAGCGTGTTCTTTAACGTGCACAGGGTATGGCTCTCCCGCACACGGGGCCACGGCTTAACGTCCCATCCGACAGACGGCGACCTTTCCAAACCCATCGGTGTCCCCTACTGACCGTGGGCAGAGCGGGGAATTTTGCAGAGATAAATCTGAACGCTGATCCAGCTGGGACTCGAACCTGGGAACTACAGATTACGAGCCTGGCGCGCTACCGACTGAGCCACCCCCACCCCGTATTGGGTGATGCAATGACAATGTGTGTACATGTAATGATTTCCATTGGTTTACAATTTTATACATTTCACAATGATGCTTTTTCACATTGATTATACTTTACAGCCTGCTTACAAAAATGCAGGTTAACAGCGGATATGGTTTTACATACAGCTGTCTAAATACATGTAAAATACATACATTACATACAGCTGTCTAAATACATACAATGCTGTATAATAATAACATGTAATATTTTTACATATATAGGGGGTTCTATTCATACATTTGGATAAAATTATCGTATTTTTATACATAAATAGCTCAACATATTAAAAAACACAGTGAAATATTCGTTTTTCTGCTATGTTATTTTTTCATTGTTTTGTAGTGACCGTAAGAAAGGGTGTCATAACCATTTTCTAAAATATATCTTTTATCGTCAAATGGTGACAGACCAAGTTTTACACCTTTCACTGTATGAAGATGATGGTTGCTACTTTGAAACCTTGTCAAATCTACTCGACAAGGTGATTTGTTTATTAAGCAATCTCTGTAATCCTTGTGACGAAGGGTTCTTTTTACGATGTGTTTGGGGACTCCTTTCCCCGTCTTCTTCTCCTCATGTAAACTCTGAAGGGAATACATTTTAGAACGAAGGCCTGCAAATTGTTTGATAGGTAGTCCTGAAAGTTCATCTTTCATTTTACCTAGTACCTTTTTATTATGTGTACTATGCAAAACATGGTCTATGTGATAGTCGGATGTGTCAAAATGATCTATATCGACTTTCATATCAGCATACACGTCCTCGGTTTGAAGCTCGTAGCACAGTGAATCTGTATCAGTGAACAATAATTTAGCTTTTTCTCCATATTTCGAACTAATATAGTCATAATGAAAGCTATACATCAATAGTTTACTAATATCTAGAATACTAAAACCAGCATAAATAGGCCTGTTGAGTTTCAATTTAGTTATCTTTGATTGCACACATGCCAGGTCGTTGTCAAAAACACGAAAAGCGTGAAAAGCAGGTGATGCTACGAGTTTACATACTCTCTTCGAGCTCTGAGTCAATTCAATTTTCACTCGATTTCTTAAATTTTCCATCGTTTTTCCAAACACAGCATTATTCATCAGTTTGAAGAAGTCCTTCTCGAAGTCGTTTCTAGTTTTCTTCCGCTGATCTGTATTAAATTCTATATATGGTTTTAGCCAGCAAGACTGATTAAATTCTAAAACGAGATGTATTTTCTTCAGCTGCATACCGAAGGCTAAATATTGTTTGAGATTTCGATAATGAAGGACATATTTTTTCCTTAGAATTTAGATTTGGGGCTAATTTCACGACTGATTGGCTTGTATTTATTCCAAGGCTTTGAGCAACCTCTTGACAATATGGGGATAGCATGCTGCTGGTAATCTGAAGTTTCTCAGGGGCTAGTGGATAATCATTATGCTTGTCGTGTAGAGAAACTGGATAATCTAAATCAACTTCCAATATGTATCCTTTATTCGCATCATCAGCAATTGTCGTAATATTTAGATCTGCTATTTCTTCTTTATTAAGCCATTGAATATCGCTTTGAGGGAGACATTGTGACATTGCCCATCCATAAAGATTGTTGGCATCATAGTACATAATGTATTTAGAGGGTAACTGAGGATCGTAGGTGTCCAAATACTTGTTGTTTGCAGTACTAAGACGATTACATATCACCGAAATCCCCCCTCGTATGCCTTTTTCCAGGAAAAGGTACATTGTAGGGTCAGTTATCAATTCAAGATTTACATTTGTCATTTTTAAGCATGCTTGCCAGACTAATCCAGGAGCTGTGTAAACATGACAGGGATCGATTTCATAGTATCTGATGCATAGTTTTCTGAAACCTTCGAAAACATCAGCTAAGAGGAGCACGTCTGTCTTCAGGTACAAGTCATGATACTGGCCTAGATTTTTTATGTTGAATGTATTCCACACTCTTATTGCATGGGTGTAGTCTTCTTCCCCTAGCGCTTCTTCTGTGAGTTCGTTGTAAAATGCTTCACGGGGTGGTAATACTGTTTCTTCAAACTTTTCACTGTTGTTGATATAATCATAGGGGTAAACTCCTTTTCTCAGAACCAGATGTAGCCTTTCGGGTTCAACGTGGTCCTTTAAAATATGGAACTCATCTGGTGATAAATTATTTACTAGCTTCTCAAGGGATGTGCTTAAAAACTGATAGGAGTCTATAAAATGTAATGTCCCCATGGAGAAGGTTATGTATGTTTCCATGTTATTGGGAATGCAATTAATCTTCTTATTTTTGATTCTGCCGATTCCCTGCATAATAAGGTGGCTGTCATATCCCTTTAGGTTGTGAAAGATAACTGGAATCCTATTGGTTAACTTAAAGTTCAGATTACAGGAATTATGGGCAGCTCCTCGGAATTTACCTGTTATATGATCGTGATCTCTCACACGATCTGCTCCTAGGGCATGCTTACAAATATGACAGTCAGTAGCGTTGCGAAATGATTCCTCTTCATGATTCGAGAGCTGCATTGGCTTTATCATCGACAGTAAATTTTTAATGATTTCTTCTTCTTTAAGCAGACATTCTAAAAATTCTTCTACCACATTAGGACCTCTATAAACTACTGGAGGCTTATAGCTGCAGCCATCATGTCCAACAACAAGATATGCAAATCCACAGGGTTCATGATTTGCCGTGATAGTGGTGTGAGATTTTTCAGAGTTAGGCATACAAGTGTCCACTTTCACTAGGAATGATTCAAAGTCGGCATAAATCACGTATGGAAGGGCTGCTGAAACTTAAAATTTGTGAATTTCAACCATTTCTCTTCTTCAGTTGGGAGTTCTACTCTCTGAGGTCCATGTTCTCGACAATAGGGAACATGATCCGTCAAGAGTGATTCATTTGCGAAACGGTGAAGGCAGTAATCACAGTAGAAACGTACACCGTTATGTTTGGTGAGAGGACTGAGAAGTCTACTCATATTCTTAATGGAGCAATAATGCTGCTTTTCATCATCCGATAACAGAAGGAGATTTGCATGCGCTTTAAATCTGAATGGCGTGATATAGAGTGGGAACACCTCTTTCTCATATCGAAAAACATTAACAGAAATGTTGTTCATTTTTTCGAATTTAGATATTTGATTTATTGTAACAGGGAAAATTAGGTCAGATGTGTTTAATTTTTCTTCTAAATGTATATAGTTGTTAAGGCGGTGCGGATGATCTGTGGCAGGATACAAAGAGGCAAAAACAGACCAGACAAAATATTTTGGTCAGAATTACATACATTAACAATAGCGTGTTTTAACAGTAATTCTCTTGGAGTAGGGATATAACTAGATCCTGCAAGAGGGATATATTTTCCAATGTTCATTTCAGCGTGGAGTACAGCATCCAGTGTCCATCCACTATGTGCTCCTTCAAATTCTTCAAATGAGGTCTTAATCTTCTTATACGCTGAATCCAATTCTATGTTTAGGGATGATGTAGGAAGACTTGTGACACAGTTACTTCGGAAAAACGGGGTACAGTGTTCGACGGTAGAAGGGGAAACTTTTCGCCTGAAGCGCTCTTGTACTGCAAGGTACCATTTAATACTACCTTTCGAGGTCAATTCTTCTTTCAGGTGAGTTAGGAGTGACTTCCGCGAGGATTCAAGGAAAAAGGTGAGGTCAACAGATGTTTCATCCGTTGCCACCAGCTTATGTGTTGACAGGGTCCTTTTCATTTCTTCTGTAAACTGACAGGGGTCTTCAATGTCTGGTTTTTGTTTCTTCTGGGGAATCCTTTCATCTTCAGAACGTTTTCGTTTATTATTGTGTGGCTTTTTTTGATGGCGCAAAAGACTGTCTTTCCTCCCAAACTCCATGGCACATTCTTCGCATTTGTAGGTTTTCCTGGAGGTGTTGGGTTAACTCGTGACGTCGGACATCATCTCTCCTTGAGAATGTTGATTCACATTGAGAGCACTTAAACAGGTTATTTCCATCATGAATTCTCTTATGACGAATGAGATGGGTCTGATGAAGGAAAACCTTCTCACATATATCGCATGGATACATTATGAAACAGTGACTTGTAAAATAACTGATACTACACGAAGACGTTGAGAACTATCAGTATTGCCGTTGGAAAAATCACGGAGAAGCAGCAGCAGAGAACCGTCACTATCAACGTCTGACAACTGAATGAGGAATCTGACTGATGGATGCCGTATTTATACTAGAAGAAGGACTATCCCGCAGAAACTGATTTTAAAAGACTGTCCCTGCAGGAAATGAAAAGAAAACTTCTAATTGGTGACATCAGATTTCAAAGTGGCGGACTTACTTCACGCTGTAGGAGGATGACGCAACCGCAGGGGATGTCGCCAGATGGTGCCAGAGGTTAAAGGGGGGGTTAATAAAGGGGAAAGGGACTTTGATAGCGGGTTAAATAATGAGGGGGTGACAGTTTTGATAAGGGAGGTTTAATAAAGGGGGGTGGAACTTCTGATAAGCATTTAATTAATATGTCAGGAACCAAGATGGCGGAGTCTGGACTTGGAAATTTCGGATGAGGTTAGAAACCAAGATGGTGGACTAACGGCAAAATTGTGGGAGTTTGTGGTGACGACAGGTTTCTAAATGGTGGACTCGAAAAAATTTCGGGCTTTGTGGAAACCAAGATGGACGTCGGTGGAAATTATGAATTGATTATCTGCAATTTAACTGAATAATATAATTTCAGATTATTACATCACTGGAGGGAGGTATTTTTTTCACCATTGTTGGACTTCGGTCTTAAAAAAAACAGTGCGAATTCTGAAAATGTGCTTGATAATGACCCGCCACCAGCATGAAACACATGGGTGGCGGGTCCCATTGGATTACATTGACCCGCCAATGGCCCAGAACTCTCCTTTTCCCCCTACTAACATCCCATCAGACTGATGGCGGCCTTTCCAAGTCCATCGGTGACCCCTACTGACCGTCGGCAGGGTGGGGAATTTTGGGGAGATAAATCTCAACGCTGAACCCATCTGGGATTCGAACCTGGGAAATACAGATTATGAGCCTGGCGCGCTACCGACTGAACCACCTCTGCCCCTTTTATAGTCCAGAAATGACACTAAATTTACTAATGGATTATTTAGTAATCAAGATAATTCTTTTTAGCAGCTTGTTATTTGGCCTTTGATTTACTGATGGCGTCAGGGGTTTGTCTTCTTGGGATGTTGGAATGAAAAAATTAAACACTTGCAAATCTCTTGGAAGAGGCCATGGCCCCCATGGTCCCCCTCTTTATGTCCGCCACTGCAATCAGACTTCTGTGGCAAGCAGATGATTAAGTAGAAGGAGAACTGTGCATCAGTCTTCTGTGATGCATAGCAGCTGGCCAGGAATAGCACCTAATGTCCGTCTTCTCGTGGTGCAGACCGTTAGTACCTTTCAAAAGAGATACTCTCTGTGGAAGGGAACGGAAGATGAGGGCTGACAGATTTGTCTGGCCTACTGATTGGACAACTATGGATACTTTTCTTTTTTTTGTACCCTTCTGAGGAGTGGTTTCAGGATCATAATCAAGCTCAGAGCCATAATTTCGTTCAGGTTGGTATATATGGTCAGCACCAGGATCCTGTGTGGTTAACCACTCCTCAGCAGGTAGAGAAAAAAAAGGAAAAGTAGCCTTAGTTGTTCAGATCAATAGACCACACTGATTTGGCAGCACCTCCCTTCCGTTTTTTCTTCCCTGCTGAGGAGTGGTCAACCACACAGGGTCCTGGTGCTGACCTTATATACCAACTTGAACGTAATTATAGCTCTGAGCTTGATTATGGATCCTGATTTTCTGACTGGTAGGCTTCTTTGGAAGGAAAATCTCCCACTGTGTTTTCTGTTTATATGTGGTTAACAGTTCCAAGTGAATAGATTCACAGGATATGTTTTTATAAGCTGGTGGATAAACCTGAGCATCCTGAACTCTTTGCTTCTATTGGCATCGTCAAATTCTACATTGGAGGAAGTCTTCCAGTGTAGATGGCTTCAGCCTTTAGTGGTGGGGGAACGGGTCTTTGCCTCATGTCTGCGATTAGGGGGCTGTTTGATATTGTCGGCATTCCCTCTCTCAATATACATAGTTTCTTTAAACATCCCACTAACCATTTCCTCTCCATAGGTAGTTGGAATGTGAGGACTCTGCACAGAGCTTTTTCTCTTGATGTCCTCACAAAAGAATTCCACCATTATAATTTAGATATTCTCGGCTTGCAAGAGACCAGATGAACAGATAAAGGTCAGATTCTTAAAAATAATATTAAATTTCTCTGATCTACGGGACCTGGGTTCGAGCCCCGGGTAAGGGGTAAGGCATGGATGTTCGTGTTGTTTTCTGCTGAGATCCTGCCATCCTCTCAGATCTTCTACTTTGGCACATAAGCTGACAGGCTCCTGTCAGACCTCTGTGGCAAGCAGTTGCTTGAGGGGGTATTTATTTATTTATTTATTTATTCAAGGAGGGTAGATAAAAAGCATCTCCAAGTCGTACGTTTACTTCTCAGCAGACACTCTAGAGATGCTCTTCTAGGATATGAATGAATTAATGAAGGTTTCTTATTGCAAAATTTTAGACAAGCATTAAAGATTTGAATGTTATTTGTTGTTATTATGCCCCCACTGAGGATACCGATGATGAGGAGAAGGATAGGTTTTATGAACAACTTCAGGATATGTTGAATTCTGTCAAGAAAGGAGATATTACCCTTGTTCTAGGTGACTTCAATGCCAAACTTGGTACTAACTCTGACCTTTGGGGAGAGGTGATGGGCTTTTTTGGTATTGGTAGCTCCAATGGACAACGTCTCCTAGGGGTAAGTAAACTTAACGATTTGAGAATAACTAACACTTATTACAAACACCGCGACATACATAAGTACATATAGGTTTCACCAAATGGGCTGCATAAGAATATGATTATTATAATTAACAGCTAATGGGCTAGTTCTCTTGGGAATACCAGCTGATATAGGGGAGACAGGTGGTTATACGATAAATATATCTTTTAATCTTATATGTATATAAAGATAATATATTAAATCTTTTATGTATATCTTTTTTGTATATCTAATCCGTATATCCTCCCGTATAACAAGGTATTGACCATTACCTTGTTATTTTACCTTTTATTCTGAAGCTCTGAAAGACCCAGTTATAGCTAAAGCTTACCATGTTAGGTTACTTAGTCGTTATGACAGTCATGGTATGCTTACTACTGAAGTTGAGGAAGAATGGGATCATTTTAAAAAGGCTTTTTTGGACATTAACAGTACTCTTTTAGGAAAAAAGGAGCAGAGGAGGCAGAATTATCTGAGTGATAAGGCACTTGAGTTTATTTCGGAAAGAAGGAACTGCATGAATGTTCTTAATCAATACCCTACTAGTCCTAATAGAAAGCTTTACAGAGAACTTGATAAATGTGTAAAAGATCAGTTAGCTGCTGATAAGAATCTTTGGCTTGATGGCTTGGCTGACAAAGCCGAGGAAGCAGTTAGACAGCACAACAGCAGAGAGCTGTACCAGATAGTTAATGTTTTATGTGGTAGAAAACAGACAGGTATACAGGAATTGAAGGATAAACAAGGTAAGGTTATAGAAGGTGAGGATTCTGTCATGGCTAGATGAGCTGAGCATTACAAGATGTTCTAAACAATGTGGTTAGTTCTACTCCCATTGTTTGCAATGATGATAGATGCATTGGTGGCTTTAATGTTGGCCCTATAACACAATATGAAGTTATTTTGGCTATTTATAAACTTAAAATACATAAATCCCCAGGCATAGATGAAATTACTGCTAAAATGCTTAGAGCTGGGAATGTTTCGGCTACCTCATGGACGACTGAAATTTTGAATATCTTTTATGATAAAGACATTGTTCCTAAGGATTTTACCAGAGCTATTATTATCCCTATTTCCAAAAACGGTGATCGCAGTTCTTGTGATTACTATAGGGGTATCAGCCTACTCTCTGTTCCAGGTAAAGTTATTTGCATGATTGTGCTTAATAGAATTAAGAATCTGGTTGACAGGCAATTGTGTGATGAGCAATGTGGATTCAGAAGTGGTAGGGGATGTGTGGATCAGATATTTTCACTTAGGCAGTGTGATGTTACCTCTTCGGTTGTCTGTCTATTGGGATCACTTAGGAATGTCCATCCGGTTCGATCGCAATACGCGACGGGTGAAAGAGTCTTTCAGAACAAAAATCAAAGATTTTATCACAATTGCAGGGACTCAATACTGAGGCTCCTCCCCAATAAATTGGTTCAACTTCAGCCTTTACTTAAAAATAACAATTATTTATTGAACCTTCCAAACATGCTTGATAGACAAGAACATATGCTCAATTACATAGCATTACAGCAACACCAGCTTACTATGCCTGTTCAGCTGTATTCACAGTGCCCAATGCCGTTATTTCCAGTCGGCATTTCCCAGCTTTACAATTTTACGTCTTCACGCGTTAGCTCTTCGACTTTATATATTTCGACTTATATTTGAGGAGGTCTGTTCTCCTCCTCGTTGTTGCCAACCCTTTCTCTTTCTCTCTCCGCCTCGACCATCTGGGAAGTCCGCTAGCCTCCAGGTTAGGAGTCACTTGTCGGCGGACGCTAGCCATTCCCCGGACACTGCTACTTCAATTAACTTTCCAGATGCTGGGACAGAGGGCCTCCCACGTAGCATATGCCCATTTTGGTGAAATCCAAAATAACATACAAAACCAGAACAAAAAAAATATTTAAAAAGGCCTCTAGCCTGACACCTCCCTGCCAGATGTCAGTAGTTAGTCCTGTTAACTGCTGACTAAAAAGTCAAGTTGAATGCTGAAAAACAGAGTTCATTTTCGCGTAAATCTTAGAGTTCAATGCCATAAAATTCAGAGTTCTAAGTTGCTTTATGAATTCTATAAATTCTCTGCGAATTGGCACATCTTTTACACATCTATGTACACTACAGTTAAATATAAAAGAACTTCTAGGTATATCCCGGTGCACTGAGTCTAAATATTGTCTTTTTGCTTCAAACAAAAAAAAACCTGGTGGCTAAAGTAGTTGTCCAAGAGTAAGCAGTTTATAAATTAATTCTCTCACTAATAACTGTCTTTGACGAAGGTATGCCGTACTGGCGGTGTTCATTCGTCCACAGGTGACATCCCGGGTGAAAGGCTATGTACACCTTTCGTGACTACCTAGATATCACCTTCCCGTACGAACCCTCTGACTCTGTAGGCTGAAAGTCGTCGGCCTGACCCATTGTTACCTCCAATTGCCATGTTCGCCCCCTCCCCTGCATAATTTTGATCATCGTAGACATCGAGTCTGACAGATTGCTGCACATGTTTGGGCTGGGAGATAGAACGGCGTTGATTGGACGGTCTCCATGGAGCATACATTTCCCTTTTTCTAACTGGAATTTCTCTACCTCTTTCATAGCAGCTTCCTGTATTGGCTCGCGGCTCGTGGATTTTCCTCCTGGGGTTACCAGTTACAGGCCTTCTCTTCATCTTTCTAAATAGCTTACTATAAGCTTCCACACTCAGAAGTACCTCCTTCCGCAGATTTGCTACTACTGCGCATAGCACTTTAATTTCTCCGCCACTCCCAGTGCTATTGTCTGAGCCATCAGTCAAACTTAAAGGCAGCTCTTTTACCTCTGCCCTTTTGGCATCACCAAACGGTCCATGCAACAACAGATGGTCTTTTACCGGGTGTTTTTCTTCGTTTAGCATCCCCTTTCTGATTACTGTCAGGTCTGCCCCCGAATCCACGACTGCTCTAGCTCTCTGGTCGCCACATCTGATTCGAACCTCTTCATAATCTACTGGGATACGTATCTCTCCCTGTCCCATTACTCGACTGCTTGGACTTGGCTTTGAATGTGTCGTAACCCTTCCTATTGTTGCCTCACAAACATCTTTAGAATTCTGATCCAAGGTGCTAACTTGGTACACCTGAGTTCGGCTCTCACGGTCCACAGTTCTCAGTGGGCAATCTTTCATCAAATGTTCGTCAGATCTACATTTATGACACCTCCTTACTTTTAGGATATTTCTATATTCAGCTAAATTAACTGCCGACCGATACCTTCTGCTCGAATAATTTCTTTCTGAGTCTATCCTCTGCTGGGGGAAAAAACAACACGTTCTGCATATTGTCTATGCCTTACCTCTTTAAAAGTTAGGACCTCTTCCGTTTCGTTTACACTGGCTAGATGGATTTCTGCCCACGTGGCTATTTCGTCTGCTGTTGCCCATGACTCCGCCTCTTTCTGTACTACGTAAGCATGAGTGTCTTGAGGAAGGCTATCACGTAACTTATCCGACACTATCAGGTCCATAAGCTCCTCAAATTTTGTCACCTTCCTACTGCGGACGTAGTAATCCCAGCTATTTCTGAGCCTCGAGGCTAACTGATTATATGACTCACTCGGTTCTTTAGTGATAATTTCAAACTTTCTCTTGTACGCAGAGGGAGTGAGCTTAAACTCTTTTAATACCGCCTCTTTAACTTTCTTATAATTAGCAAAATCATCTGCACTTAATTTTCGAAAAACGTGATTTGCCTATTTACCATCTAAAAAAGAAATGATGACTTTGCCTTGAAACTCCTCTGGTACTTTATATATCTTAAAACCCCTTTCCGCTGTCTCAAAGAGATTTATCACTTCTTCTGGGTTTTTAGGGCTTCCAGCTAACATATTTCCCAATAATTTTATATAATTAGCCAGCCGCGCATCTGCTGGATTACTAGATACTGCCACCGTTCGCACACCACCCCTCTCCTCGTTTGCATTCCTCATTTGCAGTTCCAGCATTCTATACTCATGCTCTCTCTCTTTCCTTCTCAGATGCATCTCTAACCTCATCCTTTCTAATTCAAAATCATCTCAAATCCTTTCTTTAGCTCTCTGCCTTCTGGTCCCTCTCCACAGCATATCCACATCGTTGTCATTGCCATAATCCCTCAACCCTCTCATGTCTTCCGCAGCATCAGACTCTGTCTATTGTCACCTCCTCGCTTCCCCGGCCACTCCCTGAAGCACCACCCTGCACGCTATCCCTTTCTGTGACTGTGTAGCGTCGCCTTAACTCATCCCTTTCCCTATCGCGACTGCTCCTAAGCTCCATTTTAGCTCGTACAGGCCTCTGCCGTATCTAACTACTCACCCCTAGAGTAAGAGGATACTTACCTCCGATGTGACGACAGGAACGAACCGCCTCGTCAGTCTGCCACCTGAAGCACACAGTCGGAACACTCTTGGCAGTATCAGCCTTGCGTTGGTCAGCTCCCAGTGGATGTTTAACTTTTCCGTCACCTTCACAGCTTTTTCCACAGTTCGAACGTGATGCACGACTCTTCAGGTACCTTCACAGCTATTCTATCGCCTGAAGCACACCGCAGGACACTCTTGGCAGCATCAGCCTTGTTCTGGTCAGCTCACAATGGATGTCGGAACTCTTCTGTTGCCTTCGCAGCGTTTTTCACAGCTCGATCGTGATGCAGAACTCTTCAGGTCCCTTCGCTGCTACTTTCACCTCTGTTGCGTACTGGCGGCTGCGCCATTTTGTGATGTTATTTCTTCGGTTGTCTGTCTATTGGGATCACTTAGGAATGTCCCTCCGGTTCGATCGCAATATTTGACGGGTGAAAGAGTCTTTCGGAACAAAAATCAAAGATTTTATCACAATTGCAGGGACTCAATACTGAGGCTCCTCCCCAATAAATTGGTTCAACTTCAGCCTTTACTTAAAAATAACAATTATTTATTGAACCTTCCAAACATGCTTGATAGACAAGGACATATGCTCAATTACATAGCATTACAACAACACCAGCTTACTATGCCTGTTCAGCTGTATTCACAGAGCCCAATGCCGTTATTTCCAGTCGGCATTTACCAGCTTTACAATTTTACATCTTCACGCGTTCGCTCTTCGACTGGCTCTGTTCTCCTCCTCATTGTTGCCAACCCTTTCTCTTTCTCTCTCCACCTCGACCATCTGGGAAGTCCGCTAGACTCCGGGTTAGGAGTCACTTGTCAGCGAACGCTAGCCGTTCTCCGGACGCTGCTACTTCAATTAACTTTCCAGATGCTGGGACAGAGGGCCTCCCACGTAGCATATGCCCATTTTGGTGAAATCCAAAATAACATACAAAACCCGAACAAAAAAATATTTAAAAAGGCCTCTAGCCTGACAGGCAGATTCTTGAGAAATGTTTAGAGTTTCAGAAACCTGTGGTTGTTAACTTTGTGGATTTCAAAAAGGCTTTCGACTCTGCTGATCGTCATAATTTGTGGTTGATTGTGAGATCATATGGTATACCTGACAGGTTAGTTAACATAATGAAAGCTCTCTATAATAACATTGAGTCGTGTGTGAGAGTTGGTAAGGCTTGTAGCAATTGGTTTAGCATTACTTCTGGTGTTCGACAAGGGTGCATTTTGTCTCCTTTTCTCTTTAGCTTGGTTATTGATTATGTTATGCGAAATTCACTTCAAGGGCAAAATTTTAGCCTTAAATGGACTGGAGATATGAAAATTTCTGATTTAGATTATGCTGATGATTTAGCCCTTTTGGCAAATGATGTTGATGAGATGAACTCTTTCATTCGAGCTGTTGATGAAACTGAGAGTAGGTTTGGTTATAAACAGAGAGAAAACTAAAGTGATGAAAATTGGTCAGGCAGGCTGTGATTCAGTTAATCTGAATGGTTGCAGTCTTGAGCAGGTGTCACAGTTTAATTATCTTGGGAGCTATGTAACAGATAATGGTGATGTGCGGCATGAGATTAACAGACGAATAGGGATTGCTGCCGGGACTTTTAAGAACCTATGGAGATTGTGGAGAAATAGGCGTATACACCTAAAGACTAAAATTAGACTGTATAATAGTCTAGTTCTCTCTAGAATTAGTTATGGTAGTGAAACTTGGACACTTTGTAAACACGATAACAGGAAACTTGATGCCTTTGATTCTAGATGCTTACGCAGTGTCTTGGGCATTAGGTGATTTGAATTTGTAAGTAATGATGAGGTTAGGCAAAGGAGTCAGCAACCTCCTTTGAGTAGCAATTTTGTGCAGAGAGATACTCCATTTGTTTCGCCATGTTGCCCATATGCATAATTATGGGGTTATGAACAGCGTGCGTACAGGCCTCAGAAAGAGAGGGTGATTAGGATGCGGTGAGCAGACAATGTCAAACAGGACCTTGTTAGAATTGGTGTGCAGTGGCCAGATGCAGCAGATGTTGTAGCTGAGGACATTATCTGCTTGGAGAACTAAATTGCACTATCTGGTTGGACTTCCGTAGCCCATGTCTGCTTGAGGATGTTGATGATGTCATGTATTTCCAAAATTTTTTAACGACCACTGAAATGGAGGAGAACTTTTCATACCGGAACGGAGTTCCAGATCAATCCTGCGCCACTCCCCTTTTATTTTTTTCTGGGCTCCGTCCTGCATACAAGCACCACCCCACGTCGTGATTAACTCAGCAGGTGTAGCTTCTGGGCACAGCTATCTATATTTGCATCTTTACCTAAATATGTGAAAAATAGCTCAATCAAAAGTGGCATCTCCATTAGCAGTTCTGGAAATTCCAATTTATAGAAATTTGATAATAAAACCCATTTATGACCCTACCTGGTCTAGTGGTTAGCGTACAGTTGCTCAAAGAAGTATCCGAACACTATGGTTGATTACCTAATTCGGAAAAAATATCTGGCAACCATTTTTTTTAGAAATTAGTGATCTGGCAACCTTCGTGTCACTTGACACGAAGGTTGTCAGATCACTAATTTCTAAAAAAAATGGTTGCCAGATATTTTGCCGTGGGATTGGCTCAGTCTGTAGAGCGTCAGGCAGGCAATCTGATGTTCCCAGGTTCGAATATCTACTGTGGTTACATGGAGATATCTTCTGCTAACATCGTTCTGTTCGGTGAGATAAAAAGTATACCGATGAACTTGGTAAGATGACGACTCTTTCGGGTGAGGTAATAAGCCGCGGCAGGTGTGCACACAGCCATATTCTGTGTGTATGTTAAAGAACACTGACGAAAGCTTTCATCTCCTAAAAATAGCCCAGTCGATCCCCTTCCTCCATTCAATTCTGAACCCTTGTGATCTTAGTGACCTGGCCATTTATCCCATTTGTGTGGAAAGAAGTGCCACTCAGAGGTAAAACAAATCGACTTGAATCATATATTTAGTTACTAAACTTATTTATGCTATTTTTAGAAATAATAAAACAGCAAACGAATTTTACGTTGAATCGTTGTGCAGTCCAGTTATTTAAGGGGTGAGGTTTTTCATCCTCTAACAATCCCTTCCTAACTGATACTTGCATGAAACTGTCAGACTGTAGGCGAATGCAAAATGCCAAATTTTCTTACAAACCATGTGTTAATGCAAAAAAAAAATATTTTTGTGATATATTTTTTTCATGGGCAAGAGGTTTGCATTGAGACCAATAATCTCCCCCTTACACAAAAAGGGTGGGATAAGTTATTCCTCCAGTTCAGTGGTTTTCCCTCTTTTTTGTTTCACCGTGCACTTTTAACCATTTGAAATAAGTTCACCTCCCACTTTTTCCCATTTTTACTTATTTAAATAAGCTCACCATCCACTTTTACCTATTCGAAATACGTGTACCGCCCACTTTCACCCATTTGAAATCAATTCATCACCCAATTTTACACTTTTGAAGTAAGTATACCGCCCACTTTCACCCATTTGAAATCAATTCATCATCCAATTTTACCCTTTTCAAGTAAGTATACCGCCCACTTTCACCCATTTGAAATCAATTCATCATCCAATTTTACCCTTTTGAAGTAAATATACCGCCCACTTTCACCCATTTGAAATAAATTCATCGTCAAATTTTGCCCTTTTGAAGTAAGTATACAGTCCACTTTCACCCATTTGAAATCAATTCATCACCCAATTTCACCCTTTTGAAGTAAGTATACCGCCCACTTTCACCCATTTGAAATCAATTCATCATCCAATTTTACCCTTTTGAAGTAAGTATACAGTCCACTTTCACCCATTTGAAATCAATTCATCACCCAATTTTACCCTTTTGAAGTAAGTATACCGCACACTTTCACCCATTTGAAATAAATTCATCATCCAATTTTACCCCTTTGAAGTAAGTATACCGCCTACTTTCACCCATTTGAAATCAATTCATCACCCAATTTTACCCTTTTGAAGTAAGTATACCGCCCACTTTCACCCATTTGAAATCAATTCATCACCCAATTTTACCCTTTTGAAGTAAGTATACCGCCCACTTTCACCCATTTGAAATCAATTCATCACCCAATTTTACCCTTTTGAAGAAAGTATACCGCCTACTTTCACCTATTTGAAATCAATTCATCACCCAATTTTACCCTTTTGAAATAAGTATACCGCCCACTTTCAGCCATTTGAAATAAATTCATCACCCAATTTTACCCTTCCGAAGTAAGTACACCCCTCACTTTCACCCATTTGTAATCAATTCATCACCCAATTTTACTCCTTTGAAGTAAGTATACCGTCCAAATTCACCCATTTGAAATCAATTCATCACCCAATTTTACCCTTTTGAAGTAAGTGTACCGCCCACTTTCACCCATTTGAAATCAATTCATCACCCAATTTTACCCCTTTGAAGTAAGTGTACCGCCCACTTTCACCCATTTAAAATCAATTCATCACCCAATTTTACCCTTTTGAAATAAGTATACCGCCCACTTTCACCCATTTGAAATAAATTCATCACCCAATTTTACCCTTTTGAAGTAAGTATACCGCTCACTTTCACCCATTTGTAATCAATTCATCACCCAATTTTACCCCTTTGAAGTAAGTATACCGTCCACATTCACCCATTTGAAATCAATTCATCACCCAATTTTACCCTTTTGAAGTAAGTATACTGCCCACTTTCACCCATTTGAAATCAATTCATCACCCAATTTTACCTTTTTGAAGTAAGTATACCGCCCATTTTCACCCATTTGAAATCAATTCATCACCCAATTTTACCCTTTTGAAGTAAGTATACCGCCTACTTTCACCCATTTGAAATCAATTCATCACCCAATGTTACCGTTTTGAAATAAGTATACCGCCCACTTTCACCCATTTGAAATAAATTCATCACCCAAATTTACCCTTTCGAAGTAAGTACACCGCTCATTTTCACCATTTGTAATCAATTCATCACCCAATTTTACCACTTTGAAGTAAGTATACCGTCCACATTCACCCATTTGAAATCAATTCATCACCCAATTTTACCCTTTTGAAGTAAGTGTACCGCCCACTTTCACCCATTCATCACCCAATTTTACCCCTTTGAAGTAAGTGTACCGCTCACTTTCACCCATTTGAAATCAATTCATCACCCAATTTTACCCTTTTGAAATAAGTATACCGCCCACTTTCACCCATTTGAAGTAAGTATACCGCTCACTTTCACCCATTTGTAATCAATTCATCACCCAATTTTACCCCTTTGAAGTAAGTATGCCGCCCAGTTTCACCCATTTGAAATCAATTCATCACCCAATTTTACCCTTTTGAAGTAAGTATACCGCCCACTTTCACCCATTTGAAATCAATTCATCACCCAATTTTACCCTTTTGAAATAAGTATACCGCCCACTTTCACCCATTTGAAATAAATTCATCACCCAATTTTACCCTTTCGAATTAAGTACACCGCTCATTTTCACCCATTTGTAATCAATTCATCACCCAATTTTATCCCTTTGAAGTAAGTATACCGTCCACATTCACCCATTTGAAATCAATTCATCACCCAATTTTACCCTTTTGAAGTAAGTATACCGCCCACTTTTACCCATTTGAAATTAATTCATTACCCAATTTTATCCTTTCGAAGTAAGTATACCGCCCACCTTCATCCATTTGAAATCAATTCATCATCCAATTTTACCCTTTTGAAGTAAATATACCGCCCACTTATACCCATTTGAAATAAATTCATCACCCAATTTTACCCTTTTGAAGTAAATATACCGCCCACTTTCACCCATTTGAAATCAATGCATCATCCAATTTTACCCTTTTGAAGTAAGTATACCGCCCACCTTCACCCATTCGAAATAAATTCATCACCCAATTTTACCCTTTTGAAGTAAGTATACCGCCCACTTTCACCCATTTGAAATCAATTCATCACCCAATTTTACCCTTTTGAAGTAAGTATACCGCCCACCTTCACCCATTTGAAATCAATGCATCACCCAATTTTACCTTTTTGAAGTAAGCATACCGCCCACCTTCACTCATTTGAAATCAATTCATCACCCAATTTTACCCTTTTGAAGTAAATATACTGCCCACTTTCACCCATTTGAAATAAATTCATCACCCAATTTTACTCTTTTGAAGTAAGTATACCGCCCACTTTCACCCATTTGAAATCAATTCATCACCCAATTTTACCCTTTTGAAGTAAGTATACCGCCCACTTTCACCCATTTGAAATCAATTCATCACCCAATTTTACCCTTTTGAAGTAAGTATACCGCCCACCTTCACCCATTTGAAATCAATTCATCACCCAATTTTACCCTTTTGAAGTAAGTATACCGCCCACCTTCACCCATTTGAAATCAATTCATCACCCAATTTTACCCTTTTGAAGTAAGTATACCGCCCACCTTCACTCATTTGAAATCAATTCATCACCCAATTTTACCCTTTTGAAGTAAATATACTGCCCACTTTCACCCATTTGAAATCAATTCATCACCCAATTTTACCCTTTTGAAGTAAGTATACCGCCCACCTTCACCCATTTGAAATCAATGCATCACCCAATTTTACCTTTTTGAAGTAAGCATACCGCCCACCTTCACTCATTTGAAATCAATTCATCACCCAATTTTACCCTTTTGAAGTAAATATACTGCCCACTTTCACCCATTTGAAATAAATTCATCACCCAATTTTACTCTTTTGAAGTAAGTATACCGCCCACTTTCACCCATTTGAAATCAATTCATCACCCAATTTTACCCTTTTGAAGTAAGTATACCGCCCACCTTCACCCATTTGAAATCAATGCATCACCCAATTTTACCTTTTTGAAGTAAGCATACCGCCCACCTTCACTCATTTGAAATCAATTCATCACCCAATTTTACCCTTTTGAAGTAAATATACTGCCCACTTTCACCCATTTGAAATCAATTCATCACCCAATTTTACTCTTTTGAAGTAAGTATACCGCCCACTTTCACCCATTTGAAATCAATTCATCACCCAATTTTACCCTTTTGAAGTAAGTATACCGCCCACTTTCACCCATTTGAAATCAATTCATCACCCAATTTTACCCTTTTGAAGTAAGTATACCGCCCACCTTCACCCATTTGAAATCAATTCATCACCCAATTTTACCCTTTTGAAGTAAGTATACCGCCCACCTTCACCCATTTGAAATCAATTCATCACCCAATTTTTACCCTTTTGAAGTAAGTATACCGCCCACCTTCACTCATTTGAAATCAATTCATCACCCAATTTTAACCTTTTGAAGTAAATATACTGCCCACTTTCACCCATTTGAAATCAATTCATCACCCAATTTTACCCTTTTGAAGTAAGTATACCGCCCACCTTCACCCATTTGAAATCAATGCATCACCCAATTTTACCTTTTTGAAGTAAGCATACCGCCCACCTTCACTCATTTGAAATCAATTCATCACCCAATTTTACCCTTTTGAAGTAAATATACTGCCCACTTTCACCCATTTGAAATAAATTCATCACCCAATTTTACCCTTTTGAAGTAAGTATACCGCCCACTTTCACCCATTTGAAATCAATTCATCACCCAATTTTACCCTTTTGAAGTAAGTATACCGCCCACTTTCACCCATTTGAAATCAATTCATCACCCAATTTTACCCTTTTGAAGTAAGTATACCGCCCACCTTCACCCATTTGAAATCAATTCATCACCCAATTTTACCCTTTTGAAGTAAGTATACCGCCCACCTTCACCCATTTGAAATCAATTTATCACCCAATTTTACCCTTTTGAAGTAAGTATACCGCCCACCTTCACTCATTTGAAATCAATTCATCACCCAATTTTACCCTTTTGAAGTAAATATACTGCCCACTTTCACCCATTTGAAATCAATTCATCACCCAATTTTACCCTTTTGAAGTAAATATACTGCCCACTTTCACCCATTTGAAATCAATTCATCACCCAATTTTACCCTTTTGAAGTAAGTATACCGCCCACCTTCACCCATTTGAAATCAATTCATCACCCAATTTTACCCTTTTGAAGTAAGTATACCGCCCACCTTCACCCATTTGAAAACAATTCATCACCCAATTTTACCCTTTTGAAGTAAATATACTGCCCCACTTTCACCCATTTGAAATCAATTCATCACCCAATTTTACCCTTTTGAAGTAAATATACTGCCCACTTTCACCCATTTGAAATCAATTCATCACCCAATTTTTACCCTTTTGAAGTAAGTATACCGCCCACCTTCACCCATTTGAAATCAATTCATCACCCAATTTTTACCCTTTTGAAGTAAGTATACCGCCCACCTTCACTCATTTGAAATCAATTCATCACCCAATTTTTACCCTTTTGAAGTAAATATACTGCCCACTTTCACCCATTTGAAATCAATTCATCACCCAATTTTACCCTTTTGAAGTAAATATACTGCCCACTTTCACCCATTTGAAATCAATTCATCACCCAATTTTTACCCTTTTGAAGTAAGTATACCGCCCACCTTCACCCATTTGAAATCAATTCATCACCCAATTTTACCCTTTTGAAGTAAGTATACCGCCCACCTTCACCCATTTGAAATCAATTCATCACCCAATTTTACCCTTTTGAAGTAAGTATACCGTCCACCTTCACCCATTTGAAATCAATTCATCACCCAATTTTACCCTTTTGAAGTAAATATACTGCCCACTTTCACCCATTTGAAATCAATTCATCACCCAATTTTACCCTTTTGAAGTAAATATACTGCCCACTTTCACCCATTTGAAATCAATTCATCACCCAATTTTACCCTTTTGAAGTAAGTATACCGCCCACCTTCACCCATTTGAAATCAATTCATCACCCAATTTTACCCTTTTGAAGTAAGTATACCGCCCACCTTCACCCATTTGAAATCAATTCATCACCCAATTTTACCCTTTTGAAGTAAATATACCGCCCACTTTCATCCATTTGAAATAAATTCATCTCCCACTTTTACTCATTTGAAATAAGCTCACAGTTCACTTTTACCTCCTTGACGTAAGTTTTCGGCCCACTTTTCATATCGACTTAACGTTACAATAGCACATGAGTTCTTAACTGGCAGGCGCTATCATCCACGTTAAAGACTACTGTTCTACGTCGTTCTTTGTGTTCAGTGGCTTATGTTGCGCTGAGTAGTGAAAAATTTTACGATTGTCATAAAAGCACCTGGTGATTAGCATTTGAAGATCCAAATGGCGATCAGTGTTGTATTGTTGCTCTAAATATTATTGTAGAGAGATTAATTCATGCATTAAACCCACTAGTGGCACAATGTATTATAGGGTTCCATCAATTTGGAAACCCCCAAGAGGTTTTTAAGTGCCGCATAAAACTTTAACGTTGCAAATTGTTATCTAAGTACCTTCAGATTGTGTTCTTATCCACATCATTAATCTTTAAACAACCATTGTTATGTAAGGATCATGAACTGACTTCTACGAAATTAAAACCTTTCGAAGCTGGTTGGGTTGTTCTATCAGCTTCATAGCTATTTATCCTATATCATTTCAGGAACTTTATTATCCTTAATTTTTCCTTATTAGGGATTTTCCTTAATTTATGGAAACCAGTGTAGAAACACTGGTTTCCATAAATTAAGGAAAATCGCTGTGTTAAGTCAATGGGAAGCTAAAGTAAAAGCTCTAAAACTTCTAAAATGAGTTTTTTTGTTTTGAAAAATGTGATTGCTGATAAAGATCTCAATCAAATAAATCAATATCTCTATTTTCAACAATATTCGTTCAGTATTTAATGAGTTGTGGAAGTTTGAATATTTAATATAAACAATGCCAGCCACAAAAATTGACCTCAAAAGTTAATTAAAACTTAGTAATAAGTATTGCATCGAAGTGTTTAAAAAATTAAGCTTGCATTTTAAAACTTTGTGTAAAGAATTCTTTCACTATTCTTTAATTACGTATAAGTTTCTTAAGACTGGCATTTCTTATTGTTAAATATTCGAACTTCCGTAACTGATTAAATACTGAAAGAATATTGTTGAAAATCGAGACACTGATTTCTTTGTTTAAGATCTTTATATGCTATCATATTTTAAAAAAAAAAAGACTTATTTTAGGTGTTATAGAGCTATAACTTCTAAATTCTTTATGGAAACCAGTATAGTTTAATATAGGTCCTGATATGATATAGGATAAATAGCAAACATTTGAAAATATTGAAACAGTAGTAAACACTGAAATGATATAGGTTGAAAAGCAAACACCAAAACATAAAATGCAAATATCATTCTCGAAGTAGGTTTGGTTGTTCTGTCTCTGACCGGCGCCTCCTTGCACACAACGGGCTAAAGACCAGGTCAGAAGGGGGCGGGGGGGGGGGGGGGCTCAGTCGGTAGCGCGCCAGGCTCGTAATCTGCAGTTCCCAGCTTCGAGTCCCAGCTGGGTCAGCGTTGAGATTTATCTCCTCAAAATTCCCCGCCCTGCCCGCGGTCAGTAGGGGACACCGATGGGCTTGGGAAGGCCGCCGTCCGTCGGATGGGACGTTAAGCCGTGGCCCCTTGTGCGGGAGAGCCATACCCTATGCACGTTAAAGAACACGCTGGATGTCCTTGACGGGAGGCTACCATCTGTCTCCCAACAGCTGTTTCAGTGGCTCCCCTCCCCCAACCTTCTCTCAGCCTTCGGGGTCCATGTGATCTGGTCATTTAGCCCATGGTGTGCAAAAAAGTGCCGCTCAGAGGTAAAACAACCCAAAAAAAACCCAGGTCAGAAGGACCTCGACGGCTGAGATAAGGTTGAGGGAAGCGGACCCATTGGGCAGCTATTAGGAGACAGAGGGCTACTTCCCTCCTGTACTTAAATATTTCCAAGGGGGTACGTGAAGCATAAAAGTATGAGAACCACTTTTATATGTTTTGTTTTATTCCCACTGTTATATTATAACTATAGTTTTATCTATCTATATAAGGGGTACGCCAGTTACATACACATTTCCAAGGGGGTACGTGAAGCATAAAAGGATGAGAACCACTGATTTATATGTTTTATTTTATTCCCATTGTTATACTATAACTATAGTTTTATATATCTATACAAGGGGTACGCCAGGTACATACACATTTCCAGGGGATACGTGAAGCATAAAAGGTTGAGAACTACTGATTTATATGTTTTATTTTATTCCCATTGTTATATTATAACTATAGTTAGTTCTATCTATACAAGGGGTACGCCAGTTACATACATATTTCCAAGGGGGTACGTCAAGCATAAAAGGATGAGAACCACTGATTTATATGTTTTGTTTTATTCCCATTGTTATACTATAACTACAGTTTTATCTATCTATACAAGTGGTACGCCAGTTACATACACATTTCCATGGGGTTACGTGAAGCATAAAAGGTTGAGAACCACTGATTTATATGTTTCACTTTATTCCCATTGTTATATTATAACTATAGTTAGTTCTATTTATACAAGGGGTACGCCAGTTACATACACATTTCCAAGGGGCTTCGTGAAGCATAAAATGTTGAGAACCACTAATATATATGTTTTATTTTATTCCCTTTGTTATACTATAACTATAGTTTTATCTATCTATACAAGGGGTACGCCAGTTACATACACATTTCCAGGGGGGTACGTGAAGCATGAAAGGTTGAGAACCACTGATTTATATGTTTTATTTTATTCCCATATTTATACTATATACTATAGTTTTATCTATCTATACAAGGGGTACGCCAGTTACATACACATTTCCAAGGGGGTACGTGAAGCATAAAAGGTTGAGAACCACTGATTTATATGTTTTATTTTATTCCCATATTTATACTATATACTATAGTTTTATCTATCTATACAAGGGGTACGCCAGTTACATACACATTTCCAAGGGGGTACGTGAAGCATAAAAGGTTGAGAACCACTAATATATATGTTTTATTTTATTGCCTTTGTTATACTATAACTATAGTTTTATCTATCTATACAAGGGGTTCGCCAGTTACATACACATTTCCAGGGGATACGTGATGAATAAAAGGTTGAGAACTACTGATTTATATGTTTTATTTTATTCCCATTGTTATATTATAACTATAGTTAGTTCTATCTATACAAGGGGTATGCCAGTTACATACACATTTCAAGGGGGTACGTCAAGCATAAAAGGTTGAGAACCACTGATTTATATGTTTTATTTTATTCCCATATTTATACTATATACTATAGTTTTATCTATCTATACAAGGGGTACGCCAGTTACATACACATTTCCAAGGGGGTACGTGAAGCATAAAAGGTTGAGAACCACTGATTTATATGTTTTATTTTATTCCCATTGTTATACTATAACTATAGTTTTATCTATCTATACCAGGGGTACGCCAGTTACATACACATTTCCAAGGGGGTACGTGAAGCATAAAAGGTTGAGAACCACTAATATATATGCTTTATTTTATTCCCTTTGTTATACTATAACTATAGTTTTATCTATCTATACAAGGGGTACGCCAGTTACATACACATTTCCAAGGGGGTACGTGAAGCATAAAAGGTTGAGAACCACTAATATATATGCTTTATTTTATTCCCTTTGTTATACTATAACTATAGTTTTATCTATCTATACAAGGGGTACGCCAGTTACATACACATTTCCAGGGGATACGTGAAGAATAAAAGGTTGAGAACTACTGATTTATATGTTTTATTTTATTCCCATTGTTATATTATAACTGTAGTTAGTTCTATCTATACAAGGGGTATGCCAGTTACATACACATTTCAAGGGGGTACGTCAAGCATAAAAGGTTGATAACCACTGATTTATATGTTTTATTTTATTCCCATTGTTATAATATAACTATAGTTTTATATATCTATACAAGGGGTACGTCAGTTACATACACATTTCCAGGGGGTACGTGAAGCATAAAAGGTTGAGAACCACTGATCTATATGTTTTATTTTATTCCCATTATTATACTATAACTATAGTTTTATCTATCTATACAAGGGGTACGCCAGTTACATACACATTTCCAAGGGGGTACGTGAAGCATAAAAGGTTGAGAACCACTGATTTATATGTTTCATTTTATTCCCATTGTTATACTATAACTATAGTTTTATCTATCTATACAAGGGGTACGCCAGTTACATACACATTTCCAAGGGGGTACGTGAAGCATAAAAGGTTGAGAACCACTGATTTATATGTTTTATTTTATTCCCATTGTTATACTATAACTACAGTTTTATCTATCTATACAAGTGGTACGCCAGTTACATACACATTTCCAGGGTGGTACGTGAAGCATAAAAGGTTGAGAACTACTGATTTATATGTTTTATTTTATTCCCATTGTTATATTATAACTATAGTTAGTTCTACCTATACAAGGGGTAGGCCAGTTACATACACATTTCCATGAGGTTACGTGAAGCATAAAAGGTTGAGAACCACTGATTTATATGTTTCACTTTATTCCCATTGTTATATTATAACTATAGTTAGTTCTATTTATACAAGGGGTACGCCAGTTACATACACATTTCCAAGGGGCTTCGTGAAGCATAAAATGTTGAGAACCACTAATATATATGTTTTATATTATTCCCTTTGTTATACTATAATTATAGTTTTATCTATCTATACAAGGGGTACGTCAGTTACATACACATTTCCAAGGGAGTACGTGAAGCATAAAAGGTTGAGAACCACTAATATATATGTTTTATTTTATTCCCTTTGCTATACTATAACTATAGTTTTATCTATCTATACAAGGGGTACGCCAGTTACATACACATTTCCAGGGGATACGTGAAGAATAAAAGGTTGAGAACTACTGATTTATATATTTTATTTTATTCCCATTGTTATATTATAACTATAGTTAGTTCTATCTATACAAGGGGTATGCCAGTTACATACACATTTCAAGGGGGTACATCAAGCATAAAAGGTTGATAACCACTGATTTATATGTTTTATTTTATTCCCATTGTTATAATATAACTATAGTTTTATATATCTATACAAGGGGTACGTCAGTTACATACACATTTCCAGGGGGTACGTGAAGCATAAAAGGTTGAGAACCACTGATCTATATGTTTTATTTTATTCCCATTGTTATACTATAGCTATAGTTTTATCTATCTATACAAGGGGTACGCCAGTTAAATACACATTTCCAAGGGGGTACGTGAAGCATAAAATGATAAGAACCACTTTTTTATGTTTTGTTTTATTCCCATTGTTATACTATAACTATAGTTTTATCTATCTATACAAGGGGTACGCCAGTTACATACACATTTCCAAGGGGGTACGTGAAGCATAAAAGGTTGAGAACCACTGATTTATATGTTTTATTTTATTCCCATTGTTATACTATAACTATAGTTTTATCTATCTATACAAAGGGTACGCCAGTTACATACACATTTCCAAGGGGGTACGTGAAGCATAAAAGGATGAGAACCTTCTACTATGGCATATAAACTGACACGCTCCTGTCAGACCTCTGTGATCAAGCAGCTGCTTGAGGGGATATTTATTTATTTTTTAATTTATTTGAAATAAACCACAAATATTTAAAGTAGTCAACAGATAGTGCTACCGCAATATAACAAAATGTGTAGGAAGATGCGATACGAAAATGCTGCGACAAATATATCATGTGAAAGTAACAGAAGGAATGCATAAAATATATACATCAGAAAAATGAACATTTTAAGAACAGAAAGGGGTCAGCCTTGTTATTGGTCAAACCTAGAACCTAGTCTAGGCTTGCATTACCATCCATTATCAATTTTTTTCTCCTCTGTTACAGTTACTAGCATTCTAAAAGATCATCCCTTGCTCTTCTCATAGATCCATCCCTTATACGACGTACCATTCACATCTTCATTCACATAATATTCACTGTGCTATTCTCATTCCATCTGCTCTGTTATCCTCAGACCATCCACGTGCTATTCTCATTCCATCTGCTCTGTTATCCTCAGACCATCCACATGCTATTCTCATTCCATCTGCTCTGTTATCCTCAGACAATTCATTGTGCTATTATCATTCCATCTGCTCTGTTATCCTCAGACCATTCACTGTGCTATTCTCATTCCATCTGCTCTGTTATCCTCAGACAATCCACTGTGCTATTCTCATTCCATCTGCTCTGTTATCCTCAGACCATCCACTGTGCTATTCTCATAACATCTGCTCTGTTATCCTCAGACCATCCACTTTGCTATTCTCATTCCATCTGCTCTGTTATCCTCAGACAATCCACTGTGATATTCTCTTTCCATCTGCTCTGTTATCCTCAGACCATCCACGTGCTATTCTCATTCCATCTGCTCTGTTATCCTCAGACAATCCACTGTGTTATTATCATTCCATCTGCTCTGTTATCCTCAGACCATCCACTGTGCTATTCTCATTCCATCGCTCTGTTATCCTCAGACAATCCACTGTGCTATTATCATTCCATCTGTTCTGTTATCCTCAGACCATCCACTGTGCTATTCTCTTTCCATCTGCTCTGTTATCCTCAGATAATCCATTGTGCTATTCTCATTCCATCTGCTCTGTTATCCTTAGACCATCCACGTGCTATTCTCATTCCATCTGCTCTGTTATCCTCAGACCATCCACGGGCTATTCTCATTCCATCTGTTCTGTTATCCTAGACCATCCATGTGCTATTCTCATTCCATCTGCTCTGTTATCCTCAGACATCCACTGTGCTATTCTCATTCAATCTGTTCTGTTATCCTCAGACCATCCACGTGCTATTCTCATTCCATCTGCTCTGTTATCCTCAGACCATCCACTGTGCTATTCTCATTCCATCTGCTCTGTTATCGTTAGACTATCCACTGTGCTATTCTCTTTCCATCTGCTCTGTTATCCTCAGACCATCCACTGTCCTATTCTCATTCCATCTGCTCTGTTATCCTCAAACAATCCACTGTGCTATTCTCATTCCATCTGCTCTGTTATCCTCAGACAATTCACTGTGCTATTCTCATTCCATCTGCTCTGTTATCCTTAGATCATCCACGTGCTATTCTCATTCCATCTGCTCTGTTATCCTCAGACCATCCACGTGCTATTCTCATTCCATCTGCTCTGTTATCCTCAGACCATCCACTGTGCTATTCTCATTCAATCTGTTCTGTTATCCTCAGACCATCCACGTGCTATTCTCATTCGATCTGCTCTGTTATCCTCAGACCATCCACTGTGCTATTCTCATTCCATCTGCTCTGTTATCCTCAGACAATCCACTGTGCTATTCTCATTCCATCTGCTCTGTTATCCTCAGACCATCCACTGTGCTATTCTCATAACATCTGCTCTGTTATCCTCAGACCATCCACTTTGCTATTCTCATTCCATCTGCTCTGTTATCCTCAGACAATCCACTGTGATATTCTCTTTCCATCTGCTCTGTTATCCTCAGACCATCCACGTGCTATTCTCATTCCATCTGCTCTGTTATCCTCAGACCATCCACTGTGCTATTCTCATTCCATCTGCTCTGTTATCGTTAGACTATCCACTGTGCTATTCTCTTTCCATCTGCTCTGTTATCCTCAGACCATCCACTGTCCTATTCTCATTCCATCTGCTCTGTTATCCTCAAACAATCCACTGTGCTATTCTCATTCCATCTGCTCTGTTATCCTAAGACAATTCACTGTGCTATTCTCATTCCATCTGCTCTGTTATCCTTAGATCATCCACGTGCTATTCTCATTCCATCTGCTCTGTTATCCTCAGACCATCCACGTGCTATTCTCATTCCATCTGCTCTGTTATCCTCAGACCATCCACTGTGCTATTCTCATTCAATCTGTTCTGTTATCCTCAGACCATCCACGTGCTATTCTCATTCGATCTGCTCTGTTATCCTCAGACCATCCACTGTGCTATTCTCATTCCATCTGCTCTGTTATCCTCAGACAATCCACTGTGCTATTCTCATTCCATCTGCTCTGTTATCCTCAGACCATCCACTGTGCTATTCTCATAACATCTGCTCTGTTATCCTCAGACCATCCACTTTGCTATTCTCATTCCATCTGCTCTGTTATCCTCAGACAATCCACTGTGATATTCTCTTTCCATCTGCTCTGTTATCCTCAGACCATCCACGTGCTATTCTCATTCCATCTGCTCTGTTATCCTCAGACAATCCACTGTGTTATTATCATTCCATCTGCTCTGTTATCCTCAGACCATCCACTGTGCTATTCTCATTCCATCGCTCTGTTATCTTCAGACAATCCACTGTGCTATTATCATTCCATCTGTTCTGTTATCCTCAGACCATCCACTGTGCTATTCTCTTTTCATCTGCTCTGTTATCCTCAGACAATCCACTGTGCTATTCTCATTCCATCTGCTCTGTTATCCTTAGACCATCCACGTGCTATTCTCATTCCATCTGCTCTGTTATCCTCAGACCATCCACGGGCTATTCTCATTCCATCTGTTCTGTTATCCTAGACCATCCATGTGCTATTCTCATTCCATCTGCTCTGTTATCCTCAGACATCCACTGTGCTATTCTCATTCCATCTGCTCTGTTATCCTCAGATCATCCACTGTGCTATTCTCATTCAATCTGTTCTGTTATCCTCAGACCATCCAAGTGCTATTCTCATTCCATCTGCTCTGTTATCCTCAGACCATCCACTGTGCTATTCTCATTCCATCTGCTCTGTTATCGTTAGACTATCCACTGTGCTATTCTCTTTCCATCTGCTCTGTTATCCTCAGACCATCCACTGTCCTATTCTCATTCCATCTGCTCTGTTATCCTCAAACAATCCACTGTGCTATTCTCATTCCATCTGCTCTGTTATCCTCAGACAATTCACTGTGCTATTCTCATTCCATCTGCTCTGTTATCCTCAGACCATCGACGTGCTATTCTCATTCCATCTGCTCTGTTATCCTCAGACCATCCACTGTGCTATTCTCATTCAATCTGTTCTGTTATCCTCACACCATCCACGTGCTATTCTCATTCGATCTGCTCTGTTATCCTCAGACCATCCACTGTGCTATTCTCATTCCATCTGCTCTGTTATCCTTAGACCATCCACTGTGCTATTCTCATTCCATCTGCTCTGTTATCCTCAGACAATCCACTGTGCTATTCTCATTCCATCTGCTCTGTTATCCTCAGACCATCCACGTGCTATTCTCATTCCATCTGTTATCCTCAGACCATCCACGTGCTATTCTCATTCCTTCTGCTCTGTTATCCTCAGACCATCCACTGTGCTATTCTCATTCCATCTGCTCTGTTATCCTCAGACTATCCACTGTGCTATTCTCTTTCCATCTGTTCTGTTATCCTCAGACCATCCACGTGCTATTCTCATTCCATCTGCTCTGTTATCCTCAGACCATGCACTGTGCTATTCTCATTCCATCTGCTCTGTTATCCTCAGACAATCCACTGTGATATTATCATTCCATCTGCTCTGTTATCCTCAAACCATCCACGTGCTATTCTCATTCCATCTGTTCTCTTATCCTCAGACCATCCACGTGCTATTTTCATTCCATCTGCTCTGTTATCCTCAGACCATCACTGTGCTATTCTCGTTCCATCTGCTCTGTTATCCTCAGACCATCTACGTGCTATTCTCATTCCATCTACTCTGTTATCCTCAGACCATCCACTGTGCTATTCTCGTTCCATCTGCTTTGTTATCCTCAGATCTTCCACTGTGCTATTGTCATTCCTTCTACTCTGTTATCCTCAGACCATCCACTGTGTTACACATTCACGATGATACCCCGTACCATTCATTCTTCTAGACATGTGCCATTTAGTACGATACGCGTATACCATCCCACTATGCTACCTATACAACCATCCAATATATTACCACAAACTTTCAGCACCCATATAAAATCCACTACTTACATAACACCCCCTATGCTACCCAATTTCATTCACTCTTCCACCTATATACCATCCACTGTGCGATCCCTTCCGTTTTGTTGCCCTCAAGACATCCATTGTGCTACCACAAAACCATTCAACATGGTACCTATATATCATCCACTACAATACTCATATTCCATCCACAGCATTACCACATCTCATTATCTCCATTCCATTTACTATACTACCCACGTATCATCAACTATGTTACTTCCATACTGTCTACTCTGCTACCTATATACCATTCAGTATGGTACTTACATACCGGTCACTCTATTACCCTGAACCATTCGCTATACAAAAAACCATATAATCCCTTGTGTTACCCTACTCCAAATATCCTCTATGATGCCAATATGCTACCATGATATCCTCTATGTTGTCAATATTCTATCCATGCAGTACTATGAGTTGGGTTAGTTAGCAGTTGGCTCCATCCCAATGCATCGCAGCATCCGCAACAAGTTCCGTGACTCCCTGTAATCACTCAGTGCGGTCCCCCTCTCCCCTTCTCATCTGCAGTTACAGGTTCCGCATCCCTCTCCGTTTCGCCTCTGCTTCTCCTAATCCTCTAATCTACCTTGACGCCTTTCCATTCCAGACGTCACCAGGCGCGTGTGTCACGTGGTGCAACAACTGCATGCCCAAACCGACGCAAGCGTCCCTCTGTCTCCGCCAATCCATCACCAAGAACAAAGCTCCAGCTGATCCGCTCCCCCTCCCCCCCACGGCAAGCACACTTCGTGCTCTCCCCCATCTTCATCCCTCCACATCCTCCTCTTTCTCTTCCTGAGCGTCACGTGTCTGTTGATGCAGCCACTGCGGCGCCTCCCCATCTGGTGTGGTCACAACGGAGGAGTGGAAGAGGTTGCACGTGGAGGATACTTCTGGCTTCTCAATGATACCACTTGATTTCATCCCATGGCTCCGTTTCATCAGATCCTCCGAGTAAACGAAAAACTTTTTGATACATACTCCAAAACCTCCACATATTTTAAACTTCCCGTTCGTACATCCATCTCTATTTTTAAAAAGAAAAAATTGCAACTGAGCTGGGGAGGAAGAAAAAGGAATATTTTGTGTCTCACCCCAAAAAAGAGAAATGTGTTTTTACCATAACTATACTTAGTTACTTTGATACCCATTGACCACAATGACTAGGCCTGATTGTTTCACTTCTCTTTCACTAAAATGACTGCATCTCCTTGCATTATTGCTCATTGACTACAACGACTGATTTGATTACTTTAATGTTATATGTATTGAACCAATGACTAAGTTTTATTACGTTACTAGTCTTGATTACTTTATTGTTTGTATTGACCCAATGACTGAGTTTGGTTACGTTACTAGTCTGGGTTACTTTATTGTTTGTATTGACCCAATGACTGAGTTTGGATACGTTATTAGTCTTGGTTACTTTATTCTTCCTATTGACCCAATGACTGAGTTTGGATACGTTATTAGTCTTGGTTACTTTATTCTTCCTATTGACCCAATGACTGAGTTTGGATACGTTACTAGTCTGGGTTACTTTATTGTTGTATTGACCCAATGACTGAGTATGGATACGTTACTACTCTTGATTACTTATTGTTCGTATTTACCCAATGACTGAGTTTGGATACGTTACTAGTCTGGGTTACTTTATTGTTTGTATTGACCCAATGACTGAGTATGGATACGTTATTAGTCTTGGTTACTTTATTTTTCGTATTAACCCAATGACTGAGTTTGGATACGTTACTTGCTTTGGTTACTTTACTCGACACATGCGATAACACCTGGCTGATTGCGTTATTAGTCTAATTGCGCCAGAAATAAGCTAGATGACTTTGACGAGAAGTTCGTACTTTTAGTGAGTTCAAGTATCTATTGTGGTAGGGGTCTACTGGTAGGTCTCAGTGACCAGATATTGGTTGTGACAAACTATTTTCTGAAGCATATCATGATTGAGTTATATGTTTTTATATATTTGATGTGGACCTCAAGAATTTATTTCTCTTGTTGGATGTATTGTCATTGTCAGCAATATTAATTTTAGTTATATTCATTTGAACGTTATTTGAAATGATTGTCTTGCAGATTCATGCTGACTTCATATGTGAAGCGAAAATTAATATTTTTGAAGTTTTCAATATATTTAGTTGTAAATATTAGCCGTCCCATCCGACGGACGGCGGCCTTTCCAAGCCCATCGGTGTCCCCTACTGACCGTGGGCAGGACGGGGAATTTTGCGGAGATAAATCTCAACGCTGACCCAGCTGGGACTCGAACCTAGGAACTTCAGATTACGAGCCTGGCGCGCTACCGACTGAGCCACCCCCACCCCAAATGGGCAAAGGAAAGGACTCACTAAACAGCTGCTAGGAGACAGACGCAAATTTCCCGCCAAGGTCATCCAGTGCCATTTTTAACGTGCACAAGGTACAACTCTCCCGTACACAGAGACACGGCTGAATATTCCCTCTGACGGTCACGTAAAATTCGCTATCTCTAGTTCGTTCTTACGCTTCCGTGGCGAAGTCAAAAGATAGATCACTACTTTTTAAGAATCGTGACGTAAGAGAGGGCGGAGGTGGCTCAGTCGGTAGCGCGCTAGGCTCGTAATCTGTATTCTACCAAGTTCGATTCCCAGCTGGGTCAGCGTTGAGACTTATCTTCGTAAAACTTCCCGCCCTGCCTACGGTCAGTAGGGGACACCGATGGACTTGGAAAAGCCACCGTCCGTCGGATGGGACGTTAAGCCGTGGCCCCATGTGCGGGAGAGCGATACCCTGTGCACGTTAAAGAGCACGCTGGATGGCCTTGACTGGAGGCTACTCTCTGTCTCCCAACAGCTGTTCCAGTGGGTCCCCTCCCCCAACCTTCTCTGAGCCTCCGGGGTCCATATGACCTGGCCATTTAGCACATGATGTGCAAAAAAGTGCCGCTCAGTGGTAAAACAACCTAACAACCCAACGTGACATAAAATTCGCTATCTCTAATTCAATCTTTCGATTCCGTGGCGAAATCAAAAGATAGATCGAAATATTTATCTAGGAAATACAACACGGAAACGGGAACAGCAATTTAAAGCTAGGGAGAGAAACTTTTAAGCTGACGCTTTTCAAGGCGGATGTCATCTGGTACGCTAATTACCGTTGTGCCGTAGCCGCAGTTTCCAATGCCCGAATTACTGGAGCGTAGCCAAATTCCGAAATCTACTTCCAATCCACGGCGAGATTCATTTTTAGTAACCTAGTGTTATTTTTTTTGTTGTTATTTCCCCGCTATGAATCACAGCGTATGAGTGCAGCCTCTCTACAGTTGGAATGACGTAAAAGTAACACACAAGGAACACGCTATTGAAAAAACTTGCGACACTTGAAAAAGAGTTTTTAGAACGGAACTTGTTCATGACTAAACCGTCGAAGTTGTTTGCATCGTTCCAAATATATAAAATAAGATAAACATCTTTCATCAGACTAGGACTTCATTTTTGTAATAACTCAGGAATGTTCTACGAGTACAGTCGCTCAAAAAAAGTATCCGAACACTATGGTTGATTACTTCGTGTCACGTGACACGTGACACGAAGGTTGCCAGATCACTAATTACTAAAAAAGTCGTTGACAGATATTTTTTCTCAATTCTGTAATCGACCATAGTGTTCGGATATTTTTTTGAGCGACTGTACACAAAGGTTGCCAGATCACTAATTTCTAAGAAAACATCGTTGCCACATATTTTTTTCTGAATTCTGTAATCGACCATAGTGTTCGGATATTTTTTTTGAGCGACTGTACACAAAGGTTGCCAGATCACTAATTTCTAAGAAAACATCGTTGCCACATATTTTTTTCTGAATTCTGTAATCGACCATAGTGTTTGGATATTTTTTTGAGCGACCTGTACACAAAGGTTGCCAGATCACTAATTTCTAAAAAAAAATCAGTGCCAGATATTTTTTTTTCTGAATTAGTAATCAACCATAGTGTCCGGATATTTTTTTGAGCGACTGTACATTTTTAGTTCTTAATCATTGTATATTCTCGATTCCGTAAAAAAAACAGTTTATTTTTATCGATTCATTACTTGTTAGAAATGTATTTTGGTGGTGAAGTTTTTAGTTAGTTTCTTTTTCATGCGGCTTTTTAAAAACATTTTCTTTTCATAGTAACGTTGGGTTGGGCTGTTTTACTACTGAGCGGCACTTTTTTGCACACCATGGGCTAAATGGCCAAGTCACAAGGACCCCGAAGGCTCAGAGAAGGTTGTGGGAGGGGACTCATTGGAACAGCTGTTGGGAGATAGATGGTAGCCTCCCGTCAAGGCCATCCAGCGTGTTCTTTAACGTGCAGAGGGTATGGCTCTCCAGCACACGGGGCCACGGCTTAACGTCCCATTCGTCGGACGGCCTGCACAAGAGATCACCGCATAAGGGACCATCGGTGTCCCCTACAGACCGTGGACAGGGCGGGGAGTTCATCTAGTAGCTCTTCATTATGTTTGATTTGATGAGCTCAATTTAAAACAAAGAAATCAATCAATCAATTTTATTTCATCATCATATGCAATTTATAACATCGAAAAATATGAGTGAACCCAAAAAACCATATGGTATGTCTGGGCCACCAAAGGAAATTAATCATCATCATTCTCAAGCAGCCATGGTCTAGGGAGGTCCAACCAGACCGTGAAATTTAGTTCTCCAAGCAAGTCTATCCTGAGCTACATCTACAGCATCTGGCCACTGCACACCAATTCTAACAAGGTCCTGTTTGACATTGTCTGCCCACCGCATCCTAGGTCTCCCCTTCTTTCTGAGGCCTTTAGGCACACTGTTCATAACCCTATTCGCCAATCTATAATTATTCATATGGGCAACATGGCCAAACCAACGGAGTCTCTCTCTGCACAATATGCTGCTTAAAGGAGGTTGCAAACTCCTTTGCCTA
Organism: Ryuthela nishihirai; assembly: GCA_038380435.1. Classification (NCBI taxonomy): domain Eukaryota; kingdom Metazoa; phylum Arthropoda; class Arachnida; order Araneae; family Heptathelidae; genus Ryuthela; species Ryuthela nishihirai. The sequence goes on along the minus strand of JAWZYU010000029.1, from coordinate 25,072,474 downwards.
ACCTCATCATTAGTTACAAAGTTGAACCACCTAATGCCCAAGATACTGCGTAAGCATCTGGAATCAAAAGCATCTAGTTTCCTGTTATCTTGTTTACAAAGTGTCCAGGTTTCACTACCATAACTAACCCTAGAAAGAACCAAACTATTATACAGTCTAATTTTAGTCTTTAGGTGTATACGCCTATTTCTCCACAATCTCCATAGATTCTTAAAAGTCCCGGCAATAATCCCTATTCGTCTGTTAATCTCATGCCGCACATCACCAGATAATTAAACTGTGACACCTGCTCAAGACTGCAACCATTCAGATTAACTGAATCACAACCTGCCTGACCAATTTTCATCACTTTAGTTTTCTCTCTGTTTATAACCAAACCAACTCTACTACCAGTCTCATCAACAGCTCGAATGAAAGAGTTCATCTCATCAACATCATTTGCCAAAAGGGCTAAATCATCAGCATAATCTAAATCAGAAATTTTCGTATCTCCAGTCCATTTAAAGCCAAAATCTTTCCCTTGAAAAGAAAGAAAATTAATACAAAAAACAAAAAACAAAAACAGTATTTCTTAAATTTTAATGTTCTTAGCCGTCCCATGGCCGAGTGGTTAGCACGCTTGGCTACTGATCTAAGGGACCTGGGTTCGAGCCCGGGGTAAGGCGTGAATGTATGTGTCGTTTTTCTGCTGAGGTCCTGCCATCCTCTCAGATCTTCTACTGTGGCATATACACTGACAGGCTCCTGTCAGACCTCTGTGGCAAGCAGCTGCTTGAGGGGATATTTATTTAAAAAATTTTCCGCATTTTCCAAATGACAACCCAATGATTTGATTCTGTTTTTACAATGAACCCACCCACTATAGAAGAGAAGGGAGGAGAGGGAGTAGGCCACCGTTCCCTTCTGATCCCTGCGAGTCGTGCCTCCACCACGCCCACGTGACAGCCGGTATGCGTTACATCGATGTCAACACTTCGTCACGTGGTCATCGCGGCATTTCCCCAGGGCAATGCCAAACAGAGAAGAGGGCCGCAGACCGACAAAACAAGGAACTAATCAGCTTCTGGCACCGCTATGTCTACAAGGGGAGGGGGGAGGCGACTTCTATGCAGCATCTCGATATTCTCTTTTGCGGTTACCATGGCAGCGGGGAGGATAAACGCGACACTTACGATAGAGTCAATAGGACGAGTGGCGAGTAATCAAGATCGGCTGCTGTCTAAACTGGATTGTGCAGTCAAAATGCTTAAGCTGGAAAAGTTAACATTTTTTTCCTCTCACTGTTTTTGTAAAGGTGGATTTGAGTTCGGTTGGGTGGTTTTACCTCTGAGCGGCACTTTTTTGCGCACCATGGGCTAAATGTCCAGGTCACAAGGACCCCGAAGGCTCAGAGAAGGTTGGGAGAGGGGACCCACTTGAACAGCTGTTGGGAGACAGATGGTAGCCTCCCGTTAAGGCCATGCAGCGTGTTCTTTAACGTTGGTTAATTTTACCTCTGAGCGGCACTTTTCTGCACACCATGGGCTAAATGGCCAGGTCACAAGGACCCCGAAGGCTCAGAGAAGGTTGGGGGAGGGGACCCACTTGAACAGCTGTTGGGAGACAGATGGTAGCCTCCCGTCAAGGCCATCCAGCGTGTTCTTTAACGCTGGTTAGTTTTACCTCTGAGCGACACCTTTTTGCACACCATGGGCTAAATGGCCAGGTCACAAGGACCCCGAAGGCTCAGAGAAGGTTGCGAGAGAGGATCCACTTGAACAGTTGTTGAGAGACAGATGGTAGCCTCCCGTCAAGGCCATCCAGCGTGTCCTTTAACGTTGGTTAATTTTACCTCTGAGCGGCACCTTTTTGCACACCATGGGCTAAATGGTCAGGTCACAAGGACCCCGAAGGCACAGAGAAGGTTGGGAGAGGGGACCCACTTGAACAGTTGTTGGGAGACAGATGGTAGCCTCCCGTTAAGGTCATCCAGCGTGTTCTTTAACGTTGGTTAATTTTACCTCTGAGCGGCACTTTTTTGCGCACCATGGGCTAAATAGCCAGGTCACAAGGACCCCGAAGGCTCAGAGAAGGTTGGGGAAGGGGACCCACTTGAACAGCTGTTGGGAGACAGATGGTAGCCTCCCGTCAAGGCCATCCAGCGTGTTCTTTAACGTGCACAGGGAAAGGGAAAGCCCCCGTTAAGCCGTGGCTCTCCCCTACACGTGCCACGGCTTAACGTCCCGTCCGACGGACGGCGGATTTTCCAAGCTCATCGGTGTCCCATACTGACCGTGGGCAGGGCGAGGAAATTTGGGAGATAAATCTCAACGCTGACCCAGCTAGGACTCGAACTTGGGAACTACAGATTACGAGCCAGGCGCGCTACCGACTAAGCCACCCCCTGCCCCCAAAGGTGGATTTGAAGGAGGAATCAGAAGAGGAAAGTAAAGTTGGGTTGTTTCTACCTCTTCAGGTTTCTTCGGTTTCTCCTTCGTGGCAATGGGCGGGGGTGGCTCAGTCGGTAGCGCGCCAGGCTCGTAATCTGTAGTTCCCAGGTTCGAGACCCAGCTGGGTCACAGTTGAGATTTATCTCCGCAAAATTTCCCGCCCTACCCACGGTCAGTAGGGGACACCGATGGGCTTGGAAAGGCCGCCGTCCGTCAAATGGGACGTTAAGCCGTGGCCCCATGTGCGGGAGAGCCATACCCTGTGCACGTTAAAGAACATGCTGGATGGCCTTGACGGGAGGCTACCATCTGTCTCCTAACAGCTGCTCCAGTGGGTCCCCTCCCCCAACCTTCTCTGAGCCTTCGGGGTCCATGTGACCTGGCCATTTAGCCCATGGTGTGCAAAAAAAGTGCCGCTCAGAGGTAAAACAACCCAACCTTCGTGTCACGTGACAAGAAGGTTGCCAGTCACTAATTTCTAAAAAAATCATTGCCAGATATTTTTTCTGAATTCTGTAATCAACCATAGTGTTCGGATACTTTTTTTGAGCGACTGTACGGTTTATGGCTCTCCTGCACATGGAGCCACGGCTTAACGTCCCATCCGACGGACGGCCACCTTTCTAAACACTTTGGTTCCCCTTTCTCACCGAGAGCAGGGGAGGGGGGAGACTCTCAACATTTCAACAGTTGGGACTTGACTGAGAAGTTCAGATTCCGAGTCTGGCTCGCTACCGACCAAGCTCACTACCGACAGGGAAGAGAGTCGCAGAGAGATTCACCCACCAGCTTCAATGTAACATAATGCATTCGCAAATGCGCTCATTAATAAACGTCTCGACCTAAATATTTTTATCCTGAAATTTTTATTTGTTTCTTGTTACCTTTGAGGGGCGGGGGTGGCTCAGTCGGTTGCGCGCCAGCTCGTAATCTGTAGTTCCCAGGTTCGAGTCCCAGCTGAGTCGGCGTTGAGATTTATCTCCACAAAATTCCCCGCCCTGCCCACGGTCAGTAGGGGACACCGATGGGATTGGAAAGGCCGCCGTCCGTCGGATGGGACGTTAAGCCGTGGCCCCGTGTGCGAGAGAGCCATACCCTGTGCACGTTAAAGAACACGCTGGATGGCCTTGACGGGAGGCTACCATCTGTCTCCCAACAGCTGTTCCAGTGGGTCCCCTCCCCCAACCTTCTCTGAGCCTTCGGGGTCCATGTGACCTGGCCATTTAGCCCATGGTGTGCAAAAAAGTGCCGCTCAGAGGTAAAACAACTCAACCCAACCTTGTTACCTTTGAAGAGTTTTTGCCTCTACCCCCACCCCCCACCCCCTCCAAAATAAAAGTTATCTGCTGACACCCATGGAATTTTGAGTAACTTTTATGAATAAAGATTCGTTGTATAAGAAATTTTCAGTTCCTAAAATCTAGCGTGTAGGAGACGAAAGGAAAGATAATTTCGAGTAGTTTGACGTCATGTCACCGTTCCTAAAACTAACTTTGATTAAATAATCGCTGATATCAGAATGGAAAACAATTCAACGATTTTGTTACCAAAGGCCACTTGATATTCAGAGCGGAAGAAAAAAGTGGACACTAACACGATGAATCTCTATCCATATCTTTGCTAAATATCTATCACTATCATGGATGAATCTCTATCACTATCATATGAATCTCTATCTCTATCATGGATGAATCTCTATCTCTATCATGGATGAATCTCTATCTCTATCATGGATGAATCTCTATCACCATCATCTATGAATTTCATCACTATCATTGCTAAATCTCTATCATTATCACTATCATTGCTGAATCTCTATCATTATCACTATCATTGCTGAATCTCTATCATTATCACTGTCATTGCTGAATCTCTATCATTATTTTTATCATCGCTGAATCTCTTTCATTATCACCATTATCACTGAATCTCTATCATTATCACTATTGCCGATGAATCTCTATCACTGTCATCGCTCAACCTCTATCATTAATCACTATCATCGAAGAATCTTTATCACTATCATCTATGAATCTTTATCACTATCACGATAAATCTCTATCGCTATCATTATCATCTATGAATCTCTATCATTATCTCTATCATCGCTGAATCTCTATCACTCTCACAATGAATATCATTATTACCCTCTATAATCTCTATCATTAATGTCTAAACCTGGATCGTGTGGGCCCACTAACAGAAATATTGAGCGTGTGCAGTTGGAGTACGGATCTGGAGCGTGTACAGTTGCTGTACACGCTCCAGATATTTTTCCTCAATTCTGTAATCACGTGTCACGAAGGTTGCCAGATCACTAATTTCTAAAAAAATCGTTGCCAGATATTTTTTCTGAATTCTGTAATCAACCGTAGTGTTCGGATACTTTTTTGAGCGACTGTACGTGTGAGAGACAGCGACATTCCTGTGAACACCTGAAGAAATCAGAATCCACTGGCACAGCGGGATTTTTAGCAGCGCAACCTTTGGTTTTGAATCTCATATTAAGTCATGGATACTATCATTCCTCATGAAGTAATACGTTCGTAGAGTTCTGTCATTATATTAAAATTCTGTGCATTGAAAAAAATTTCTTCGTTTGAATTTATCAGGATGCATTACCAATCTTCATAACTCACCATTTCCTAATATAAATCAGTGTTTTTTCGCCTTCGGTTTCTCGAAACATTGATGGCATTTGTAGACATTGCTAGTGATTCAACTTTAGAACAAAAGTTTCTTACTCATTCTATTTCGTGGTTTTTTAATCTGTATGGCCGAGTGGTTAGCACGCTTGGCTACTGATCTAAGGGATCTGGGTTCGAGCCCCGGGTAAGGCATGATTGTGTGTGTTGTTTTTCTGCTGAGGTCCTGCCATCCTCACAGACCTTCTACTATGGCATATAAACTGACAGGCTCCTGTCAGACCTCTGTGGCAAGCAGCTGATTGAGGGGGTATTTATTTTATTTTATATCCTCTGCGAATACTTAAAATAGGGGCCAGCCATACATTGGGAAGTGACTGATTTGACTTCTACGTGATTTGAGACCGACTACTACTTCCCAACGGACAATTTATTTCTTTTTTTATGTCTTGAAATGTATGGGCAGGAGTAAGCTCAGATGGTAATGCTCCACTCTTCTGACCTGCATCCTCAGGTTCGAGTCCCATCTCTATCAGCGTTGAGATTTAAACCGAAGAGCCAAAACATTATGACCCGCGTCTTTATGCAAATCGAAGCAACTGCAGGTAAAGAAGGCTCGTGTGAAGGTCATGAAACGGTATAAATAACACCTGATACTGAGCTGTGTTAATCAGTGTTATTCTTGTTCTTCAGATGGGAAAGGCAACGGACTTAAGTGAGTTTGACAAAGGCCAAATTGTAATGGCCAGACGAATGGGTCAGAGCATTTCCGAAGACGGCAAGGCTTGTGAGGGTCTCACTGTCAGCCGTGGTTAGTACCTTCAAAAAGTGGTCCGAGGAGGGAAAAACCACTAACTGCTGGCAAGGTGTGGGCTGAATACGTCTCATCGATGCTAGTGATGAGAGAAGGCTATCCTGTATAGTACAAGCCAACAGAAGGGTTACTGCAGCGTAACTGGCCCATAAAGTTAAATGCTGGTTACGGGAGTAATGTGTCAAAACACACAGTACATCGAACCCTGCTGAAAATGGGGCTGTGTAACCCCAAGCCACTCCGAGTGCCCATGCTAACCTCGCTTCACAGTCGAAAGCGCCTGCAATGGGCACGCGAGCATCAAAACTGGACCTTGAATGATTGGAAGAAAGTCGTCTGATCCGATGAATCTCGTTTCCTGTTGCACCATGTGGACGGCTGGGTACGTGCCAGTCGCTTACCTGGGGAAGTGTTAGCACCAGGATGAACCATGGGGCAAAAACAAGTCTGTGGAGGAAGTGTAATGCTTTTAACAATGTTCTGCTGGGAAACTCTGGGTCCAATCACTCATGTGCAGGAAACTATGACGTCTACCACTTACCTAAACATCATTGCAGACTAGGTACATCCTTTCGTGGCAACGGTATATCTCCCTCTAGTAGGATATCCTTTCAGCAGGATAATGCGCCATGCCACACTGCCCGTTAGAGTTCGAGAATGGTTCGAGGAACATGAGGAAGACTTCCAGGTATTGCCCTGGCCTCCAAATTCCTCAGACAGCAATCCAATCGGGCATCTGTGGTTTGTGTTGGAACAGCATATCTGATCTGCAGTGACTCAACCACGCAACTTACAAGAGTTAAAGGATCTGCTGGTAACGTGTTGGTACCAGATACCACAAGACACCTTTAGAAATCTTATTGTAGGGTCCATGTCTCGCCGGTTAAGAGCTGTTTTGGGGGAACGTGGAGGACCAATGTCATATCAGGCAGATGGTCATAATGTTTTGGCTCTTCGGTGTATCTCCACAATACCCTCGATAAGAAAGGGAGCACCGATGGGATTGGAAAAAATCCGCTGTCTGTCGGATGGGACGTTAATTCGTCGCACTGTGTCCAGAAAGGCCGTATCCTACGCATGTTAAAGAATACGCTGGATGGCCTTGACGGGAGGTCTCCATTCGTCTCCTAACAGCTACTACTACCCACGAACCTTCTATGAGCCCTTGGTGTCCTTGTGATCATTGGCATCTGCAGAAATTTCCTGACCTCCCAATTTTGGGAGGGGGGGGGAAATTAAGAACACGTTTAAGCATATTTAGGGTCGTTTTTATCAACTATATTCCCCCACCCAAAAAAACAACAACAACAGAAATTGTATAGCAATATCAAAATATAGCTTAAAAAATCACATTCTAGATCTGCAGTCGCCCCTCCCCCACCCTCCGAGAACGATCATTCTTATGCTTTGTGACTTGGCCATTTAACCCATTATGTACAGTCGCTCAAAAAAATATCCGAACACTATGGTTGATTACAGAATTCAGAAAAAAATATCTGACAACGATTTTTTTTTTAGAAATTAGTAATCTGGCAACCTTCGTGTCACGTGACATTGCTCACGTGACACAACCATGGTGTTCGGATGCTTTTTTGAGCGACTTTACGAAAAATAAAATGCGACTCGGAGGTAAAACAACCTAATGTAAAAATACGTAAGGAAAAAAAAAAAATCCTAATTCTGAATTTTATTCCTTCAACTTCGGATTTCGAATAGTTTTACTCTATGTTCATTACCGATCAGAATCAAAAAGATGCGAAAATCAATAACACCAAGAAAACAACCACGACAACAAAAAATTTCTATCGGGAACACGGCGACAGGAAATGGAAAGGCCAGACAACAGCTGAAGTTGGCGCTTGGGCAATGTTCTGTTCTCTGGCGTGTCACACCGAAGCGAAATCCTCTATAATCCCGCTAAGCAGATTGTGTGAAGCCCACAGCCCAGCTTCTGCCAATCCCAGTCCGATCGCATCCTTCTACCTATCTGTCACGTGAGCCCGAGCCGTACTCCCAGCCACTTCTTTGTTGCCCACTCTTCCGGTAATGACAGCAGATCCCGACAGCACTTTGACATCTGGTGTCCTCTTACGCGAACTAACCTCCGAGCGGCCAGTCAGGAATCGACGCCAGGTTCTGGTTTCGTCCGACGATATGCTCCTCCCGTTTGAAACATTAGCGTTGCTTCGTCTCCCCCCCCCCTAGCATTTGCTAGCCCCTTGGGGGGACTCGGCTCGTTATTCTTTACCTGATGGCCAGGCATCGGGTCAGTCTGTGGACTTGATTCTGTCTCTTCTGACTTCTCATCCTTTGTCCAACACTTCTCGGGATTGCGTCTTCTTTTTGTGGATCAATCATTATTTAATTTCAGTAAGTGTAGCTGTTGGCACAAGCATCGTAGGTTTATAGCAGGCATACTTCTTTAAATTCGATTTGTTGTGGTCTTTTTCTGGTTGTGTTGTTTATCCTCTGAGCGGCATTTTTTTTTGCCCACAATAGGCTAAAAAGCCGTCCCGTGGCCGAGTGGTTAGCGCTCTTAGGGACCTGGGTTCGAGCCCCGGGTAAGGCATGGATGTTTGTGTCGTTTTTCTGCTGAGGTCCTGCCATCCTCTCAGTTCTTGTACTATGGCATATATAATTTTTAGGTAGTTTTTGGAAATTGTAAATTTTTAGTTGGTGTTTTAAGTAATGAATGTTTTTAGGTCCTCTCTAAATTAAAGAGAGGCGGGGTTGCTCAGTTGGTAGCACGTCAGGCTTGTAATCTGCAGTTCCCAGGTTCGAGTCCCATCTTAGCCAGAGTTGAGATTTATCTTCGCATAACCTTCCGCGTGCCCTCGGTCAGTACGGAAGATCGAGGGTCTTGGAAAGGCCGCCGTCCGTCGGATGGGACTTTAAGCTGTGGCACCGTGTACAGGAAAGCCATACCTTGTGCGCTCTAAACAAGACGGTGATTAGCTTTGATGGGAGCTACCATCTGTCTCCTAACAGCTGTCCAGTGGGTCCCCTTTCTCAACCTTCTCTGAACCCTGGGGGTACTTGTGACCTGGACATTTAGCCCATTTTGTGGAAAAAAAGTGCCGCTCAGAGGTAAAACAACTCAACCCAATCTAAATTAAATTAACTGAAACTACTCATAAAATCAGACAGAAAACGTGTCAGCAATTTTTTTGTATTATTTTTAATGGAAAAACCACTTGCACAAATTTAGCTATTAGATGTGTGCGGCCCTATTCATATCTCTTGGTGAGCTAAAACTTGGAGGTGAGGAGGAGATGAGGAGGTGAGAGGATTAGTTAGTTGTGTGAAGTAGAGACAAGTTTAGTTGCATAAGAGAGAGGAGGAAATTAGGGAGTTGAGCTCAGAATGGAAGGGGAATTGGCAGTGTGAAGTAGATGCGTGAGGATAGAGGATGATGATTAGGTAGAGGAGGATTAGTAACTGTGTGAAAGGGAGATGATAATGATTAGGTAGAGGAGGATTAGTGACTGTATGAAAGGGAGAGGATGATGATTAGTTAGCTGTGTGAGGAACAGGTGGATTAGTTAACTGTGTGAAAGAGAGAAGATGATGATCAGTTAGCTGTGTGAGGTAGAAGAGGATTAGTTAACTGTGTGAAAGGAAGGGGATGATGATTAGCTATCTGTGTGAGGAAGAGGAGGATTAGTTAACTGTGTGAAAGAGAGAGGATGATGATTAGCTAGCTGTGTGTGGTTGAGGGAAAATTAATTAATTGTGTGAAAGGGAAAGGATGATGATTAGTTAGCTGTGTGAGGAAGAGGAGGATTAGTTAACTTTGTGAAAGGGAAAGGATGATGATTAGTTAGCTGTGTGAGGAAGAGGAGGATTAATTAACTGTGTGACTAAACTGTGTGAAAGGGAGGGGATGATGATTATTAATTAATTAATTGTGCGATGATGATTATAAATGGGTGGATGATTATTATTAATTAATTAATTGTGCGATGATGAATTAATTTATTAATTGTGCAAAAGGGAAAGGATGATTATTAGTTAGCTGTGTGAGGAAGAGGAGGATTAATTAACTGTGTGAAAGGGAAAGGATGATGATTAGTTAGCTGTGTGAGGAACAGGAGGATTATTTAACTGTGTGAAAGGGAGGGGATGATGATTAGCTAGCTGTGTGTGGTTGAGAGAAGATTAATTAATTGTGCGAAAGGGAAACGATGATGATTAGTTAGCTGTGTGAGGAAGAGGAGGATTAGTTAACTTTGTGAAAGGGAGGGGATGATGATTAGCTAGCTGTGTGTGGTTGAGAGAAGATTAATTATTTGTGCGAAAGGGAAACGATGATGATTAGTTAGCTGTGTGAGGAACAGGAGGATTATTTAACTGTGTGAAAGGGAGGGGATGATGATTAGCTAGCTGTGTGTGGTTGAGAGAAGATTAATTAATTGTGCGAAAGGGAAACGATGATGATTAGTTAGCTGTGTGAGGAAGAGGAGGATTAGTTAACTTTGTGAAAGGGAGGGGATGATGATTAGCTAGCTGTGTGTGGTTGAGAGAAGATTAATTATTTGTGCGAAAGGGAAACGATGATGATTAGTTAGCTGTGTGAGGAACAGGAGGATTATTTAACTGTGTGAAAGGGAGGGGATGATGATTAGCTAGCTGTGTGTGGTTGAGAGAAGATTAATTATTTGTGCGAAAGGGAAACGATGATGATTAGTTAGCTGTGTGAGGAACAGGAGGATTATTTAACTGTGTGAAAGGGAGGGGATGATGATTAGCTAGCTGTGTGTGGTTGAGAGAAGATTAATTAATTGTGCGAAAGGGAAACGATGATGATTAGTTAGCTGTGTGAGGAAGAGGAGGATTAGTTAACTTTGTGAAAGGGAGGGGATGATGATTAGCTAGCTGTGTGTGGTTGAGAGAAGATTAATTATTTGTGCGAAAGGGAAACGATGATGATTAGTTAGCTGTGTGAGGAACAGGAGGATTATTTAACTGTGTGAAAGGGAGGGGATGATGATTAGCTAGCTGTGTGTGGTTGAGAGAAGATTAATTAATTGTGCGAAAGGGAAACGATGATGATTAGTTAGCTGTGTGAGGAAGAGGAGGATTAGTTAACTTTGTGAAAGGGAGGGGATGATGATTAGCTAGCTGTGTGTGGTTGAGAGAAGATTAATTATTTGTGCGAAAGGGAAACGATGATGATTAGTTAGCTGTGTGAGGAACAGGAGGATTATTTAACTGTGTGAAAGGGAGTGGATGATGATTAGCTAGCTGTGTGTGGTTGAGAGAAGATTAATTATTTGTGCGAAAGGGAAACGATGATGATTAGTTAGCTGTGTGAGGAACAGGAGGATTATTTAACTGTGTGAAAGGGAGGGGATGATGATTAGCTAGCTGTGTGTGGTTGAGAGAAGATTAATTAATTGTGCGAAAGGGAAACGATGATGATTAGTTAGCTGTGTGAGGAAGAGGAGGATTAGTTAACTTTGTGAAAGGGAGGGGATGATGATTAGCTAGCTGTGTGTGGTTGAGAGAAGATTAATTATTTGTGCGAAAGGGAAACGATGATGATTAGTTAGCTGTGTGAGGAACAGGAGGATTATTTAACTGTGTGAAAGGGAGGGGATGATGATTAGCTAGCTGTGTGTGGTTGAGAGAAGATTAATTAATTGTGCGAAAGGGAAACGATGATGATTAGTTAGCTGTGTGAGGAAGAGGAGGATTAGTTAACTTTGTGAAAGGGAGGGGATGATGATTAGCTAGCTGTGTGTGGTTGAGAGAAGATTAATTATTTGTGCGAAAGGGAAACGATGATGATTAGTTAGCTGTGTGAGGAACAGGAGGATTAGTTAACTTTGTGAAAGGGAGGGGATGATGATTAGCTAGCTGTGTGTGGTTGAGAGAAGATTAATTATTTGTGCGAAAGGGAAACGATGATGATTAGTTAGCTGTGTGAGGAACAGGAGGATTATTTAACTGTGTGAAAGGGAGGGGATGATGATTAGCTAGCTGTGTGTGGTTGAGAGAAGATTAATTAATTGTGCGAAAGGGAAACGATGATGATTAGTTAGCTGTGTGAGGAAGAGGAGGATTAGTTAACTTTGTGAAAGGGAGGGGATGATGATTAGCTAGCTGTGTGTGGTTGAGAGAAGATTAATTATTTGTGCGAAAGGAAAACGATGATGATTAGTTAGCTGTGTGAGGAACAGGAGGATTATTTAACTGTGTGAAAGGGAGGGGATGATGATTAGCTAGCTGTGTGTGGTTGAGAGAAGATTAATTATTTGTGCGAAAGGGAAACGATGATGATTAGTTAGCTGTGTGAGGAACAGGAGGATTATTTAACTGTGTGAAAGGGAGGGGATGATGATTAGCTAGCTGTGTGTGGTTGAGAGAAGATTAATTATTTGTGCGAAAGGGAAACGATGATGATTAGTTAGCTGTGTGAGGAACAGGAGGATTATTTAACTGTGTGAAAGGGAGGGGATGATGATTAGCTAGCTGTGTGTGGTTGAGAGAAGATTAATTATTTGTGCGAAAGGGAAACGATGATGATTAGTTAGCTGTGTGAGGAACAGGAGGATTATTTAACTGTGTGAAAGGGAGGGGATGATGATTAGCTAGCTGTGTGTGGTTGAGAGAAGATTAATTATTTGTGCGAAAGGGAAACGATGATGATTAGTTAGCTGTGTGAGGAACAGGAGGATTATTTAACTGTGTGAAAGGGAGGGGATGATGATTAGCTAGCTGTGTGTGGTTGAGAGAAGATTAATTATTTGTGCGAAAGGGAAAGGATGATGATTAGTTAGCAGTGTGAGGAAGAGGAGGATTACTGGACTGAGGGCTGTGAATATGTGACTCAAGAACTGGTTTCGGCAATCCATTCAATCCATTTCAATCTGATAGAAACTAAGATATAAAAAAAAACAACAGAAAGGAAAGAAAAAAAAAATTCAGTACTGTTTAAAAACATAATAAAGCTTGCTTTGTTAAAAATTTAATTTGCAATCTCCCTTTATAAGATTTTGTTGCAAAAATATAGAAGTTTTCAAAGTTAAAAATAATTAAAATTAACGTACGCATTTTCAATAAAAAAAAAAGGTAATTAAAATGCAAACAATTACTAATCCACCCATCCTGAGTACGAAAATTAATTTAAATGTAATCAATGAGCAATATTTTAAACATAGGAATTAAGTATTAGGTGTTCTGTGACTTTTCATGATCGCCGTTTTGTGGATTTTTTTTTCAAATTATTTATCTCATCTGAGTACATAACTAAGTTTTGAAACCCTTACTAGCTGCATGAAATTCCTCGTGAAGTTCTTTTCCATCTGATTAATCTTTTACGATGATTATATTCACCTTCCATTGTTTAATTTCATGATTACAGAATTTCCTCACTTAGCTAATGGCATTTTCGATGTTAGAACACTTTAATTAATAACCCACGAAGGTTGGTTATCTGTCAGGAAAGAGCGTTACAACTGAACGAACACGGTGATGATTTCACTCGAGGGCTGAAATAAAAAATAAAAAAAGCATAAAATGAGCAACACACGTCGACCTACAACATCAAGGCTACATTGCTGTCTAGGGTCACAAAAAGAGCGTGGGGGGGGGGGGGCTCAGTCGGCAGCGCGCCAGGCTCGTAATCTACAGTTTCCAGGTTCGAGTCCCAGCTGGGTCAGCGTTGAAATTTATCTCCGCAAAACTCCCCGCCATGCTCACGGTCAGTAGGGGACACCGATGGGCTTGGAAAGGCCGCCGTCCATCTGATGGGACGTTAAGCCGTGGCCCCGTGTGCGGGAGTCATACCCTGTGCACGTTAAAGAACACGCTGGATGGCCTTGACGGGAGGCTACCATCTGTCTCCCAACAGCTGTTCCAGTGAGTCCCCTCCCCCAACCTTCTCTGAGCCTTCGGAGTCCACGTGACCTGCCCATTTAGCCCATGGTGTTCAAAAAAGTGCCGCTCAGAGGTAAAACAACCCAACCCAACAGTTGTTCCAGTGGTACTCCTCTCCCAACCTTTTCTGAGCCTTCGGGATCCATGTGACCTGGCCATTTAGCCCATGGTGTGCAAAAAAGTGCCACTCAGAGGTAAAACAACCCTACCCCACCCAAACTACATTTGGTCTTGACCCAACATTCATGTTATATTCCCTTCCCCCTTGGAAGCTTGATCGAAAAATTAAATAATATCACGAGCTGTAAATACAGAGAATTACCTATTGAAATTGGATTCAATAAATACTTTTGCAGAAAAAATTAGTTTTGCCAACCCTCAAGATTCATGCCAGGGTGTTCTAAACCACTGAATTAATACCAGATCCCATCATTTATCCGCTAATGTGACTTTATATATCTACCCGAACTTGTGACCCATGGCGCCATCTCTGATCAAGGAAAGCAACTTTACTTTTAAAATTTTCTATGAATAAGATATAAATTCGGAAAAAAAAAAAATATTCCTGCACGAATCTGAAGAGACGCGAGTTCGAGTCCCTCACATCGGGAACTAATTTTTTTCCACATAAATATTTATTAATATCAGGTGTATCAAACATTAATGGTTTAAAAGAGAAAGAATGTATGCAAGTGTCATGTCCCTTGAATTTTGTATTTATTTAATTATTGTATATTTTTGTTGTATTATATTGTTGTAAATATTTTTATGTGTTCTTTGAAATGTTTATGCTGGGATGACTCACTGTTGTTGTTTTCGGGTCTGAAGCTTGCTGCTTGTTGAAAGAATCAATGCCAGACGTTGTTTGTACCGTATATGACTAACTAGCCTGCGGCGCGGAAGTTCGCTCACGAGGCTAGGGGAAGGAGTTGGATGAAGCTTTAGTCTATGCGTTAGCTGTCAAGCGAAGAGGTCGCGTTGACACGCATCAAAAGGACGCCGCCTTTCTCAAATTAACCCTTGAAGTCAGGGTGCGATTCCAAGAGGGAATCCAGATTCTTGGAGAATCTTGTCTTTTATTCTTGTGGTTCAGGAGGAGCCACAGTGTAGGCAAAGGAAAATCCTTTCGCCGAGTTTTTGAGGTCTGTAAAGTGAGAAATTGCAGAGTGTGCAATTCTCCACCTCATTATAGTAATATTTGCAGTAGCAAAGGCTCACGGAGTTGAGCGGTGAATTTGATAGTAGTTTTGTGGATTCAGAAAGAACCACCGTGTGAAGCAGCAAAGGCCCACGGAGTGGAGTTCATTCCTAGCACGTAGCTGTATATAATGAGAATAAAAATTGTGTCTCCCCTATATAACTCTCGTGCAGTATTTGAGGGACCATTGTTATTCTTCATTCAACGCAGCAAAGTTGAGGCATACAAGGGCACAGGCGTAAAATCCCGCGAATTTGTGAATTCATCGAAGTTAAATAAGAAGCAATTACATCGTCCGTCTCTCCTGTGTGGACTGGGTCATCACATCTGGCCCAGTCGAATAGGATCCGAACCTCAAGGGACACTACATCTGACATAGTCCTACAGGATTCGAACCCCAGGGTCATCACATCTGGCGCAGTCGGTAAGACTGTCACTTGTATGCCGAAGAAGAGGTCCATTAATATAAAAGAAAAAGAGGAAGAGAATTTTCCTGGAAAGAAGAAGAATTCCCTGAAAAATTTGTGCTTTTGTGGCAGTGATTTCGGAAAGTGAGGAAGCTACTAGCAGCATCCAGTGCAGTGTTCTATAAAGTGAAATTTCCCCAAGTGCTACGTAATTGAGGCCTTCGCTGAGGTTCAGTGTGCCAAGGTCTGTGAGTGCAAGTCCTCAAGTGCTGTCATCGAAGTATTCGCCGAGGTCCGTCGCTGTGAAGGTGTCCTAAGTGGAAGGAGACTCCACGCAGGTAGTAAGCAGAGCCGATCTTCATAGGAAGGAAAGGTCTGTGATTTTTCTGTGATATCTATTTCTAGACTAGTTTGAGTTCCCAATGATACTTAGGAATCGCGACAAATCTAAGGGTGGAATGGAACAGGTCGGGAGCGATGACTTAAACTGACACATTGAGGCTGGGAAAAGTGGGGAAACCACGGAAATTGATAGTATTGGTAGTGATGTTGGGGTAGAACAGGGTGCTAGCGGATGTGGTTCGAATCCGGTCGATATGAGTGGTTCAGGCCCGAAATCAGTCTCCGAAATGGAGATGAAATACCGAAGATTGGGTTGGGTTGTTTTACCTCTGAACGGCACTTTTTTGCACACCATGGGCTAAATGGCCAGGTCACATGGACCCCGAAGGCTCAGAGAAGGTTGGGGGAGGGGACCCACTGGAACAGCTGTTGGGAGACAGATGGTAGCCTCCCGTCAACGCCATCCAGCGTGTTATTTAACGTGCACAGGGTATGACTCTCCCACACACGGGGCCACGGCTTAACGTCCCATCCGATGGACGGCAGCCTTTCCAAGCCCATCGGTGTCCCCTACTGACTGTGGGCAGGACGGGGAATTTTGCGGAGATATATTTCAACGCTGACCCAGCTGGGTCTCGAACCTGGGAACTACAGATTACGAGCCTGGCGCGCTACCGACTGAGCCATCCCCGCCCCGACGGTGATTGGAGGTTGGAAAGATCGAAGTGTTTTTCCGGAAAAGGGTCTCCACGTTGACACCAATGTCCTTGATAATGAATTGAATGGTACGAACGAGGTGTTCGGTAATAAAGTTAAAAATATAATTAAATTTAAGGTAGAGAATGATGTGCTTAAATTTACTGAAAGAAATATTTCTCTAAATAATAAGTGTGAGATATTTGATAAGGTGTCTGACGAAGAGATAGGTGACAGAAAAAATATGATTATCAGAGAGAAAGATTTAGAACTTGGGGATTTCGCTGAGAGCGAAGTAGATAATAAGGTAAAGAGTCAGAAAATTAAATGTCAGAAGGATGAGATTAAGATAGATGTAAGTAAGGATTTATGTAATAGGGCTGTAACTAAATTTAGTGAAGAAAATGTTTCTCTGAATGATAAGGGTGAAGTATTTGATAAGATATCTGATAAGGAGAAAGATGAAGGATAAGTGTAAAATATTGAACAAGATACCTGATGAGGAGAAGGTTGGTAATACTGATATTAATCTCAGTGAAAGAAATGTAGAGCCCAGTGGCTTGATTGAGAGCAAATTGTGTAATGATGTAAAGAGTAAGAAAATTAAATGTCAGAAGGAGAAGGATAAATTAGCTTTAAGTAAGGATCTATGTAATAGAGATGAGGCTAAATTTAGTAAAGAGAATATTTCTCTAAATGATAAGTGTGCGATCTTTTGTGAGATATCTGATAAGGAGAAAGGCGGTGGTAAGAATGTTATTATCAAAGAAAGAGAGTTACAGCCTAATGATTTAATTCGGAGCAAAGCGAGTAGTAATGTACAAAGTGGCAAAACTAAATGTGAAGAGGTAGATTTGAGCAAGGATTTATGTAGTAGGGTTGTGGCAAAATTTAGCGAGGAAAATATTTCTCTGAAGGATAAATGTAAAATATTGAGTAAGATAACTGATGAGGAGAAGGATGGTAATAATGATATTAATCTCAGAGAAAGAAATACAGAGTCTAGTGGCTTGATTGAGGGCAAAGTGTGCAATGGTGTAGATGGAGAGAAAATTAAATGTCAGAAGGATGAGATTAATATGTATTTTGATAAGGATTTACACGATAGAGCGATTGATTGTGGTACCGTAATCAGCAAAGATAATGAAATGGATTGTAAAGAGAATACAATGGACGTCTGTTTTGAAAGGACGGAAGGAATTTGCCGCATGAGGCCGAATAAGAAACATAGAAGCTCGATAAAATGTAATAAGAGAAGGAATAGAAGGCATGTTAAGAGGGGGAGCAAGGCTGTAACAAAAGGAGTGTCAGTAGAGTTTGAAGATAATTATACGTGCGGACTCATAATGAAAAGGAAGAATTGTAAGATGAGACGGACGATAGTCTGTAATTATCCAGGAAGTAACAGACTTCCTGATGCCCAGAAGACAAAAAGAGAGGGTTGTCGATGGGTCAGCAATACAAGACGTCGGACCAAGGTCAGTTGTCAGCGTGCCTGGAGAAGCTCTTGGCGATTGGATCAGAGCCATTAGCCACAGCACTCTGCCTTTAGGAAGAAATTCGGGGGGGGGGGGTGTTAGTTATGGCTCGGGGTGTACGATGTGAAGGGGACTGGCAACTTGAAAGTGTAAAAATGGGAGTGATGGAAGATCACCCATAGGCAACACTGAAGGTACTCAAGTTAATTACTTCTGAGTGACAAAGACGTTTTTGAACACTATATTTAATTAACTAGACAGTCTTCCAGTGGGAACATTCATGGCTCAATTGCCTTGAAGAGGTCAAAGAATTTCGAGTAACAAAGAGGCTATTAGTTTTATAAGTTTCATAAGAATTGATAAAACTCTTTGAAGAAGGGGTGTGTCACGTCTCTCGAATTTTATATTTATTTATTTGTTGTATATTTTTGTTGTATTATATTGTTGTATATATTTTTATGTGTTCTTTGAAATGTTTGTGCTGGGATGACTCACTGTTGTTGTTTTCGGGTCTGAAGCTTGCTGCTTGTTTTAAGAATCAATGCCAGAAGTTGTTTATCGCCGTAAATGACTAGCCTAGGGGGCGCTAGTGCAGCGACGAGGCTAGGTGGGAGATTGGAAAGCTTGAGTCTGTGCGTTAGCTGTCAAACGGACAAGGTCGTTGCGGACACGCGTCAAAAGGACGCCGCCTTTCTCAAATTAACCCTTGAAGTCAGGGGTGCGATTCCAAGAGTTTGAATCCAGATTCTTGGAGAATCTTGTCATTTATTCTTGTGGTTCAGGAGGAGCCACAGTGTAGGCAAAAGAAAATCCTTTCGCCGAGTTTTTGAGGTCTGTAAAGTGAGAAATTTCAGAGTGTGCAATTCTCCACCTCATTTTAGTAATATTTGCAGCAGCAAAGGCTCACGGAGTTGAGCGGTGAATTTGATAGTAGTTTTGTGGATTCAGAAAGAACCACCGTGTGAAGCAGCAAAGGCCCACGGAGTGGAGTTCATTCCCAGCAAGTAGCTGTATGTATTGTTAATAAATTGTGTCGTCCCTATATAACTCTCGTGCAGTAATTGATGGATCATTGTTATTCTACATTCAACGCAGCAAAGTTGAGGCATACAGTGGCATGGGCGTAAAAACCCACGAATCTGTGAGTTTCACCGAAGTGAATTAAGCAATTTCATCATCGTCCCTCTCTCCTGTGTGGACTTGGTCATCACATCTGTCACAGTCTCACAGGATCCGAACCCCCGGTCACTACAGCAAGATTTGTTATTTTCAAATTGCACTCATTAATGAATAAGGTTAAATAAATATTTCTATCTTGAAATATTAATTTTTTTTGTCCTCCGCTGGAAATATAATATTTTATTCCTCCTTGAAATAGTTTCAGGGGGGGAGGATAAATACTGAAATATTTTGCCCATCCTTGAAACGGATGGGACGTTAAGCCATGGTCCCGTGTGTGTGAGGTGCTTACCCAGTGCACGACGTCAAAGAAGATGCTGGATGGCTTTGACGGGGAGCAACCATCTGTCTCCCAACAGCTCTTCCTGTGGGTCCCCTCCCCTAACCTTCTCCGAGTCCTCGGGGACCTTGTGACTTGGCCATTTAGCCCATTGTGCGCAAGAAAGTGCCGCTCAGAGGTAAAGCATTCCAACCCAACTCAATATTACTGAATACTACTAGTTTGTTTTCAAAATTACTCCTAAAGGCGTTGCTTGTCTCAAAGGTCTGTTAGCATTCTGTGACGTCACAGAGAAGATGTGTGTGGAAGGCTAGACCTCAGGAGAAAGGGGGTAGAATGCCAGGCTCGTAATCTACAGTTCCCAGGTTCGAGTCCCTCTGGGCCACCATTTTGATTTATCTCAATATTCTCTTGAGAGATATTCCCTTGTTCAGCAGGGAACAATGACGGGCTTGGAAAGGCCACCGTCTGTCAGACGGGACGTTAAGCCATGGTCAGTGTTTGGGAGAGCCATACCCTGTATATGCTAAAGAACACGCTTGATGGCCTTGATGGGAGAATGCCATCTGTCTCCTAACACTGGGGCGGGGGTGGCTCAGTCGGTAGCGCGCCAGGCTCGTAATCTGTAGTTCCCAGGTTCGAGTCCCAGCTGGGTCAGCGTTGAGATTTATCTCCGCAAAGTTCCCCGCCCTGCCCACGGTCAGTAGGGGACACCGATGGGC
The DNA here is from genome assembly GCA_038380435.1 of Ryuthela nishihirai. Classification (NCBI taxonomy): domain Eukaryota; kingdom Metazoa; phylum Arthropoda; class Arachnida; order Araneae; family Heptathelidae; genus Ryuthela; species Ryuthela nishihirai. Next base: position 25,052,403 of record JAWZYU010000029.1, on the reverse strand, counting down.
TTGGAAAGGCCGCCGTCCGTCGGATGGGACGTTAAGCCGTGGCCCCGTGTGCGGGAGAGCCATACCCTGTGCACGTTAAAGAACACGCTGGATGGCCTTGACGGGAGGCTACCATCTGTCTCCCAACAGCTGTTCCAGTGGGTCCCCTCTCCCAACCTTCTGTGAGTCTTCGGGGTCCATGTGACCTGGCCATTTAGCCCATGGTGTGCAAAAAAGTGCCGTTCAGAGGTAAAACAACCCAACCCAACCCAAGTCTCCTAACAGTTGTCTAGTGGGTTCTCTCCTCCCTACCTTTCGAGTCCCAGCTGGGTCAGCGTTGAGATTTATCTCCGCAAAATTCCCCGCCCTGCCCACGGTCAGTAGGGTACACCGATGGGCTTGGAAAGGTCGCCGTCCGTCGGATGGGACGTTAAGCCGTGGCTCCGTGTGCGGAGAGCCATACCCTGTGCACGTTAAAAAGCACATTGGATGGGCTTGACGGGAGGCTACCATCTGTCTCCTAACAGCAGTTCCAGTGGGTCTCCTCCCCCAACCTTCTCTGAGACTTCGGGGTTCTTGTGACCTTTCCATTTAGCCCATGGTGTGCAAAAAAAGTGCCGCTCAGAGGTAAAACAACCCAACCCAACCCTCCCAACCTTCTCTGAGCCTTCGGGGTCCTGGTGGCCTGGCCGTTAAATCCAGTGTGTGCAAGAAAGTGCCTCTCCGAGGTAAAACCCAACTTAACAAAAAAAAAACCAAGGAAGAAAATATCTATTCTTTATCAAAAACAGTACACCATTCTCATTTGATAAAACTGCACAACAAAAGAAATAGAAAACCACCAAAGTTAAAGACAATATGCAACAAAAAAAAATAATCTAAACCGTCAAACTTTCTTCTCCTTAAGAAATTTCCTCCACTTTAGATTTTTCTCTTTTATATCTTCTACTATGGCATATAAACTGACAAGCTTCTGTCAGACCTCTGTGGCAAACAGCTGTTTAAGGGGGTATTTACTTTCTTTTTCATTAGAAAATCCCGGAAAGTCTAAAATAAGAAGCAAGATCACAGAAAACGCTGCCAAGAGGCGTTTCCCCAGCGTTAATGATTCCCTTTATGTTTCCCCGAAATACAAGTTGACTTCTTTCCCACATAAAAGGCCAGCCTGTGCAGCGTTTTCCTGCTCATTAGACGCCCAGCAACGCTCGAAAACGCTCTCATTAGCGAAGGAAATAGAGAAAAAGGGAGAACTTTATCTGCTCTCTCAATAGTTCCCTGTTTGCTTTCCACCGCAGATTGGTCACCGACAGCTTGCCACGGTGTTCATTCGGTGCTGATAGTGTCAATTTTAATTTGCGCTGAATTCTTTGAGAATTTCTGTCTAAAAAACGTAATACTAGCTGGATAACAATAACCTTAATTAGTATTTAAATCACCTCCAGAGTATGGTAATCGTGTGTGTGAGTTACGTGTGTGGTCTTGGTTGGTGTATTTACATAGGGTGTGTGTGTGGACTCACTTGGGTGTGTTTGCTTGACTTTTAGTGGATACCATTTGGCTGTCTTCAAACGTTTGAAGGACAGATGTGAAGTCGTTGTCCTTCAGGATCTTAAGGACCACTTACACCCTTAAGTGAACTTAACCTTATGGGTTGAAGTTTTTATAATGGATAGGTTCAATCATTGCGTTAGAACAACAGTTTTTTTTATGTTGAAACAACTGGACAGCCAGATAGAAAATAAGATTGTAATTTTTATATATTGCTTCTAAAGCAAGTATTTCTGAAATGTAAATAGCAGATTTATCCACCGTTGCTCGGGTCTTAAATTCTCTAAAGTAGGAGTTCTCAAAGTGGGGTACGAGGTAAAAATTTTTTGGGGGGCACGCCGTGAGAACTCAAAAGTCGCTAGTATATGTTATATATAAATGTTTTACTTTATTCCCATTGTTATACTATAACTATAGTTTTATCTATCTATGCAAGGGGTACGCCAGTTACATACACATTTCCAGGGGGTACGTGAAGCATAAAAGGTTGAGAACCACTGCTAAGCAGTGGTCTGAGATGCAGTAAATGGCAAATTCTACGTAATTTTGAATAACTGCTGATACTAAGACTATGAGAGACAGGTTTTTAACAGTTAGTGTTACGTCTATGGGGATTTCGATAAATTCAAACCCGCCCACCCCAATTTTGTTTGACCACAGCGGGTTTCCACGTAGCCTATATTCTTTCCATGGGTGAAGGGAATGTTCATGCGAAGTGTGGTGCCCCTAGCTTTTCTAGGGGCCCACAGGCAAACAAATACACAAGCATTCTTCGTTATATATTAGTTGCATGTCATATGGTATACCAGACAAGTTAGTTAACATAATGAAAGCTCTCTATAATAACACTGAGTCGTTTGTGAGAGTTGGTAAGGCTTGTAGCAATTGGTTTAGCATTACTTCTGGTGTTCGACAAGGGTGCATTTTGTCTCCTTTTCTCTTTAGCTTGGTTATTGATTATGTTATGTGAAATTCACTTCAAGGGAAAGATTTTGGCTTTAAATGGACTGGAGATACGAAAATTTCTGATTTAGATTATGCTGATGATTTAGCCCTTTTGGCAAATGATGTTGATGAGATGAACTCTTTCATTCGAGCTGTTGATGAGACTGGTAGTAGAGTAGGTTTGGTTATAAACAGAGAGAAAACTAAAGTGATGAAAATTGGTCAGGCAGGCTGTGATTCAGTTAATCTGAATGGTTGCAGTCTTGAGCAGGTGTCACAGTTTAATTATCTTGGGAGCTATGTAACACATAATAGTGATTTGCGGCATGAGATTAACAGACGAATAGGGATTGCTGCCGGGACTTTTAAGAATCTATGGAGAGTGTGGAGAAATAGGCGTATACACCTAAAGACTAAAATTAGACTATATAATAGTTTGGTTCTTTCTAGGGTTAGTTATGGTAGTGAAACGTGGACACTTTGTAAACAAGATAACAGGAAACTAGATGCTTTTGATTCCAGATGCTTACGCAGTATCTTGGGTATTATTTGGTTCAACTTTGTAACTAATGATGAGGTTAGGCAAAGGAGTTTGCAACCTCCTTTAAGCAGCATATTGTGCAGAGAGAGACTCCGTTGGTTTGGCCATGTTGCCCGTATGAATAATTATAGATTGACGAATAGGGTTATGAACAGTGTGCCTAAAGGCCTGAGAAAGAAGGGGGAGACCTAGGATGCGGTGGGCAGACAATGTCAAACAGGACCTTGTTAGAATTGGTGTGCAGTGGCCGGATGCAGTAGATGTAGCTCAGGATAGACTTGCTTGGAGAACTAAATTGCACAGTCTGGTTGGACCTTCGTAGCCCATGGCTGCTTGATGATGATGATGATGATGATGATGATGATGATGATGATGATGATGATGATGATGATGATGATGATGATGATGTTATGTAGTTTGCTGTCATGAAAGAGTAGATGAAAAGTGTAAGTATGACTCTAGCATCAGTGGTGTAAATAATGCGTATTTTTATATTTGAAAATGGAAGAAGCAGAGAGTAATTATAAGCAATGGGTAGCGATGGTAATTCTATTCGCCTGGAAAAACAGGAGCCCTTCTCTTCACAAGAGGGCTTGAGTTAGATTGTTTTACCCTTGAGTGACATTTGTTTGCTTACAATGGACTAAATGGACAGGTCATAAGAACCCCAAGAGCTCAGAGAAGGTTGGGGAAGGAAACCCACTAGACAGGAGGTAGATTGTAGCCTCCCGTCAAGGCCATACAGTGTATGGTAATGTGTACGATTTAAGCCATGGCTCATATGTAGGAGAGCCATACCCTATGGATGTGTCATCCATAGGGTATGGCTCTCCTACATATGAGCCATGGCTTAACGTCCCATGCGACAAACGACGGCTTTTCCAAACCATTTATGTCAGTTGCTGACCGAGGGGAGGGGGAGGGTTTAGTGGGGATAAATTTCATCGCTACCACAATTGGAGGTTAGGGGCGGAGGTGGCTCAGTCAGTAGCGCTTCAGGCTCGTAATCTGTAGTTCCCAGATTCGAGTCCCAGCTGGGTCAGCGTTGGGATTAATCTCCGCAAAATTCCCTGTCCTGTCCACGGTCAGTAGGGGACACCGACGGGCTTGGAAAGGTCGCCGTCCGTGGGATGGGACGTTAAGTCGTGGCTCCGTGTGCGAGAGAGTCATACCATGTGCACGTTAAAGAACACATTGGATGGCCTTGACGGGAAGCTGTTATCTGTCTCCCAACAGCTGTTCCCTCCCCCAACCTTCCCTGAGCTTCGGAGTCCATGTGACCTGGCCATTTAGCCCATGGTGTGCAAAAAAAGTGCCGCTCAGAGGTAAAACAACAACCCAAAATACCACAATTAGGACTAGAACCTGTAGATTTAGGAGCCAGTCGCAGTGCAGAAGATTGGGTTGGGTTGTTTTACCTCTGAGCGGCACTTTTTTGCACACCATGGGCTAAATGGCCAGGTCACACGGACCCCGAAGGCTCAGAGAAGGTTGGGGGAGGGGACCCACTGGAACAGCTGTTGGGAGACAGATGGTAGCCTCCCGTCAAGGCCATCCAGCGTGTTCTTTAACGTGCACAGGGTATGGCTCTCCCGCACACGGGGCCACGGCTTAACGTCCCATCCGACGGACGGCGGCCTTTCCAAGCCCATCGGTGTCCCCTACTGACCGTGGGCAAGGCGGGGAATTTTTCGGAGATAAATCTCAACGCTAACCCAGCTGGGACTCGAACCTGGGAACTACAGATTACGAGCCTGGCGCGCTACCGACTAAGCCACCCCCGCCCCCAGTGCAGAAGAGAAAAACACTATGGCAACCTGCTGATCTCCCCCGTTCAGTAAGTTCTTCGCCCCACTAAATTTTCCCCTAGATCCATTCCTGGTAACGGCATAGTAAAATTTCCAAATGTACCTTTCTGTCATTTTAACAAACAACAACGAGCACCTCTTCAGTTGAAGAATATTTTTTTCTCTGAATTTGAAAATCCGCCTTCAGTATGTTTCAGTACGTGACCATCATTACAACGCTTGCAGACATCCCAAAGGATAACTGGCATTAGTAAAATGACTCCACATCGAGCTTTCTAAATGCATCATCCCACACAGAACATGCTCTCTCAGTCTAACAAAGAGTTCTGCTCACGAATAATTGCAACGTTTACGCAGATATGATCGATGCCCAAGAGGGATGCATCTTCGGAGGAGAGTTGGCCATTCCTTGTTAATCTTTCTCCGCGTTGGTCAATGTCCAGTCCAATGGTTCATACTTGGGTTAAAGGTAATTTCTGTCTTCATCCGTAACTCATTTGGACTTGGGTTACAGGAAAGATAAAACCAAAACAGAGTTTCGTGCATGGAGGAAGAGTAAATGTCTACTTACACTTTCAGGGTCATTGAAACAGGAGGAGCAATCTGCGTTGCAAACTTTTGTTTTTCATGAGTGTAAATTGTTTGAAAAAAGTAAAAAGAAGTCTACAGAAGTCTACAGAAGTATTTCTACAGAAATATACAGAAGTCTTTCTATAGAAATACACAGAACACTCTCGGTTGGATTGTTTTGACTCTCTGAACTGGGCGGGGGTGGCTCAGTCGGTAGCGCGCCAGGCTCGTAATCTGTAGTTCCCAGGTTCGAGTCCCAGCTGGGTCAGCGTTGAGATTTATCTCCTCAAAATTCTCCGCCCTGCCTACGGTCAGTAGGGGACACCGACGGGCTTGGAAAGGCCGCCGTCCGTCGGATGGGACGTTAAGCCGTGGCCCCGTGTGTGGGAGAGACATACTCTGTGCACGTTAAAGAACACGCTGGATGGCCTTGACGGGAGGCTACCATCTGTCTCCCAACAGCTGTTTCAGTGGGTCCCCTCCCCCAACCTTCTCTGAGCCTTCGGGGTCCATGTGACCTGGCCATTTAGCCCATAGTGTGCAAAAAAGTGCCGCTCAGAGGTAAAACAACCCAACCCAACAACTCTCTGTACTGCAGTTCTGCAAAACTCCCCGTCCTGCCCATAGTCAATAGGGGACAGCAATGTGCTTGGAAAGGCCGCCACGTATGAGACGTTAAGCCCCGTGTGTGAGAGAGCTATTCCCTGTGCACTTTAAAAATCACGCTGGATGTCCGTGACGCGAAGCTACCATCTGTCTCCGAACAGCTGTTCCAGTGGGTTCCCTCCACCAACCTTCTCTGAGATTTCGGGGTCCTTGTGACCTGGCTATTTAGCCCATTGTGTACAAAAAGCGCCGCTCACAGGTAAATTGTACTTTGCACACAATGGGCTAAATCAGGAGTTCTCGAACTTTGTGATGCTGCGAATCTCTAAAACTCTTAAGTGAATTTTTACAACTATTTCCTCCATGAGCAAAACCCGAGAATAAATGAAATTGAAATTGGAATTCAACGCCCCATGAGGTCGCAATCCAGTGTTTGCAAAACGCTGAGTTAAATGGTCAGGTCATAAGGACCACAAGGGCTCAGAGTTTGAGGGAGGGAGATCCACTGGACGGCTATTAGAAGACAGATGGCAGCCTCCCGTCAAAGCCACCCAGTGGGTTTAAATTGCACAGATTATGACGCTATTACACGTGGTGCCACGGCTTAACACAGCAATGTCGACGGACGGCGACCATTATAAGTTCATCGGTGACCTCTTTTTGTCAAAGGCTGTGTGGAGGTGGGGGGGGGGGGAGAGTAGACGAGATAAATTTTAATCCTGGCAAAGTGGGGATTCGTACCTGCGAACTACAGATTACGAGCCTGGACTTCTACTGAGTGAGCAAACCCTGTCAGTGGACTACGCCATAGAGTTTGGGTTGGGTTGTTTTACCTCTGAGCGGCACTTTTTTGCACACCATGGGCTAAATGGCCAGGTCACATCGACCCCGAAGGCTCAGAGAAGGTTGGGGGAGGGGACCCACTGGAACAGCTGTTGGGAGACAGATGGTAGCCTCCCGTTAAGGCCATCCAGCGTGTCCTTTACCGTTGGGTTGTTTTAGCTCTGAGCGGCACTTTTTTGCACACCATGGGCTAAATGGCCAGGTCACATGGACTCCGAAGGCTCAGAGAAGGTTGGGGGAGGAGACCCACTGGAACAGCTGTTGAGAGACAGATGGTAGCCTCCCGTCAAGGCCATCCAGCGTGTTCTTTAACGTGTACAGGGTATGTCTCTCCCACACACGGGGCCACGGCTTAACGTCCCATCTGACGGACGGCGGTCTTTCCAAGCCCATCGGTGTACCCTACTGACCGTGGGCAGGGCGGGGAGTTTTGCGGAGATAAATCTCAACGCTGACCCAGCTGGGACTCGAACCTGGGAACTACAGATTACGAGCCTGGCCCGCTACCGACTGAGCCACCCCCGCCCCACGCCATAGAGATCTGTAAGGAAAGCGAGACCTCAGCAAAAAGCAAAAAAACAAGGAAACATCCACGCCTTATCCGGAATTCCTTTGATCTGTAGAGAAAGACGCCTAATCATATTGCCTCCTCCAACGCAAAATGCTGTTTGGCATTTCAGTTTAATGCTAATTGTTTATACAGAGAGATACGTAATTTTAAGTTGGTTGTTTTCCTTCTGAGTTGCATTTTTTTTTTTTGCACACAATGAGCTAAATAGCCACGTCACAAAGACCTCAAGGGCTCAGAAACGTTTGGAGAAGGGAACCCACTGGGCAGCTTTTAGGAAACCGATTTTAGTAGCCATCCAGCGCGTTCTTTAACGAGAACAAGGTATGGTTGCCCTACATACGGAGCCACGGCTTAACGTCCCAATGGGTGGACGGCTGTCTTTGCAAGCCTACTGAGGTATATCTAAGGACTCAACCAGGCCAGAGTAGAATAAGGTCTACCAGAATCGCCATTTTAGCTGCACTTTTCCAACAACTCTACTACAGTGGGGCGGGAGTGGCTCAGTCGGTAGCGCGCTAGGCTCGTAATCTGTAGTTCCCAGGTTCGAGTCCCAGCTGGGTCAACATTGAGATTTATCTCCGCAAAATTCCCCGCCCTGCCCACGGTCAGTAGGGGACCCCGATGGGCTTGGAAAGGCCGCCGTCCGTCGGATGGGACGTTAAGCCGTGGCCCCGTGTGTGGGAGAGCCATACCCTGTGCACGTTAAAGAGCACGCTGGATGGCCTTGACGGGAGACTACCATCTGTCTCCCAACAGCTGTTCCAGTGGATCCCCTTCACCAACCTTCTCTGAGACTTCAGGGTCCATGTGACCTGGCCATTTAGCCCATGGTGTGCAAAAAAGTGCCGCTCAGAGGTAAAACAACCCAACCCAACCTACTACAGTGAAATGTCATAGCGGTAATGAAGTCGTGCTGGCGAATAATAAATATGTATTCTTTACAGCGAGACCCAATAAAAATGTCAGAACGTTAATTCCACGTTAAAAATAATTAGAACGGAAGAAACTTACTGTGAATTAGTGTTCAGATGCCGAAAAACCAAACGTAAACAAGACCGGCTCGAGGTATGTTCCTTTTTGCGTTGCTAAGGGAAGTCCCGTTTTAGATGCTTCTTTTCGGACGTTTTATAGGCGATGTGATGTGGAAGACGTCCCTATGCGGTTGCTTACCCAGCCCTACCATTAAAGATAAAAACGTGTTGCTTAAGGGTTCTCGTTTTCCGAATTTCGGAAAACGAGACCCTTAAGCAACACGTTAAGACCCTTACACGTACACTTATTAAGCAACACGTTAAGACCCTTACACGTACCCTTATTAAGCAACACGTTAAGACCCTTATACGTACACTTAAGACCCTTAAGCAACACAAGCGAGAGATTCTTTAAAGAGACGTGATAAATTGGCAGAGGACGGGAAATTTTCTTTTTGGGTTTCATTCAAAATATCTTTACTCTGATGTTCATTGTACTGATATTTCACTGTGTAGCTTAGTATATATGTAGCCTCGAGGCTTGTAATCTGAAGTAGGGCGGGGGTGGCTCAGTCGGTAGCGCGCCAGGCTCGTAATCTGTAGTTCCCAGGTTCGAGTCCAAGCTAGGTCAGCGTTGAGATTTATCTCCGCAAAATTTCCCCGCCCTGCCCACGGTCAGTAGGGGACACCAATGGGCTTGGAAAGGCCGCCGTCCGTCGGATGGGACGTTAAGCCGTGGCCCCGTGTGCGGGAGAGCCATACCCTGTGCACATTAAAGAACACCCTGGATGGCCTTGACGGGACGCTACCATCTGTCTCCCAACAGCTGTTCCAGTGGGTCCCCTCCCCCAACCTTCTCTGAGCCTTCGGGGTCCGTGTGACCTGGCCATTTAGCCCATGGTGTGAAAAAAATGCCACTCAGAGGTAAAACAACCCAACGTTAAAGAACACGCTGGATGGCCTTGACGGGAGGCTACCATCTGTCTCCCAACAGCTGTTCCAGTGGGTCCCCTCCCCCAACCTTCTCTGAGCCTTCGGGGTCCATGTGACCTGGCCATTTAGCCCATGGTGTGCAAAAAAGTGCCGCTCAGAGGTAAAACAACCCAACGTTAAAGAACACGCTGGATGGCCTTGACGGGAGGCTACCATCTGTCTCCCAACAGCTGTTCCAGTGGGTCCCCTCCCCCAACCTTCTCTGAGCCTTCGGGGTCCATGTGACCTGGCCATTTAGCCCATGGTGTGCAAAAAAGTGCCGCTCAGAGGTAAAACAATCCAATCCAATGTAATCTGAAGTTGCCAGATTCTGATCGCACCTGTGTCGGGTGACCGATCTTCCTGTCACATAGGTGACATCGCTGGGTTTGGGAAGGCCGCCCTCCGTCGTATGGGAAGCCGTGATCCTGTGTGATGGAGAGCCATACCCCGAACTCGTTAAAGAAACGCTGGATGGCCTTGATGCCTGGGTTGTTTTACCTCTGAGGTGTACTTTTTGCACACAATGAGTTAAATGGCCAGGTCATAAGGAACCCATGAGTTGAAAAGGTTTTGGGACCCACTGGACAGCTGGACAGCTGTTGGGTGACAGCTTGACGGGAGGTGGTAGCCTCCCGTCATGACCATCCAGTGTGTTCTTTAACGTGCACAGGGTATGTCTCTCAGGCACATGGGGCCACGGCTTCACTTCCATCCGACGGACGGCCGCCTTTCCTGACCCATTGGTGACTCCTATTGACCTCGAGAAATTTTGCGATGTTTTGCGGAGATGAATCTCAACGCTGACCCAGCTGGGATTCGAACCTGGGGACTGCAGATTACGACATGGCGCTGTACCGACTGAGCCATACCCGCCCCCATTGACCAAAAACTACCATCTGTCACAAGGTCCTGGAGGTGAGTTCCCTACCCTTCCTAAAAATTCCTCTCGACAGAAGGAATTCCCAATTAAAAAAATGGTCGGTTCTCTACCCTTCCTAAAAATTCCTCTCGACAGAAGGAATTCCCAATTAAAAAAATGGTCGGTTCTCTACCCTTCCTAAAAATTTCTCTCGACAGAAGGAATTCCCAATTAAAAAAATGGTCGGTTCTCTACCCTTCCTAAAAATTCCTCTCGACAGAAGGAATTCCCAATTAAAAAAATGGTCGGTTCTCTACCCTTCCTAAAAATTCCTCTCGACAGAAGGAATTCCCAATTAAAAAAATGGTCGGTTCTCTACCCTTCCTAAAAATTCCTCTCGACAGAAGGAATTCCCAATTAAAAAAATGGTCGGTTCTCTACCCTTCCTAAAAATTTCTCTCGACAGAAGGAATTCCCAATTAAAAAAATGGTGGGTTCTCTACCCTTCCTAAAAATTCCTCTCGACAGAAGGAATTCCCAATTAAAAAGCATTAAATTCTATCATTGTTTAAATATACCAGTAAACTGATGCGTTAATTCCGATTTCACCAATCTTCGAGACAGATCGTTCATTCAGCTACCGAAAGATATCATCACATCTTGTGCAGCAAAGGATGCAGGAGATTTCTCTCTTTCATCTGCATCATCCTCATCCCCAGCAACAATAATCGTACATACTCCGAGGAACTAAAGAGATAAGGAAAAAGCAACCCTACATAGATATACGAAGAGGAAAGCGGTGGGCGTGGGTAGACGTCTGTCTAATGCGCAAAAGAAATTAAGCTTTCGTTGTGATAACTTCTAAAGCACACCTGCTGGGTTCACAAATTCCTCCCTCTTCCTTTCTCTAGCATCCTTCACTTGCTAGCCATGGCAGCGGGCAACATTGAAACGTGTATTATTGGTCAGAGGAGCAATTCATTTCGTAGTACGACGTCAAACTGACACGTGAACGTACCCACAGATACACGAAAAGGGGCGGAATGCGCCTGGGAGGAAGGCAAACGTGAAGGAAGGGAGTGTGTTTGGGGGGGGGGTAGATTTAGCATCTCCCTTTTCCCCCCATCCACGCTCCTTCATTATGTTCCTCAGCGTTTCCTGCACGTTGCAACAGAATTCCATCCCTTTGTGCTAAATCCAAGTGATTTGTCGATGACAGCAGATCGAAAATGATTTTTCGAAAGAAGAAAGTAACCGACATGAAAAAAATGTTCTTCTCAATGCGTGTTTTTATTCGCATGGTCGTTAACACCTGTTGCTTTTTGGGGCGGGGGTGGCTCAGTCGGTTGTGCGCCAGGCTCGTAATCTGTAGTTCCCAGGTTCGAGTCCCAGCTGGGTCAGCGTTGAGATTTATCTCCGCAAAATTCCCCGCCCTGCCCACAGTAGGTCAGTAGGGGACACCGATGGGCTTGGAAAGACCGCCGTCCGTCGGATGGGACGTTTAAGCCGTGGCTCCGTGTGCCGGAGAGCCATACCCTGTGCCGTTAAAGAACACGCTGGATGGCCTTGACGGGAGGCTACCATCTGTCTCCCAACAGCTGTTACAGTGGGTCCCCTCCCCCAACCTTCTCTGAGCCCTTCGAGGTCCATGTGACCTGGCCATTTAGCCCATGGTGTGCAAAAAAGTGCCGCTCAGAGGTAAAACAACCCAACTCTGTTGTTTTTCGTGACTGAGAATACGAGGAGCAGTTTTGATAAATGAAACAATACCGTTATAGCAATAGGTGATTTTTTTTAATCACATTTTTACTGAAATGGTTTCACACGAGATAAGGCATCCAGGATTTCTGGCTGAGAATGCTCCCGAATTTTTCCAATTTATGTCACCCAAAACACCATTTTATGATAATTTCCATATTAAGTGCTCAAGTGATGTATTTACAGTCGCTGAAATAAATATCCGAACACTATGGTTGATTACAGAATTCAGAAAAAATATATGGCAACGATTTTTTTTTTAGAAATTAGTGATCTGGCAACCTTCGTGTCACGTGACACGAAGGTTGCCAGATCACTAATTTCTAAAAAAAATCATTGCGATATTTTTTCTGAATTCTGTAATCAACCATAGTGTTCGGATACTTTTTTGAGCGACTGTAAGTGGTCATATTATTTTGATACTAGATCGTGTGGGCTCACTCACGGAAATATTGAGCGTGTGCAGTTACCGTTCACAGCAAACTGGAGCGTGTGCAGTAACTGCACATGTTCCAGTTTGCTGTGAACGGTAACTGGAGCGTGTACAGTTGCTGTACACGCACCAGATATTTTTCCTGAATTCTGTAATCACGTGACACGAAGGTTGCCATATCACTAATTTCTAAAAAAATCGTTGCCAGATATTTTTTCTGAATTCTGTAATCAACCATAGTGTTCGGATATTTATTTGAGCGATTGTACCTATTTATCAATAAATAAAACTATATTCGTATCATATTAATCCAAAACGAAAAACTATCCTGATTTCCATAAATTAAGGAACAATCCTATGCTATGTCAATGGGAAACTAACGTCGAAAACTCTATAAGTTTTAAAATATTTTTTTTGTCTTGAAAACTGTGATAGAAGATAAAAATATGAATAAAAAAAATCAATATCTCGATTTTCAAACAATATTCATTTAGTATGTAATGAGTTATGGAAGTTTGAATATTTAATAATTGCAATGTCAGTCGCAAATATTTCAATTTTCGAATTTGAATTTTTAAATACTTATGTGACTAAAAAAGTACAAATTTTTACATTCCTTAATACGTGTTAGTTTCCAATTTACATAGCAAGGGATTAATCTTCAATTTATAGAAACAAGAGTTATGTTTAAAATTTGCTAGGGAGTTGTACAAAACTCATTTTCAAACCAACATGTAATTTAATTAATTAAATTCAACATATTATTCCATTTTGCATTTTATGTAATTTACATATCCTGCAAATTTGATTTCGTACATAACATAAAATTTTTTAATTTATTTCAGTTGTACAGTCGCTCAAAAAAATATCCAAACACTATGGTTGATTACATAATTCAGAAAAAATATATGGCAACGATTTTTTTTAGAAATTAGTGATCTGGCAATCTTCGTGTCACGTGATTACAGAATTCAGGAAAAATATCTGGAGCGTGTACAGCAACTGTACACGCTCCAGTTAAAAATTTTTAAATTTATTTCAGTTGTACAGTCGCTGAAAAAAATATCCAAACGCTATGGTTGAATACATAATTCAGAAAAAATACATGGCAACGATTTTTTTTAGAAATTAGTGATCTGGCAATCTTCGTGTCACGTGATTACAGAATTCAGGAAAAATATCCGGAGCGTGTACAGCAACTGTACACGCTCCAGTTACCGTTCACAGCAAACTGGAGCGGTTGCGGTTAATGTTCACAGCACATTGGATCGTGTGAGCTCACAAAGACCTGGATCGTGTGGGCTCACTCACGGAAATATTGAGCGTGTGCAGTTACCGTTCACAGCGTGTGCAGTTACTGCACACGCTCCAGTTTGCTGTGAACGGTAACTAACCGTTCACAGCGTGTGCAGTTACTGCACACGCTCCAGTTTGCTGTGAACGGTAACTGCACACGCTCAATATTTCCGTGAGTGAGCCCACACGATCCAGGTCTTTGTGAGCTCACACGATCCAATGTGCTGTGAACATTAACCGCAACCGCTCCAGTTTGCTGTGAACGGTAACTGCACACGCTCAATATTTCCGTGAGTGAGCCCACACGATCCAGGTCTTTGTGAGCTCACACGATCCAATGTGCTGTGAACATTAACCCAAACCGCTCCAGTTTGCTGTAAACGGTAACTGCACACGCTCCATATTCATTGCATTATATATTCATGCGCATTATATATATTAAAAAGTATCCGAACATTATGGTTGATTACATAATTCAGAAAAAATATCACGACTTTTTTAGAAATCAGTATCTAACAACCTCCGTGTCACGTGACACGAAGGTTGCCAGATTACTCATTTCTAAAAAAAAATTCGTTGCCAAATTTTTTTTCGGAATTCTGTAATTAACCATAGTGTTCGGATATTTTTTTTTGAGCGACCGTTCCTGCCATCCTCTCAGATCTTCTACTATGGCATATAAACTGACAGGCTCCTGTCAGACCTCTGTGGCAAGCAGCTGCTTGGGGGGGTATTTTTTTTTTTCAGTAAGCACTTCTGTTTGCCGACATTTAATATAAGTTTTATAATTAGCGCGTTTCGATTTCTTTTATATGCATTAAGCAAATGCCAAATGACATTCGAAAAACATCCCGATAATTAAATTAACTTTATGATAAACTTGTCTTGCTTTCTCTCCCTACTGATTGAGATGGGGGTGGCTCAGTCGGAAGCGCGCCAGGCTCGCAATCTGCAGTTCCCAGGTTCGAGTCCCAGCTGAGTCAGCGTTTGAGATTTTTCTCCGCAAAATTCCCCAGTCCTGCCCACGGTCAGTAGAAGACACCGACGGACTTGGAAAGACCTCCGTCCGTCGGATTTGACGTTAAGCCGTGGTTCCGTATGCGGGAGAGTCATACGCTGTGCACGTTAAAGAACACGCTGGATGGCCTTGACGAAAGGCTACCATCTGTCTCCCAACAGCTGTTCCAGTGGGTCCCCTCCCCCAACCTTCTGAGCCTTCGGGGTCCATGTGACCTTGGCCATTTAGCCCATGGTGTGCAAAAAAGTGCCGCTCAGAGATAAAACATCCCAACCTCCTTTTGACTGAGAATTTAGTCCATTTTATGAAAATAATGATCATACTGCTGTTAAAATGTAATCTTCAGTTGTCAGGAAAGAATCACCAACCGTGCTGGAGCGGGGGTGGCTCAGTCGGTAGCGCGCCAGGTTCGTAACCTGTAGTTCCCAGGTTCGATTCCCAGCTGGGTCAGCTTTGAGATTTATCTCCGCAAAACTCCCCGCCCTGCCCACGGTCAGTAGGGGACACCGATGGGCTTGAAAAAGCCGCCGTCCGTCGGATGGGACGTTAAGTCGTGGCCCCGTGTGCGGGAGAGCCATACCCTGTGCACGTTAAAGAGCACGCTGGATGGCCTTGACGAGAGGCTACCATCTGTCTCCCAACAGCTGTTCCAGTGGGTCCCCTCCCCCAACCTTCTGAGCCTTCGGGGTCCATGTGACCTTGGCCATTTAGCCCATGGTGTGCAAAAAAGTGCCGCTCAGAGATAAAACATCCCAACCTCCTTTTGACTGAGAATTTAGTCCATTTTATGAAAATAATGATCATACTGCTGTTAAAATGTAATCTTCAGTTGTCAGGAAAGAATCACCAACCGTGCTGGAGCGGGGGTGGCTCAGTCGGTAGCGCGCCAGGTTCGTAACCTGTAGTTCCCAGGTTCGATTCCCAGCTGGGTCAGCTTTGAGATTTATCTCCGCAAAACTCCCCGCCCTGCCCACGGTCACTAGGGGACACCGATGGGCTTGAAAAGGCCGCCGTCCGTCGGATGGGACGTTAAGTCGTGGCCCCGTGTGCGGGAGAGCCATACCCTGTGCACGTTAAAGAGCACGCTGGATGGCCTTGACGGGAGGCTACCATCTGTCTCCCAACAGCTGTTCCAGTGGGTCCCCTCCCCCAACCTTCGGGGTCCATGTGACCTGGCCATTTAGCCCATGGTGTGCAAAAAAGTGCCGCTCAGAGGTAAAACAACCCAACGTTAAAGAACACGCTGGATGGCCTTGACGAGAGGCTACCATCTGTCTCCCAACAGCGGTTCCAGTGGGTCCCCTCCTCCAACCTTCTCTGAGCCTTCGGGGTCCATGTGACCTGGCCATTTAGCCCATGGTGTGCAAAAAAGTGCCGCTCAGAGGTAAAACAACCCAACGTTAAAGAACACGCTGGATAGCCTTGACGGAAGGATACCATCTGTCTCCCAACAGCGGTTCCAGTGGGTCCCCTCCTCCAACCTTCTCTGAGCCTTCGGGGTCCATGTGACCTGGCCATTTAGCCCATGGTGTGCAAAAAAGTGCCGCTCAGAGGTAAAACAACCCAACGTTAAAGAACACGCTGGATAGCCTTGACGGAAGGATACCATCTGTTTCCCAACAGCTGTTCCAGTGGGTCCCCTCCCCCAACCTTCTCTGAGCCTTCGGGGTCCATGTGACCTGGCAATTTAGCACATGGTGTGCAAAAAAGTGCCGCTCAGAGGTAAAACAACATAACAACAACATAACCAACCGTGCTAGCATTGAGATTTATTTCCTCTTGCATCCACTCTGTCCTCGGTGGAAAAGGAGACACCGATGGCTTCGAAAAGGATCTGTCCATTGCATAGCAGAGGCAATTGATGTCTGATCCACTCTGTCCTCGGTGGAAAAGGAGACACCGATGGCTTCGAAAAGGATCTGTCCATTGCATAGCAGAGGCAATTGATGTCTGATCCACTCTGTCCTCGGTGGAAAAGGAGACACCGATGGCTTCGAAAAGGATCTGTCCATTGCATAGCAGAGGCAATTGATGTCTGATCCACTCTGTCCTCGGTGGAAAAGGAGACACCGATGGCTTCGAAAAGGATCTGTCCATTGCACAGCAGAGGCAATTGATGTCTAATCCACTATGTCCTCGGTGGAAAAGGAGACACCGCTGGCTTCGAAAAGGATCTGTCCATTGCATAGCAGAGGCAATTGATGTCTGATCCACTCTGTCCTCGGTGGAAAAGGAGACACCGATGGCTTCGAAAAGGATCTGTCCATTGCATAGCAGAGGCAATTGATGTCTGATCCACTCTGTCCTCGGTGGAAAAGGAGACACCGATGGCTTCGAAAAGGATCTGTCCATTGCATAGCAGAGGCAATTGATGTCTGATCCACTCTGTCCTCGGTGGAAAAGGAGACACCGATGGCTTCGAAAAGGATCTGTCCATTGCACAGCAGAGGCAATTGATGTCTAATCCACTATGTCCTCGGTGGAAAAGGAGACACCGATGGCTTCGAAAAGGATCTGTCCATTGCATAGCAGAGGCAATTGATGTCTGATCCACTCTGTCCTCGGTGGAAAAGGAGACACCGATGGCTTCGAAAAGGATCTGTCCATTGCACAGCAGAGGCAATTGATGTCTAATCCACTATGTCCTCGGTGGAAAAGGAGACACCGCTGGCTTCGAAAAGGATCTGTCCATTGCATAGCAGAGGCAATTGATGTCTGATCCACTCTGTCCTCGGTGGAAAAGGAGACACCGATGGCTTCGAAAAGGATCTGTCCATTGCATAGCAGAGGCAATTGATGTCTGATCCACTCTGTCCTCGGTGGAAAAGGAGACACCGATGGCTTCGAAAAGGATCTGTCCATTGCATAGCAGAGGCAATTGATGTCTGATCCACTCTGTCCTCGGTGGAAAAGGAGACACCGATGGCTTCGAAAAGGATCTGTCCATTGCACAGCAGAGGCAATTGATGTCTAATCCACTATGTCCTCGGTGGAAAAGGAGACACCGCTGGCTTCGAAAAGGATCTGTCCATTGCATAGCAGAGGCAATTGATGTCTGATCCACTCTGTCCTCGGTGGAAAAGGAGACACCGATGGCTTCGAAAAGGATCTGTCCATTGCATAGCAGAGGCAATTGATGTTTGATCCACTCTGTCCTCGGTGGAAAAGGAGACACCGATGGCTTCGAAAAGGATCTGTCCATTGCATAGCAGAGGCAACTGATGTCTGATCCACTCTGTCCTCGGTGGAAAAGGAAACACCGATGGCTTCGAAAAGGATCTGTCCATTGCATAGCAGAGGCAACTGATGTCTGATCCACTCTGTCCTCGGTGGAAAAGGAGACACCGATGGCTTCGAAAAGGATCTGTCCATTGCATAGCAGAGGCAATTGATGTCTGATCCACTCTGTCCTCGGTGGAAAAGGAGACACCGATGGCTTCGAAAAGGATCTGTCCATTGCATAGCAGAGGCAACTAATGTCTGATCCACTCTGTCCTCGGTGGAAAAGGAGACACCGATGGTTTCGAAAAGGATCTGTCCATTGCATAGCAGAGGCAACTGATGTCTGATCCACTCTGTCCTCGGTGGAAAAGGAGACACCGATGGCTACGAAAAGGATCTGTCCATTGCATAGCAGAGACTGATGTCTGATCCACTCTGTCCTCGGTGGAAAAGGAGACACCGATGGCTTCGAAAAGGATCTGTCCATTGCATAGCAGAGGCAACTGATGTGTACCTAAAGAACACACTGACCTTGACAGCAGGCTCCCGACTGCCTCCTAATAGCTGCCTAGTAGGTTCATTCTGCGAGTCCTTATGGTTTGATTTGGTTTGTTTGATTGTATGGTTGATTACTCGCCTTAAGAACAAGATCATGTTGCCCCTTTATAAGAAATCTATAGGCCAGAGATCAATACGGTACATTGGCATTAAGATTTGGAATGACGAGATACCAGAGGATACTGCTGCAATGGAACAATATAGAACTTTTAAATTTAAATATAAACTACACTTATTATCAAGTCAATGATAGAGTCAGACCACAAAAATTCATGTGCTCAAATAAATGTATAAATGTATAAATTAAGGTCACCTGTGTTTTATCTACCAATATATGTATGTTTGGGTGAAATAAACTTCAATTCAATTCAATTTTATGTACTCATTGGGTATAAATGGGCAGGTTACAAGGGTTCAAGTTGGGTTGGGTTGTTTCACCTCTGTGCGGCACTTTTTTGCACACCATGGGCTAAATGGCCAGGTCACAGGGACCCCGAAGGCTCAGAGAAGGTTGGGGGAGGGGATCCACTGGAACAGCTGTTGGGAGACAGATGGTAGCCTCCCGTCAAGGCCATCCAGCATGCTCTTTAACGTGCACAGGGTATGGCTCTCCCGCACACGGAACCACGACTTAACGTCCCATCCGACGGACGGCGGCCTTTCCAAGCCCATCGGTGTCCCCTACTGACCGTGGGCAAGGCGTAGAATTTTGCGGAGATAAATCTCAACGCTGACCCAGCTGGGACTCGAACCTGGGAACTACAGATTACGAGCCTGTCGCGCTACCGACTGAGCCACCCCCGCTCCAGAAGGGCTCAAGAAGGGACCCACTCGATTGCTGCTAGGAAGCAGATGGTAGCTTCCTTTCGATACCATCCAGCGCGTTCTTTAATGTGCACCAGAGTACGGCTTTCTTGTAAAAAGACGCCCGTACGACGGAAGGCGGTTTTTCAAAGCCCATTGGTGTTCCCTTTCTGGGGCGGGGGTGACTCAATCGGTAGCGCGCCAGGCTCATAATCTGTAGTTCCCAGTTCGAGTGCCAGCTGGGTCAGCGTTGAAATTTATCTCCCCAGAACTCCCCACCCTGTCCACGGTCAGTAGGGGACACCGATTGGTTTGGAAAGGCCGCCATCTGTCGGATGGGACGTTAAACCGTGGCCCGTATGCGAGAGAGCCATACTCTGTGTACGTTAAAGAGCACGCTGGATGGCATTGACGGGAGGCTACCATCTGTCTCCCAACAGCTGTTCCAGTGGGTCTCCTCCCCCAACATTCTCTGAGCCTTCGGGGTCCATGTGACCTCGTCATTTAGCCCATGGTGTGCAAAAAAGTGCCGCTCAGAGGTAAAACAACCTAACCTTTCAAACCAAGAGCAGGGGAATTGTTTTCCGGAGATATAGCTCAACGATGGACCAGGTGGGACTCTAACCTAGGAACTACAGATTACAGCTATTAGGAGACATATGGACGCTACCCATCAAGGCTATCCAGTTCGTTCTTTAACGTGAACAGGGTATGGCTACCCTGGACACGGAAATACGGCTTAAAGTCCTTTTCAAGCACTTCGGCGTCACCTTTCTGACTGAGGCTAAGACTGGGGTTTAGCGGAAATATATCTCAACGCTGGCACAATTGGGACTGAATCTGTAAAGTACAGATTACGAGCCTGGCACGTTACTAACTGAGCAACCCATGCCACCTTCCTTGGGGCCGAGGTAGCTCAGTTGGTAGAGTGCCAGGCTCGTAATTTGCAGTTCCAAGGTTCGAGTCCCAGCTGGGTCAGCGTTGAGATTTATCTCCGCAAAATTCCCCCCCCCCTGCCCACGGTCAGTAGGGGACACCGATGGACTTGGAAAGGCTGCCGTCCGTCGGATGGGACGTTAAGCCGTGGCTCTGTGTGCGGGAGAGCCATACCCTGTGCACGTTAAAGAACACACTGGATGGCCTTGACGGGAGGCTACCATCTGTCTCCCAACAGCTGTTCCAATGGGTCCCCTCCCCCAACCTTCTCTGAGCCTTCGGGGTCCTTGTGACCTGGCCATTTAGCCCATGGTGTGCAAAAAAAGTGCCGCTCAGATGTAATCAGTCACCGAGTTCGCACAACCCAAAGTCACCCTCCTTGCGACCATTTTTTTCCCTCCTGTGTAGAAAAGTGCCTTTTAGAGGCAGAATGGCCCAACCCACTTCTTCTATCCTTGAATAGCCAGTTCCACCATTGAAGCAAATCATCGATAACGAAATCTTCCATTCTCTTCTTCAGAATGTGCTGTTCATGAGCCCCATTTTATCTACCAACAGACTCTAATCGTCGCAATTGTCGTTATTGGCCAAGCATTAATCGGCAGGAGCGTGTCCAGAGACATCATTTCTGAAACGAAACGCTTCTCGCCGCTCTCTGTTACACTCTGATGTCTCTCCTCGTGCTAAAGGATCAGCGGACGAATCACTCCCAAGGGACAGAAGAAAGATTCAAGGGATACCTGCTCCATCGTTTACTCAGTTTCCGCGGAAGATTCAAGTGACAGAGTTGCTTTGTGTGCCAGCTTTTGCAAAATCTTCAAAATCGGACTTGATGGAGTGCACGACTTCGTGAGGTGGTGAACTCAGACCTGAAAAAATATCAATTAAAAAATAATAAAAAAAATATCATCTGCCTAGAGTAACCTTAAAAGGTCGAAAATAAACCTAAATCAGTCACTGAGTTCGTATTCTCTTCCCAGGACGGCGCAATCAGTCACCGAGTTCGCGTTCTCTTCCCAGGACGGCGCAATCAGTCACCGAGTTCGCATTCTCTTCGCAGGACGGCGCAATCAGTCACCGAGTTCGCATTCTCTTCCCAGGACGGCGCAATCAGTCACCGAGTTCGTATTCTCTTCGCAGGACGGCGCAATCAGTCACCGAGTTCGCATTCTCCTCGCAGGATGGCGCAATCAGTCACCAAGTTCGCATTCTCTTCGCAGGACGGCGCAATCAGTCACCGAGTTCGCATTCTCTTCGCAGGACGGCGCAATCAGTCACCGAGTTCGCATTCTCTTCGCAGGACGGCGCAATCAGTCACCGAGTTCGCATTCTCTTCGCAGGACGGCGCAATCAGTCACCGAGTTCGCATTCTCTTCCCAGGACGGCGCAATCAGTCACCGAGTTCGAATTCTCTTCGCAGGACGGCGCAATCAGTCACCGAGTTCGCATTCTCTTCCCATGACGGCGCAATCAGTCGCCGAGTTAGCATTCTCTTCCCAGGACGGCGCAATCAGTCACCGAGTTCGCATTCTCTTCGCAGGACGGCGCAATCAGTCACCGAGTTCGCATTCTCTTCCCAGGACGGCGCAATCAGTCACCGAGTTCGCATTCTCTTCCCAGGACGGCGCAATCAGTCACCGAGTTCGTATTCTCTTCGCAGGACGGCGCAATCAGTCACCGAGTTCGCATTCTCCTCGCAGGATGGCGCAATCAGTCACCTAGTTCGCATTCTCTTCGCAGGACGGCGCAATCAGTCACCGAGTTCGCATTCTCTTCGCAGGACGGCGCAATCAGTCACCGAGTTCGCATTCTCTTCGCAGGACGGCGCAATCAGTCACCGAGTTCGCATTCTCTTCGCAGGACGGCGCAATCAGTCACCGAGTTCGCATTCTCTTCCCAGGACGGCGCAATCAGTCACCGAGTTCGAATTCTCTTCGCAGGACGGCGCAATCAGTCACCGAGTTCGCATTCTCTTCCCATGACGGCGCAATCAGTCGCCGAGTTAGCATTCTCTTCCCAGGACGGCGCAATCAGTCACCGAGTTCGCATTCTCTTCGCAGGACGGCGCAATCAGTCACCGAGTTCGCATTCTCTTCCCAGGACGGCGCAATCAGTCACCGAGTTCGCATTCTCTTCGCAGGACGGCGCAATCAGTCACCGAGTTCGCATTCTCTTCCCATGACGGCGCAATCAGTCGCCGAGTTAGCATTCTCTTCCCAGGACGGCGCAATCAGTCACCGAGTTCGCATTCTCTTCGCAGGACGGCGCAATCAGTCACCGAGTTCGCATTCTCTTCCCAGGACGGCGCAATCAGTCACCGAGTTCGCATTCTCTTCGCAGGACGGCGCAATCAGTCACCGAGTTCGCATTCTCTTCGCAGGACGGTGCAATCAGTCACCGAGTTCGCATTCTCTTCGCAGGACGGCGCAATCAGTCACCGAGTTCGCATTCTCTTCGCAGGACGGCGCAATCAGTCACCGAGTTCGCATTCTCTTCGCAGGACGGCGCAATCAGTCGCCGAGTTCACATTCTCTTCGCAGGACGGCGCAATCAGTCACCGAGTTCGCATTCTCTTCGCAGGACGGCGCAATCAGTCACTGAGTTCGCATTCTCTTCGCAGGACGGCGCAATCAGTCGCCGAGTTCACATTCTCTTCGCAGGACGGCGCAATCAGTCACCGAGTTCGTATTTCTTTGCAGGACGGCGCAATCAGTCACCGAGTTCGCATTCTCTTCGCAGGACGGCGCAATCAGTCGCCGAGTTCACATTCTCTTCGCAGGACGGCGCAATCAGTCACCGAGTTCGTATTTCTTTGCAGGACGGCGCAATCAGTCACCGAGTTCGCATTCTCTTCCCAGGACGGCGCAATCAGTCACTGAGTTCGTATTCTCTTCCCAGGACGGCGCAATCAGTCACCGAGTTCGCATTCTCTTCGCAGGACGGCGCAATCAGTCACCGAGTTCGCATTCTCTTCGCAGGACGGCGCAATCAGTCACCGAGTTCGTATTCTCTTCGCAGGAAGATGGGGCACCGATTTACCTACTCAACAAGATTTATGACGCCCTATCTTCCTTTGAAGTGAATATGAACTCGAGGACTGATTGCAACGTCGATTTGGTTTATTTTCTACTTTTTAGGACGCATACAGGAAGATAGATATTTTAATTTTTTAAATTTTTGTATATATATATTGTCACTAAACACACCTACCTTCCAAAACTTTCATCTAATATACAGCGATCAGCCAAAACATTAAAACCACCTACCTAATATGATGTAGGTCCTCATCTCGCCACCAAAACAGCTCTCACCCGATTACGCATAGATTCAACGAGATGTTGCTAGGTGTCGCTTGATATTTGGTATCTTGACTGCAACAGAAGATCCCGCATTTCCCGTAAATTACGTGGTTGGGATGAAACTTCTCCTACCCGTTTCTCCAACTCAAATCACAAATGCTCTATAGTGGGGCCATGGCAATAAATGGAATTCCTCATCGTGTTCTAGGAACCATTCCTGAACCTTCTTCGCAGTGTGACACGGGGCATTGTCTTGTTGAAAGATGCCATCTCCGCCAGGGACTACAGTCGCCATACAGGGGTGTACTTGGTCAGCCACGATATTTAGGTAGATGACACCTCTCTTTTGTTGCGATCTTATGCAACCATGGCAATTCCCGATTCTGCCTTACGACACTACCAGTTATGAAAAGCCGTGCTTATCTAGAGCCGGGGGCAAGGAATGCGCCATATAGACGCACCTCAACCCCGACCTCACATGGCAGCAGACCTATAGAAGGAAAGCTAACCACCGGAAGAAACCTAACTTTAATCTGTTCCCCGGTTAGCCATGAACATGGATATGTAAATCCAAGTTCGCTCGGCATCCGAGGTGGAGACTCTTAGTGAGGCCCAGACTTTTAATAGGGCTCGTACCTACTAGGCGGGCTCAAACCGTTCGGCAGAACCCTTGAACTTGCTCACACAGAGCACCTGAGGTTGTGGCCTAAGACACCGTCACCGTCCAACCGGTCATCCGACTGGTCGGCGATGTCGTCGGCCTCGGTTGGTCTTGGCTATGTCCAACCGGGGGACCATTCCGGTCGGCACAGCTTTCGACCGGGTTGCTGGGCACGAAGCCCCCCCACCACGCCAAGGTGGTCCCCTGTCGGGGGGGTCAGGTAGGTGACAGCTGTCAGAGTTTGCTCTACAGGGATAATTGGTCCAAGTGTTCCCCAAGAAAATATTGCCCAGACCATCACACTCCCTCCAGTCGCCTGGATCCGTCCCACAGTGCATCCAGGTGAGAAGGCTTCCTTGGGTAAACCTCGCACACAAGCTCGTCCGTCCACATGGTGTAACAGAAAACGGGAATCGTCTGACCATGCGACCCTCTTCCAGTCTTCTATGGTCAAATATCGATGATTACATGCCCACTGCAAGCATTGACGACGGTGAGCATAGGCACACGAATGGGTCGGCGGCAGCAGAGACCCATATCCAAGAGCTTATGATGAACTGTGTGTTCGGACACATTGAACCCTTTACCACAATTGAAATTATGGGTAATGTCAGCCACAGTGGCCCTCCTGTTGCTGCAGACAAGATGAGATAGCCTGCGCTTACCTCTTGAATCAATGAGGCATGGCCGGCCCACGCCTTGTTGACGGCTCGAAATGTCACCTGTTTCAAACCATCTTCGGGGCGGGGGTGGCTCAGTCGGTAGCGCGCCAGGCTCGTAATCTGTAGTTCCCAGGTTCGAGTCCCAGCCGGGAGCGTTGAGATTTATCTTCGCAAAATTCCCCGCCCTGCCCACGGTCAGAAGGGGACACCGATGGGCTTGGAAAGGCCACCGTCTGTCGGATGGGACGTTAAGTCGTGGCCCCGTGTGTGGGAGAGCCATACCCTGTGCACGTTAAAGAACACGCAGGATGGCCTTGACGGGAGGCTACCATCTGTCTCCCAACAGCTGTTCCAGTGGGTCCCCTCCCCCAAACTTCTCTGAGCCTTCGGAATTTAATAATTAAATTGTGACCAATGGTGTACACCGTCGATCACATGGACCCCGAAGACTCAGAGAACAGGTGTAACAGTAACTTCCTTGGGTAAACGTCCACATGGACGTTTACCCAAGGAAGTTACTGTTACACATGTTCTCTGTTACACATGTTTACTGTTACCAAGGAAGTTACTGTTACCAAGGAAGTTACTGTTACACATGGTGTAACAGTAACTTCCTTGGGTAAACGTCCACATGGTGTAACAGTAACGATTTTTTTTAGAAATTAGTGATCTGGCAACCTTCGTGTCACGTGACACGAAGGTTGCCAGATCACTAATTTCTAAAAAAACGTTGCCAGATGTTTTTTCTGAATTCTGTAATCAACCGTAGTGTTCGGATACTTTTTTGAGCGACTGTACAGGAGTGTCATATCCTGTGCACGTTAGACAGGAGTCTACTGTCTCCTAAAAACTTTCCAGTGGGTCTCCTTCCCCAAACTTCTCTGAGCTGTAGGGGGTCTTTGTGACTCGGCCATTTAACCTATAGTGCGCAAAAAAAAAGTGCCTGTAGAAATAAAACAACCCAACCTTGCATAACCCTTCGTGTCACGTGACACGAAGGTTGCCAGATCACTAATTTCCAAAAAAAAAAATCGTTGCCAGATGTTTTTTCTGAATTCTGTAATCAACCGTAGTGTTCGGATACTTTTTTGAGCGACTGTACGTGACACTGATTGGCTGCACGCGCGCTTATTTGCATAACGCTGAGGTGGTTTTAATGTATTGGCTGATCGGTGTATATATAGACGATTCGAAATAACGATTTGTGAAAAAAATTGGTTGTCCTGACCGGAAAATAATTTTTTTTTCCAACTCATTATTTCTTATCTACAGGAGATTTTCTTGTGATGATTTATTACTGAATTTGTATTTAGACGATTGTGAGTGTACTGACAGGGATCGCATTAATTCATAACTATGATGCAGAAATGGTGCAGGTCTGGAAATTTCCACCTAGGGGTAATCCGGATCGTATGACCTCCGACGTTCCTTCAAGGTCAAATGGAGATGCCTAAAAATTTTGAAGACACCATTCTTCCCGTTTATAGTATTCAGGGATCATTGTTTGACCTCTACGTGACCTCTATTTGACATTGAAGGTCACACAGAGGTCAAACTATGATCTATGAATGCTGGAAACGTGAAAATTGGTGTGTGGGGGTGTTTCAGGTTGCAGGTGTCGGAAACGACACGAAATTTAGCATCGAGGGGGGGGGGGCTTCGAGGTCAAAGGTGAAAGTTAGATTCATCGGTGCTAGAGAGGTAAAAATAGTCCCTGAGGGTATTTTGGATCGTAGATCGCACAAATGTTTTCAAATTTCAGATGTGATAGGTTTCGAGGATATTTTTAGGTGCATATCGAAAAGATTCTGCAATTCACATTACTCATTGAAATGTATATTTTTATTTTCAGATGAGAATAGTTTCTTAATTCCATTAATATATATATTTTTTAAATTCTTTACTGATTAAAAATTTATTTTTGGTTTTAAGCAGATAATTTTTCCTCATCTCTTTAAGAATACAAACGGGTGTCCAGCGACCGTGACGTACGCATTATCATGTTTTTTTATGCCTTTTTGTAACGCATTAAAAAAAAATCTCGGTCAAATCCGCTTGACCGTGGTTTTTCGAGGCAGGCGAAAAATTTTTTTTCCCAGTTGATAAGAAGCCATCTATCACCGAGCATTTATTCTAACTACATTCATCGGCTTGGATTGTTCCACCTCTGAGCAGCACTTTTTTTTGCACACCATGGGCTAAATGGCCAGGTCACAAGGACTCCGAAGTCTCAGAGAAGGTTGGGACCCACTGGAGCAGGTTGGGAGACAGATGGTAGCCTCCAGTCAAGGCAATCCAGCGTGTTCTTTAACGTGCACAGGGTACGGCTCTCTCGCATACGGAACCACGACTTAACGTCCCATCCGACGGACGGCGGCCTTTCCAATCCCATCGGTGTCCCCTACTGACCGTGGGCAGGGCGGGGAGTTTTGCGGAGATAAATCTCAACGCTGACCCAGCTGGGACTCGAACCTGGGAACTGCAGATTACGAGCCTGGCGCGCTACCGACTGAGCCACCCCTGCCCACATTTATCGGCAATAGTAAAATTTAGAAAAAAAAAATTAGAAAACAAATTTAAGAAATAATATTAGAAAAAGATTTACTTAGACAATTTACAAAGATTAGGTTGTTATATGGGGATTTACTAAATTTGGAATTTCCTAATTTCGGGACAAAGTTGGCAAAGAGATAAAAAATAAATACCCCCTCAAGCAGCTGCTTGCCACAAAAGTCTGATAGGCGCCTGTCGGTTTATATGCCAGAGTGGAAGGTTTGAGAGGATGACAGGACCTCAGCAGAAAAACGACACATACATCCATGCCTTACCCGGGACTCGAACCCAGGTCCCTTAGGTCAGTAGCCAAGCGCGCTAACCACTCGGCCATAGGACGGTTATGGCAAAGAGAACATTTTGTTTTTTCATTTATATTTTTTGCAACTAAAATTTTCAATTCTTTTTATTAAAATGCAGGGATAGTTGTATTTATAAAGAATTTTTTGAGCAAGTTTTCAAAAAAAGGCAAAGTATTATTTTTCGTAAAATTTTTCAAGTTTTTTTTAAATTATAGCGAATTTATAGTTGTGTTTATTTTAACATGCATATTTTCTTGATAAAGTGAAGTCCATGAACACATAATATACACATTCTTTATTAAAACACCATCTACGTATTATCATAATAGCAACATAAAGCAACATTTTACTTAATTTACTGAAAGTAAAAAAGATGTTGGCCACCATTGTTCGCCGACCATGAATTTTCCCTAAAGAAAAATTTTTCTATCCCAATTTTTAATCACTGCAAGCTGACACCCACTGTATAGTCGGTAGCGCGTCAGACTCGTAATCTGTAGTTTCCAGGTTCGAGTTCCAGCTGGGTCAGCGTTGAGATTTATCTCCGCAAATATTCCCGGCCCTGCCCACAGTCAGTAGGGGACACCGATGGGCTTGAAAAGGTCGCCGTCCATCGGATGGGACGTTAAGCCGTGGTCCCATGTGTGGGAGAGTCATACCCTGTGCACGTTAAAGAACACGCTGGATGGCCTTGACGGGAGGCTACCATCTATCTCCCAACAGCTGTTCCAGTGGGTCCCCTCCCCCAACCTTCTCTGAGCCGTCGGGGTCCTTGTGACCTGGCCATTTAGCCCATGGTGTGCCAAAAAGCGCCGCTCAGAGGTAAAACAACCCAACCCACTGTGTAGTTTTTTCCCTAGTTTCTCTTCCCTAAGTTGAAGGTGGAAAGGCCTGCCTGCAATAAATGTCTGTTTAAAAAGTTTGCGTCGACAATTCTTTCGATATTGAAAATAAGTTTTATTTCTCTATCGAAATTGTTATTATTTACACAAACATTCTCGAAAGAAAAGAGAAAGAGCTTTCTCTTTTCTTTCGAAAATGTTGCACATACGTTGAATAATTAAAACTAGAAGTTTATCGAAAATATTTCAGAAAATTACGCATATTGTTTGTAATCTTTGTAGCGAGTAAGTCTTCACTGGTTTTAGTTCACTAGTTCAATTTCTTCACTAGTTTCAATTTCACTAGTTTCAATTTTTCACTAATTTCAATTTCACTAGTTTAAATTTTTCACTAGTTTCAATTTCACTAGTTTCAATTTTTCACTAATTTCAATTTCACTAGTTTAAATTTTTCACTAATTTCAATTTCACTAGTTTCAATTTCACTAGTTTCAATTTTTCCCTAATTTCGATTTCACTAGTTTCAATTTTTCACTAATTTCAATTTCACTAGTTTCAATTTTTCACTAGTTTCAATTTTTCACTAATTTCAATTTCACTAGTTTCAATTTTTCACTAATTTCAATTTCACTAGTTTCAATTTTTCACTAATTTCAATTTCACTAGTTTCAATTTTTCACTAGTTTCAATTTCACTAGTTTCAATTTTTCCCTAATTTCGATTTCACTAGTTTCAATTTTTCACTAATTTCAATTTCACTAGTTTCAATTTTTCACTAGTTTCAATTTTTCACTAATTTCAATTTCACTAGTTTCAATTTTTCACTAGTTTCAATTTTTCACTAATTTCAATTTCACTAGTTTCAATTTTTCACTAATTTCAATTTCACTAGTTTCAATTTCTTTACTAGTTTCAATTTCTTTTAGTGACAGGTCACTCAAATTTTGTGGACAACAGCCATGTGGTTTTTAAGCTCACTCAAATATTTTTACATTGCAAATTTTGTTTGATGATGAGGGTAAATGATAACACTGATGATTAGGTTAAATGATAACGATGCTGATGAGGTATGACGATGATGTTGTTAAATATTAAAACTTCCATAACTCTTTAAATACAAAGGCAATATTGTTGAAAATCGAAATTTAGATACACTTGGTTAGGATCTTTATTTTATCCTGCCAAGCATCTCTCTTCATCATTTTATCTTCTTCTCTTCATTTTATCCTGCCAAGCAATTCTCGTTTTATGAGAAATCGCATTTTCTCATAAAACGCTTATTTTTGAAGTTATAGTTCCTCGAATTTAGCTTTTACTGACATAACATTGAGCCGATAGGGGGGGGGGCTTATAAATTCAATGGCCAACGAGTGTTTATCACAGTGCTATCACACCGTGACAAAAGTAAAACAAAACAAAGGGTTGGGTTGGGTTGTTTTACCTCTGAGCGGCACTTTTTTGCACACCATGGGCTAAATGGCCAGGTCACATGGACCCCGAAGGCTCAGAGAAGGTTGGGGGAGGAGACCCACTGGAACAGCTGTTAGGAGACAGATGGTATCCTCCCGTCAAGGCCATCCAGCGTGTTCTTTAACGTGCACAGGGTATGGCTCTCTCCTGCACACGGCGCCACGGCTTAACGTCCCATCCGACGGACGGCAGCCTTTCCAAGCCCACCGGTGTCCCCTACTGACCGTGGGCAGGGCGGGGAATATTTGCGGAGATAAATCTCAACGCTGACCCAGCTGGGATTCGAACCTGGGAACTACATATTACGACCCTGGCCCGCTACCGACTAAGCCACCCCCCCCCCCCAAAAAAAGGAGGGATATATTAAACAATTAAGCAAACCTACGTTGACGACTTTAAATTGCCGTCAACGTGCTGTGAGTGTCCGTTTGCTTGTGTTTTTTTTCCGAAGCGCCTCTAAATGTAAATATCCCCGGAGAAACACGTCCGTGGAGCGCGGACGTGACGAGAGTGGGGAACGAGAGTCCTACCGAGTCTCGCTATCTCTCGCCAAAAACGGATCCCGTCCATAAATCTCAGTGAAAGGAGGATTCCCTGACACTGACAACCGCTTCAGAGCGGACTTGAGCTCGCTACACAATCCAAGTCTGGTGGTGGGATAGCTGGTGGCCAGCTGGAACGATGCTATTGCTTCAGGCGCTGTGGCCAGTTGAAGGTAGGCGTGTATCTGTAAAGGGCTGGGAGGGGGGAGGGAGTTAAGAAAAATTTGGGGAAGATGTGTGTGTGTGTGTTTGGGGGGGGGGTGTCCCTGATGTCAACGCGCTCACCGATGGTCACGTGCTTACTTCTAACGTGATAGGAGTACCAACATGCAATCTGCAGTCACCAACACGAATCCAGTTTACTAATACCGGAAACCTCTTGGCCTAGGGTGGACGTGCTCAGTGTGTTAATTTGAATGACCGGCCACAGGAGGGCCTCATCGATCGAGCTGGAAGTGTAGGAGGTCAGCCTTGTTGGCCGTCAACTTGTCCCTTTGCTCGGCTACTGATCATCATCATCATCATCATCGTCGTCGTCGTCGTCATCATCCTCAAGCAACCATGGGCTACGGAGGTCCAACCAGACCGTGCAATTTAGTTCTCCAAGCAAGTCTATCCTCAGCTACATCTACTGCATCTGGCCACTGCACACCAATTCTAACAAGGTCCTGTTTGACATTGTCTGTCCACCGCCTCCTAGGTCTCCCCTTCTTTCTGAGGCCTTTAGGCACACTGTTCATAACACTATTCGCCAATCTATAATTATTCATATGGGCAACATGGCCAAACTAACGGAGTCTCTCTCTACACAATATGCTGCTTAAAGGAGGTTGCAAACTCCGTTGCCTAACCTCATCATTAGTTACAAAGTTGAACCACCTAATACCCAAGATACTGCATAAGCATCTGGAATCGAAAGCATCTAGTTTCCTGTTATCCTGTTTACAAAGTGTCCAAGTTTCACTACCATAACTAACCCTAGAAAGAACCAAACAATTATACAGTCTAATTTTAGTCTTTAGGTGTATACGCCTATTTCTCCACACTCTCCATAGATTCTTAAAAGTCCCGGCAGCAATCCCTATTCGTCTGTTAATCTCATGCCGCACATCACCATTATCTGTTACATAGCTCCCAAGATAATTAAACTGTGACATACATACATACATACATACATACATACATACACACACATCAACATTTGAATTTTCTTGCTACCAGGAATCCACCCAGTAGCAAACTCATTCAGAAGCATTTTATAATCAGTGAACAAAATAATTTTTTTTTAATCTTTTTTTTAAATCATTTTTTATCATTTTTTATTTATTTATTAATTTTTTTAATAATATATTAAACATATGTATTTGTTTTATATATGTTATTAATAATTTATAGTATTTTGCTTTTTTTTTTGAATTCTCAGGCTCCAAAATGCTTTTAAAGTTGAAATTTGAAATATTAAATTTTCTCAAGGCATTGATCTCTTTCTTGATCATATTTTTTACACTTGAACAATATATGTTCAAGATTCTCATACTCCATACATTTATCACATGCCGGGGAATCTTTTTTTTTTCATTCTATATAATCTTGCCTTTGTGATTGCTGAGTTTGTTTTAATTTTCAGAATTATATTTATTTCTTTTTTATTCAAACCAAAATTGTTGAATTTATTTATAGCATGTGAAATATCATATCTAAATGTGTTATTTGCATTTGTATCATACCATTTTTGTGTATAATTTATAATATTTACTTTATTTAGTTTTTTAAATAAAAATATAAAAAAGGGTGTGTTGTAGTTAGGAAATATATTTATTGCTGTTTTTGCTTTTTTTAAATTAAAATTAAAAATTAATTAAAAAAATGTTTTTTTTCAATTAAACTGTGACACCTGCTCAAGACTGCAACCATTCACATTAACTGAATCACAGACTGCCTGACCAATTTTCATCAATTTAGTTTTCTCTCTGTTTATAACCAAACCTACTCTACTACCAGTCTCATCAACAGCTCGAATGAAAGAGTTCATCTCATCAACATCATTTGCCAAAAGGGCTAAATCATCAGCATAATCTAAATCAGAAATTTTCGTATCTCCAGTCCATTTAAGGCCAAAATCTTTCCCTTGAAGTGAATTTCGCATAACATAATCAGTAACCAAGCTAAAGAGAAAAGGAGACAAAATGCACCATTGTCGAACACCAGAAGTAATGCTAAACCAATTGCTACAAGCCTTACCAACTCTCCCAAACGACTCAGTGTTATTATAGAGAGCTTTCATTATGTTAACTAACTTGTCTCGTATACCATATGATCTCACAATC
Source organism: Ryuthela nishihirai (assembly GCA_038380435.1). Lineage (NCBI taxonomy): Eukaryota > Metazoa > Arthropoda > Arachnida > Araneae > Heptathelidae > Ryuthela > Ryuthela nishihirai. The sequence continues at coordinate 25,019,504 of JAWZYU010000029.1, read as the reverse complement.
AACCACAAATTATGACGATCAACAGAGTCGAAAGCCTTTTTGAAATCAACAAAGCTAGCAACCAAAGGTTTCTGAAACTCTAAACATTTCTCAAGAATCTGCCTAAGTGAAAATATCTGATCCACACATCCCCTACCACTTCTGAATCCACATTGCTCATCACGCAATTGCCTGTCAACCAGATTCTTAATTCTATTAAGCACAATCATGCAAAGAACTTTACCTGGAACAGAGAGTAGGCTGATACCCCTATAGTTATCACAAGAACTGCGATCACCTTTTTTGAAAATAGGGATAACAATAGCTCTGGTAAAATCCTTAGGAACCATGCCTTTATCATAAAAGATACTGAGGAATAAATAGATGGAAATAATGCAATTCAACTTTGAGAAGAAAGTCGATTGTAGAGGAAGACGCCTAGGGATCGGAAATCTCCAAATCACATTCAAATTCAGTTGCAGTGGAACCACATTATCTGTACTGTCCAAGGAAGAGTTGGTATTCGGATTACAGAGAATTCGGATAATAAGGAATTGCTGCAGAATTCCTGATTGCAGTAAACGTACTTGAAATGAAATATAGTAGAATCTACAGTAATTCCATTTCTATTAGATGGAATATTTTTTACTGTATTCCTGGCCGCGAAGTCTTTTAAGGAAAGGGAGGAGGGGAGTTAGCTCAGTCGGTAGCGTGTCAGGTTCGTTATCCGTAATTCTCAGGTTAGAATCCCACCTATGCCAGATTTACCTCCACTAAGCCCTGCCCATGGTGAGAAAGAGGCATCGATGATTTGGAAATGTCGCCGTCCGTTGGATGGAACGTAAAGCTATGACCCCGTGTAATAGGGTTGGGTTGTTTTACCTCTGAGCGGCAATTTTTTGCACACCATGGGCTAAATGGCCAAGTCACATGAACCCCGAAGGCTCAAAGAAGGTTGGGGGAGGGGACCCACTGGAACAGATGTTGGGAGACAGATGGTAGCCTCCCGTCAAGGCCATCCAGCGTGTTCTTTAACGTGCACAGGGTATGGCTCTCCCGCACACGGGGCCACGGCGTAACGTCCCATCCGACGAACGGCGGCCTTTCTAAGCCCATCGGTGTCCCCTACTGACCGTGGGCAGGGCGGGGAATTTTGCGGAGATAAATCTCAACGCTGACCCAGCTGGGACTCGAACCTGGGAACTACAGATTACGAGCCTGGCGCCCGTGTAATAGGAGAGCTGGATGAAGAACACGGAAGGCTACCATCTGTGTCCTAACAGGTGTCTAGTGGGATCCTCCCTCAACCTTCTCTGATCCTTCTGTGTCCTTGTGATCTGGCCATTTAGTCCATTGTGTGTATATAAAAATTGCCTCTCAGTGGTAAAACAAATCTTATTTAGGTTAATTTTTGCTGTCCAGTTTCTTTCTGAGATTCCACATATCCCGCTCATTGCATTCTAATTGTGAATCTTGAAATTAAGAAGCCCTCATCGAATGCAAACCAATTACTTTGTCATCCATCCCAGAGAAAACGGAGACGAACGTTGAATGGAAATCGAGGATGCCAACGTTAAGAATGATCCTTAAATCTCTCATTGTTCATTAAGAGTTTCGCCCTGGATACAACGCCGACATATGGAGAGACGCCACCAGACCAGAAACAGCAATTTCAACCGCTCACAGTCCCATGGGGGAAAACTCCGTGATGGGACGTGGCGCTTTTGCGGTCAGCTCTTTACGGATGCTGGATTCTGTTTGGGCAGGACACGCAGCCTTCACCACCGTCTCGTTCTAGCACTCATCACCCTAATCTCATCAGCCTTATCTATAAGTCACGCGTATAATAACGGACGACGGAGCTATGTGACGTCACCCCTGGTACTTCATCCCCAGCCAATGGGAAGGATGAGTCATCGGAGATGAGGGGTGCAGCTGTAGATGTAGACCAAAAAATCCCGAGTTAGTGTGATGCTACAGTAACGGAACGGGATCTTGCAATTCGTGGTTTACACAGTCGGGGTTCCCTCTGCAGTCTAATGTTTCCGTGTGATTAAACTGGAGCTCTATAAACTGACAGGTGTGATATGTGACACCCGATAGGGAGGGAAAGGGGGAGGGGGAGAGATTAGAGGAGACTCTACCCCCCCCCCCAGATCGGAACTGTGTTGCCTCGAGTACATCTCTCCAGGGAATCTGGAAACCCTTTTGGGTGAAAGTCAATATCGATGTGCCAATGTTCACTTGAAAGGACAATACATTTGGTACAATTGTCCTTTTTTCATTGGGGCGGGGGTGGCTCAGTCTGTAGCGCGCCAGGCTCGTAATCTGTAGTTCCCAGGTTCGAGTCCCAGCTGGGTCAGCGTTGAGATTTATCTCCGCAAAATTCCCCGCCCTGCCCACGGTCAGTAGGGGACACCGATGGGCTTGGAAAGGCCGCCGTCCGTCGGATGGGACGTTAAGCCGTGGCCCCGTGTGCGGGAGAGCCATACCCTGTGCACGTTAAAGAACACGCTGGATGGCCTTGACGGGAGGCTACCATCTGTCTCCCAACAGCTGTTCCAGTGGATCCCCTCCCCCAACCTTCTCTGAGCCTTCGGGTTCATGTGACCTGGCCATTTAGCCCATGGTGTGCAAAAAAGTACCGCTCAGAGGTAAAACAACCCAACCTTTTTTCATTATTTCGCTTTTGATGTATTGTGGATTACTGGGAAATTCCAATTAGGGTAAATGGTTACAGAATTAAAACTAAGAATCAGATCTGAATGAAAGGATAAGCTGAGATGCCTTCACTTGGCGTTCGGGCAGTTTATTATTTAGAATATCACTTAAAATAGAGTTCTTACTGTATCGATCTGCTATTCAACTAAATTTTTTCTCTTTTCATGGCCAAGTCACAAAGACCCCAGATTGGCGTACAGTCGCTCAAAAAAGCATCCGAACACTATGGTCGATTACAGAACTCAGAAAAAATATCTGGCAACGATTATTTTTAGAAATTAGTGATCTGCCAACCTTCGTGTACAGTCGCTTAAAACAAATATCCGAACACTATGGTTGGTTACAGAATTCAGAAAAGATATCTGGCAACGATTTTTTTTAAATTAGTGATCTGGCAACCTTCGTGTACAGTCGCTCAAATAAATATCCTAACACTGTGGTTGATTACAGAATTCGGAAAAAATATCTGGCAACGATTTTTTTTTTAAATTAGTGATCTGGCAACCTTCGTGTACAGTCGCTCAAATAAATATCCGAACACTGTGATTGATTACAGAATTCGGAAAAAATATCTGGCAACGATTTTTTTTTAAATTAGTGATCTGGCAACCTTCGTGTACAGTCGCTCAAAACAAATATCCGAACACTATGGTTGGTTACAGAATTCAGAAAAGATATCTGGCAACGATTTTTTTTAAATTAGTGATCTGGCAACCTTCGTGTACAGTCGCTCAAATAAATATCCTAACACTGTGATTGATTACAGAATTCGGAAAAAATATCTGGCAACGATTTTTTTTTAAATTAGTGATCTGGCAACCTTCGTGTACAGTCGCTCAAATAAATATCCGAACACTGTGATTGATTACAGAATTCGGAAAAAATATCTGGCAACGATTTTTTTTTAAATTAGTGATCTGGCAACCTTCGTGTACAGTCGCTCAAAACAAATATCCGAACACTATGGTTGGTTACAGAATTCAGAAAAGATATCTGGCAACGATTTTTTTTAAATTAGTGATCTGGCAACCTTCGTGTACAGTCGCTCAAATAAATATCCGAACACTGTGATTGATTACAGAATTCGGAAAAAATATCTGGCAACGATTTTTTTTTAAATTAGTGATCTGGCAACCTTCGTGTACAGTCGCTCAAAACAAATATCCGAACACTATGGTTGGTTACAGAATTCAGAAAAGATATCTGGCAACGATTTTTTTTAAATTAGTGATCTGGCAACCTTCGTGTACAGTCGCTCAAATAAATATCCGAACACTGTGATTGATTACAGAATTCGGAAAAAATATCTGGCAACGATTTTTTTTTAAATTAGTGATCTGGCAACCTTCGTGTACAGTCGCTCAAATAAATATCCGAACACTGTGATTGATTACAGAATTCGGAAAAAATATCTGGCAACGATTTTTTTTTAAATTAGTGATCTGGCAACCTTCGTGTACAGTCGCTCAAAACAAATATCCGAACACTATGGTTGGTTACAGAATTCAGAAAAGATATCTGGCAACGATTTTTTTTAAATTAGTGATCTGGCAACCTTCGTGTACAGTCGCTCAAATAAATATCCGAACACTGTGATTGATTACAGAATTCGGAAAAAATATCTGGCAACGATTTTTTTTTAAATTAGTGATCTGGCAACCTTCGTGTACAGTCGCTCAAATAAATATCCGAACACTGTGATTGATTACAGAATTCGGAAAAAATATCTGGCAACGATTTTTTTTTAAATTAGTGATCTGGCAACCTTCGTGTACAGTCGCTCAAATAAATATCCGAACACTGTGATTGATTACAGAATTCGGAAAAAATATCTGGCAACGATTTTTTTTTAAATTAGTGATCTGGCAACCTTCGTGTACAGTCGCTCAAATAAATATCCGAACACTATGGTTGATTACAGAATTCGGAAAAAATATCTGGCAACGATTTTTTTTTAAATTAGTGATCTGGCAACCTTCGTGTACAGTCGCTCAAAACAAATATCCGAACACTATGGTTGGTTACAGAATTCAGAAAAGATATCTGGCAACGATTTTTTTTAAATTAGTGATCTGGCAACCTTCGTGTACAGTCGCTCAAATAAATATCCGAACACTGTGATTGATTACAGAATTCGGAAAAAATATCTGGCAACGATTTTTTTTTAAATTAGTGATCTGGCAACCTTCGTGTACAGTCGCTCAAAACAAATATCCGAACACTATGGTTGGTTACAGAATTCAGAAAAGATATCTGGCAACGATTTTTTTTAAATTAGTGATCTGGCAACCTTCGTGTACAGTCGCTCAAATAAATATCCGAACACTGTGATTGATTACAGAATTCGGAAAAAATATCTGGCAACGATTTTTTTTTAAATTAGTGATCTGGCAACCTTCGTGTACAGTCGCTCAAATAAATATCCGAACACTGTGATTGATTACAGAATTCGGAAAAAATATCTGGCAACGATTTTTTTTTAAATTAGTGATCTGGCAACCTTCGTGTACAGTCGCTCAAATAAATATCCGAACACTGTGATTGATTACAGAATTCGGAAAAAATATCTGGCAACGATTTTTTTTTAAATTAGTGATCTGGCAACCTTCGTGTACAGTCGCTCAAATAAATATCCGAACACTGTGATTGATTACAGAATTCGGAAAAAATATCTGGCAACGATTTTTTTTTAAATTAGTGATCTGGCAACCTTCGTGTACAGTCGCTCAAAACAAATATCCGAACACTATGGTTGGTTACAGAATTCAGAAAAGATATCTGGCAACGATTTTTTTTAAATTAGTGATCTGGCAACCTTCGTGTACAGTCGCTCAAATAAATATCCGAACACTGTGATTGATTACAGAATTCGGAAAAAATATCTGGCAACGATTTTTTTTTAAATTAGTGATCTGGCAACCTTCGTGTACAGTCGCTCAAATAAATATCCGAACACTGTGATTGATTACAGAATTCGGAAAAAATATCTGGCAACGATTTTTTTTTAAATTAGTGATCTGGCAACCTTCGTGTACAGTCGCTCAAATAAATATCCGAACACTGTGATTGATTACAGAATTCGGAAAAAATATCTGGCAACGATTTTTTTTTAAATTAGTGATCTGGCAACCTTCGTGTACAGTCGCTCAAATAAATATCCGAACACTATGGTTGATTACAGAATTCGGAAAAAATATCTGGCAACGATTTTTTTTTAAATTAGTGATCTGGCAACCTTCGTGTACAGTCGCTCAAATAAATATCCGAACACTGTGATTGATTACAGAATTCGGAAAAAATATCTGGCAACGATTTTTTTTTAAATTAGTGATCTGGCAACCTTCGTGTACAGTCGCTCAAAACAAATATCCGAACACTATGGTTGGTTACAGAATTCAGAAAAGATATCTGGCAACGATTTTTTTTAAATTAGTGATCTGGCAACCTTCGTGTACAGTCGCTCAAATAAATATCCGAACACTGTGATTGATTACAGAATTCGGAAAAAATATCTGGCAACGATTTTTTTTTAAATTAGTGATCTGGCAACCTTCGTGTACAGTCGCTCAAATAAATATCCGAACACTGTGATTGATTACAGAATTCGGAAAAAATATCTGGCAACGATTTTTTTTTAAATTAGTGATCTGGCAACCTTCGTGTACAGTCGCTCAAATAAATATCCTAACACTGTGGTTGATTACAGAATTCGGAAAAAATATCTGGCAACGATTTTTTTTTAAATTAGTGATCTGGCAACCTTCGTGTACAGTCGCTCAAATAAATATCCGAACACTGTGATTGATTACAGAATTCGGAAAAAATATCTGGCAACGATTTTTTTTTAAATTAGTGATCTGGCAACCTTCGTGTACAGTCGCTCAAAACAAATATCCGAACACTATGGTTGGTTACAGAATTCAGAAAAGATATCTGGCAACGATTTTTTTTAAATTAGTGATCTGGCAACCTTCGTGTACAGTCGCTCAAATAAATATCCGAACACTGTGATTGATTACAGAATTCGGAAAAAATATCTGGCAACGATTTTTTTTTAAATTAGTGATCTGGCAACCTTCGTGTACAGTCGCTCAAATAAATATCCGAACACTGTGATTGATTACAGAATTCGGAAAAAATATCTGGCAACGATTTTTTTTTAAATTAGTGATCTGGCAACCTTCGTGTACAGTCGCTCAAATAAATATCCTAACACTGTGGTTGATTACAGAATTCGGAAAAAATATCTGGCAACGATTTTTTTTTAAATTAGTGATCTGGCAACCTTCGTGTACAGTCGCTCAAATAAATATCCTAACACTGTGGTTGATTACAGAATTCGGAAAAAATATCTGGCAACGATTTTTTTTTAAATTAGTGATCTGGCAACCTTCGTGTACAGTCGCTCAAAACAAATATCCGAACACTATGGTTGGTTACAGAATTCAGAAAAGATATCTGGCAACGATTTTTTTTAAATTAGTGATCTGGCAACCTTCGTGTACAGTCGCTCAAATAAATATCCGAACACTATGGTTGATTACAGAATTCGGAAAAAATATCTGGCAACGATTTTTTTTTAAATTAGTGATCTGGCAACCTTCGTGTACAGTCGCTCAAAACAAATATCCGAACACTATGGTTGGTTACAGAATTCAGAAAAGATATCTGGCAACGATTTTTTTTAAATTAGTGATCTGGCAACCTTCGTGTACAGTCGCTCAAATAAATATCCGAACACTGTGATTGATTACAGAATTCGGAAAAAATATCTGGCAACGATTTTTTTTTAAATTAGTGATCTGGCAACCTTCGTGTACAGTCGCTCAAAACAAATATCCGAACACTATGGTTGGTTACAGAATTCAGAAAAGATATCTGGCAACGATTTTTTTTAAATTAGTGATCTGGCAACCTTCGTGTACAGTCGCTCAAATAAATATCCGAACACTATGGTTGATTACAGAATTCGGAAAAAATATCTGGCAACGATTTTTTTTTAAATTAGTGATCTGGCAACCTTCGTGTACAGTCGCTCAAAACAAATATCCGAACACTATGGTTGGTTACAGAATTCAGAAAAGATATCTGGCAACGATTTTTTTTAAATTAGTGATCTGGCAACCTTCGTGTACAGTCGCTCAAATAAATATCCGAACACTGTGATTGATTACAGAATTCGGAAAAAATATCTGGCAACGATTTTTTTTTAAATTAGTGATCTGGCAACCTTCGTGTACAGTCGCTCAAAACAAATATCCGAACACTATGGTTGGTTACAGAATTCAGAAAAGATATCTGGCAACGATTTTTTTTAAATTAGTGATCTGGCAACCTTCGTGTACAGTCGCTCAAATAAATATCCGAACACTATGGTTGATTACAGAATTCGGAAAAAATATCTGGCAACGATTTTTTTTTAAATTAGTGATCTGGCAACCTTCGTGTACAGTCGCTCAAATAAATATCCGAACACTGTGATTGATTACAGAATTCGGAAAAAATATCTGGCAACGATTTTTTTTTAAATTAGTGATCTGGCAACCTTCGTGTACAGTCGCTCAAATAAATATCCGAACACTGTGATTGATTACAGAATTCGGAAAAAATATCTGGCAACGATTTTTTTTTAAATTAGTGATCTGGCAACCTTCGTGTACAGTCGCTCAAATAAATATCCGAACACTATGGTTGATTACAGAATTCGGAAAAAATATCTGGCAACGATTTTTTTTTAAATTAGTGATCTGGCAACCTTCGTGTACAGTCGCTCAAATAAATATCCGAACACTGTGATTGATTACAGAATTCGGAAAAAATATCTGGCAACGATTTTTTTTTAAATTAGTGATCTGGCAACCTTCGTGTACAGTCGCTCAAAACAAATATCCGAACACTATGGTTGGTTACAGAATTCAGAAAAGATATCTGGCAACGATTTTTTTTAAATTAGTGATCTGGCAACCTTCGTGTACAGTCGCTCAAATAAATATCCGAACACTGTGATTGATTACAGAATTCGGAAAAAATATCTGGCAACGATTTTTTTTTAAATTAGTGATCTGGCAACCTTCGTGTACAGTCGCTCAAAACAAATATCCGAACACTATGGTTGGTTACAGAATTCAGAAAAAATATCTGGCAACGATTTTTTTTTAAATTAGTGATCTGGCAACCTTCGTGTACAGTCGCTCAAATAAATATCCGAACACTGTGATTGATTACAGAATTCGGAAAAAATATCTGGCAACGATTTTTTTTTAAATTAGTGATCTGGCAACCTTCGTGTACAGTCGCTCAAATAAATATCCTAACACTGTGGTTGATTACAGAATTCGGAAAAAATATCTGGCAACGATTTTTTTTTAAATTAGTGATCTGGCAACCTTCGTGTACAGTCGCTCAAATAAATATCCGAACACTGTGATTGATTACAGAATTCGGAAAAAATATCTGGCAACGATTTTTTTTTAAATTAGTGATCTGGCAACCTTCGTGTACAGTCGCTCAAATAAATATCCGAACACTGTGATTGATTACAGAATTCGGAAAAAATATCTGGCAACGATTTTTTTTTAAATTAGTGATCTGGCAACCTTCGTGTACAGTCGCTCAAAACAAATATCCGAACACTATGGTTGGTTACAGAATTCAGAAAAGATATCTGGCAACGATTTTTTTTAAATTAGTGATCTGGCAACCTTCGTGTACAGTCGCTCAAATAAATATCCGAACACTATGGTTGATTACAGAATTCGGAAAAAATATCTGGCAACGATTTTTTTTTAAATTAGTGATCTGGCAACCTTCGTGTACAGTCGCTCAAATAAATATCCGAACACTGTGATTGATTACAGAATTCGGAAAAAATATCTGGCAACGATTTTTTTTTAAATTAGTGATCTGGCAACCTTCGTGTACAGTCGCTCAAATAAATATCCGAACACTGTGATTGATTACAGAATTCGGAAAAAATATCTGGCAACGATTTTTTTTTAAATTAGTGATCTGGCAACCTTCGTGTACAGTCGCTCAAAACAAATATCCGAACACTATGGTTGGTTACAGAATTCAGAAAAGATATCTGGCAACGATTTTTTTTAAATTAGTGATCTGGCAACCTTCGTGTACAGTCGCTCAAATAAATATCCGAACACTGTGATTGATTACAGAATTCGGAAAAAATATCTGGCAACGATTTTTTTTTAAATTAGTGATCTGGCAACCTTCGTGTACAGTCGCTCAAAACAAATATCCGAACACTATGGTTGGTTACAGAATTCAGAAAAGATATCTGGCAACGATTTTTTTTAAATTAGTGATCTGGCAACCTTCGTGTACAGTCGCTCAAATAAATATCCGAACACTGTGATTGATTACAGAATTCGGAAAAAATATCTGGCAACGATTTTTTTTTAAATTAGTGATCTGGCAACCTTCGTGTACAGTCGCTCAAATAAATATCCGAACACTGTGATTGATTACAGAATTCGGAAAAAATATCTGGCAACGATTTTTTTTTAAATTAGTGATCTGGCAACCTTCGTGTACAGTCGCTCAAATAAATATCCGAACACTATGGTTGATTACAGAATTCGGAAAAAATATCTGGCAACGATTTTTTTTTAAATTAGTGATCTGGCAACCTTCGTCTACAGTCGCTCAAAACAAATATCCGAACACTATGGTTGGTTACAGAATTCAGAAAAGATATCTGGCAACGATTTTTTTTAAATTAGTGATCTGGCAACCTTCGTGTACAGTCGCTCAAATAAATATCCGAACACTATGGTTGATTACAGAATTCGGAAAAAATATCTGGCAACGATTTTTTTTTAAATTAGTGATCTGGCAACCTTCGTGTACAGTCGCTCAAATAAATATCCGAACACTGTGATTGATTACAGAATTCGGAAAAAATATCTGGCAACGATTTTTTTTTAAATTAGTGATCTGGCAACCTTCGTGTACAGTCGCTCAAATAAATATCCGAACACTGTGATTGATTACAGAATTCGGAAAAAATATCTGGCAACGATTTTTTTTTAAATTAGTGATCTGGCAACCTTCGTGTACAGTCGCTCAAATAAATATCCGAACACTGTGATTGATTACAGAATTCGGAAAAAATATCTGGCAACGATTTTTTTTTAAATTAGTGATCTGGCAACCTTCGTGTACAGTCGCTCAAAAACAAATATCCGAACACTATGGTTGGTTACAGAATTCAGAAAAGATATCTGGCAACGATTTTTTTTAAATTAGTGATCTGGCAACCTTCGTGTACAGTCGCTCAAATAAATATCCGAACACTATGGTTGATTACAGAATTCGGAAAAAATATCTGGCAACGATTTTTTTTTAAATTAGTGATCTGGCAACCTTCGTGTACAGTCGCTCAAATAAATATCCGAACACTGTGATTGATTACAGAATTCGGAAAAAATATCTGGCAACGATTTTTTTTTAAATTAGTGATCTGGCAACCTTCGTGTACAGTCGCTCAAATAAATATCCGAACACTGTGATTGATTACAGAATTCGGAAAAAATATCTGGCAACGATTTTTTTTTAAATTAGTGATCTGGCAACCTTCGTGTACAGTCGCTCAAATAAATATCCGAACACTGTGATTGATTACAGAATTCGGAAAAAATATCTGGCAACGATTTTTTTTTAAATTAGTGATCTGGCAACCTTCGTGTACAGTCGCTCAAATAAATATCCGAACACTGTGATTAATTACAGAATTCGGAAAAAATATCTGGCAACGATTTTTTTTTAAATTAGTGATCTGGCAACCTTCGTGTACAGTCGCTCAAAAACAAATATCCGAACACTATGGTTGGTTACAGAATTCAGAAAAGATATCTGGCAACGATTTTTTTTTAAATTAGTGATCTGGCAACCTTCGTGTACAGTCGCTCAAATAAATATCCGAACACTGTGATTGATTACAGAATTCGGAAAAAATATCTGGCAACGATTTTTTTTTAAATTAGTGATCTGGCAACCTTCGTGTACAGTCGCTCAAAAACAAATATCCGAACACTATGGTTGGTTACAGAATTCAGAAAAGATATCTGGCAACGATTTTTTTTAAATTAGTGATCTGGCAACCTTCGTGTACAGTCGCTCAAATAAATATCCGAACACTGTGATTGATTACAGAATTCGGAAAAAATATCTGGCAACGATTTTTTTTTAAATTAGTGATCTGGCAACCTTCGTGTACAGTCGCTCAAATAAATATCCGAACACTGTGATTGATTACAGAATTCGGAAAAAATATCTGGCAACGATTTTTTTTTAAATTAGTGATCTGGCAACCTTCGTGTACAGTCGCTCAAATAAATATCCGAACACTGTGATTGATTACAGAATTCGGAAAAAATATCTGGCAACGATTTTTTTTTAAATTAGTGATCTGGCAACCTTCGTGTACAGTCGCTCAAATAAATATCCGAACACTGTGATTGATTACAGAATTCGGAAAAAATATCTGGCAACGATTTTTTTTTAAATTAGTGATCTGGCAACCTTCGTGTACAGTCGCTCAAATAAATATCCGAACACTGTGATTGATTACAGAATTCGGAAAAAATATCTGGCAACGATTTTTTTTTAAATTAGTGATCTGGCAACCTTCGTGTACAGTCGCTCAAATAAATATCCGAACACTGTGATTGATTACAGAATTCGGAAAAAATATCTGGCAACGATTTTTTTTTAAATTAGTGATCTGGCAACCTTCGTGTACAGTCGCTCAAAAACAAATATCCGAACACTATGGTTGGTTACAGAATTCGGAAAAAATATCTGGCAACGATTTTTTTTAAATTAGTGATCTGGCAACCTTCGTGTACAGTCGCTCAAATAAATATCCGAACACTGTGATTGATTACAGAATTCGGAAAAAATATCTGGCAACGATTTTTTTTTAAATTAGTGATCTGGCAACCTTCGTGTACAGTCGCTCAAATAAATATCCGAACACTGTGATTGATTACAGAATTCGGAAAAAATATCTGGCAACGATTTTTTTTTAAATTAGTGATCTGGCAACCTTCGTGTACAGTCGCTCAAAAACAAATATCCGAACACTATGGTTGGTTACAGAATTCGGAAAAAATATCTGGCAACGATTTTTTTTTAAATTAGTGATCTGGCAACCTTCGTGTACAGTCGCTCAAATAAATATCCGAACACTGTGATTGATTACAGAATTCGGAAAAAATATCTGGCAACGATTTTTTTTTAAATTAGTGATCTGGCAACCTTCGTGTACAGTCGCTCAAAAACAAATATCCGAACACTATGGTTGGTTACAGAATTCAGAAAAGATATCTGGCAACGATTTTTTTTAAATTAGTGATCTGGCAACCTTCGTGTACAGTCGCTCAAATAAATATCCGAACACTGTGATTGATTACAGAATTCGGAAAAAATATCTGGCAACGATTTTTTTTTAAATTAGTGATCTGGCAACCTTCGTGTACAGTCGCTCAAATAAATATCCGAACACTGTGATTGATTACAGAATTCGGAAAAAATATCTGGCAACGATTTTTTTTTAAATTAGTGATCTGGCAACCTTCGTGTACAGTCGCTCAAATAAATATCCGAACACTGTGATTGATTACAGAATTCGGAAAAAATATCTGGCAACGATTTTTTTTTAAATTAGTGATCTGGCAACCTTCGTGTACAGTCGCTCAAATAAATATCCGAACACTGTGATTGATTACAGAATTCGGAAAAAATATCTGGCAACGATTTTTTTTTAAATTAGTGATCTGGCAACCTTCGTGTACAGTCGCTCAAATAAATATCCGAACACTGTGATTGATTACAGAATTCGGAAAAAATATCTGGCAACGATTTTTTTTTAAATTAGTGATCTGGCAACCTTCGTGTACAGTCGCTCAAATAAATATCCGAACACTGTGATTGATTACAGAATTCGGAAAAAATATCTGGCAACGATTTTTTTTTAAATTAGTGATCTGGCAACCTTCGTGTACAGTCGCTCAAATAAATATCCGAACACTGTGATTGATTACAGAATTCGGAAAAAATATCTGGCAACGATTTTTTTTTAAATTAGTGATCTGGCAACCTTCGTGTACAGTCGCTCAAAAACAAATATCCGAACACTATGGTTGGTTACAGAATTCAGAAAAGATATCTGGCAACGATTTTTTTTAAATTAGTGATCTGGCAACCTTCGTGTACAGTCGCTCAAATAAATATCCGAACACTGTGATTGATTACAGAATTCGGAAAAAATATCTGGCAACGATTTTTTTTTAAATTAGTGATCTGGCAACCTTCGTGTACAGTCGCTCAAATAAATATCCGAACACTGTGATTGATTACAGAATTCGGAAAAAATATCTGGCAACGATTTTTTTTTAAATTAGTGATCTGGCAACCTTCGTGTACAGTCGCTCAAATAAATATCCGAACACTGTGATTGATTACAGAATTCGGAAAAAATATCTGGCAACGATTTTTTTTTAAATTAGTGATCTGGCAACCTTCGTGTACAGTCGCTCAAATAAATATCCGAACACTGTGATTGATTACAGAATTCGGAAAAAATATCTGGCAACGATTTTTTTTTAAATTAGTGATCTGGCAACCTTCGTGTACAGTCGCTCAAATAAATATCCGAACACTGTGATTGATTACAGAATTCGGAAAAAATATCTGGCAACGATTTTTTTTTAAATTAGTGATCTGGCAACCTTCGTGTACAGTCGCTCAAAACAAATATCCGAACACTATGGTTGGTTACAGAATTCAGAAAAGATATCTGGCAACGATTTTTTTTAAATTAGTGATCTGGCAACCTTCGTGTACAGTCGCTCAAATAAATATCCGAACACTGTGATTGATTACAGAATTCGGAAAAAATATCTGGCAACGATTTTTTTTTAAATTAGTGATCTGGCAACCTTCGTGTACAGTCGCTCAAATAAATATCCGAACACTGTGATTGATTACAGAATTCGGAAAAAATATCTGGCAACGATTTTTTTTTAAATTAGTGATCTGGCAACCTTCGTGTACAGTCGCTCAAAACAAATATCCGAACACTATGGTTGGTTACAGAATTCAGAAAAGATATCTGGCAACGATTTTTTTTAAATTAGTGATCTGGCAACCTTCGTGTACAGTCGCTCAAATAAATATCCGAACACTGTGATTGATTACAGAATTCGGAAAAAATATCTGGCAACGATTTTTTTTTAAATTAGTGATCTGGCAACCTTCGTCTACAGTCGCTCAAAACAAATATCCGAACACTATGGTTGGTTACAGAATTCAGAAAAGATATCTGGCAACGATTTTTTTTAAATTAGTGATCTGGCAACCTTCGTGTACAGTCGCTCAAATAAATATCCGAACACTGTGATTGATTACAGAATTCGGAAAAAATATCTGGCAACGATTTTTTTTTAAATTAGTGATCTGGCAACCTTCGTGTACAGTCGCTCAAATAAATATCCGAACACTGTGATTGATTACAGAATTCGGAAAAAATATCTGGCAACGATTTTTTTTAAATTAGTGATCTGGCAACCTTCGTGTACAGTCGCTCAAATAAATATCCGAACACTGTGATTGATTACAGAATTCGGAAAAAATATCTGGCAACGATTTTTTTTTAAATTAGTGATCTGGCAACCTTCGTGTACAGTCGCTCAAATAAATATCCGAACACTGTGATTGATTACAGAATTCGGAAAAAATATCTGGCAACGATTTTTTTTTAAATTAGTGATCTGGCAACCTTCGTGTACAGTCGCTCAAAACAAATATCCGAACACTATGGTTGGTTACAGAATTCAGAAAAGATATCTGGCAACGATTTTTTTTAAATTAGTGATCTGGCAACCTTCGTGTACAGTCGCTCAAATAAATATCCGAACACTGTGATTGATTACAGAATTCGGAAAAAATATCTGGCAACGATTTTTTTTTAAATTAGTGATCTGGCAACCTTCGTGTACAGTCGCTCAAATAAATATCCGAACACTGTGATTGATTACAGAATTCGGAAAAAATATCTGGCAACGATTTTTTTTTAAATTAGTGATCTGGCAACCTTCGTGTACAGTCGCTCAAAACAAATATCCGAACACTATGGTTGGTTACAGAATTCAGAAAAGATATCTGGCAACGATTTTTTTTAAATTAGTGATCTGGCAACCTTCGTGTACAGTCGCTCAAATAAATATCCGAACACTGTGATTGATTACAGAATTCGGAAAAAATATCTGGCAACGATTTTTTTTTAAATTAGTGATCTGGCAACCTTCGTGTACAGTCGCTCAAATAAATATCCGAACACTGTGATTGATTACAGAATTCGGAAAAAATATCTGGCAACGATTTTTTTTTAAATTAGTGATCTGGCAACCTTCGTGTACAGTCGCTCAAATAAATATCCGAACACTGTGATTGATTACAGAATTCGGAAAAAATATCTGGCAACGATTTTTTTTTAAATTAGTGATCTGGCAACCTTCGTGTACAGTCGCTCAAAACAAATATCCGAACACTATGGTTGGTTACAGAATTCAGAAAAGATATCTGGCAACGATTTTTTTTAAATTAGTGATCTGGCAACCTTCGTGTACAGTCGCTCAAATAAATATCCGAACACTGTGATTGATTACAGAATTCGGAAAAAATATCTGGCAACGATTTTTTTTTAAATTAGTGATCTGGCAACCTTCGTGTACAGTCGCTCAAATAAATATCCGAACACTGTGATTGATTACAGAATTCGGAAAAAATATCTGGCAACGATTTTTTTTTAAATTAGTGATCTGGCAACCTTCGTGTACAGTCGCTCAAATAAATATCCGAACACTGTGATTGATTACAGAATTCGGAAAAAATATCTGGCAACGATTTTTTTTTAAATTAGTGATCTGGCAACCTTCGTGTACAGTCGCTCAAAACAAATATCCGAACACTATGGTTGGTTACAGAATTCAGAAAAGATATCTGGCAACGATTTTTTTTAAATTAGTGATCTGGCAACCTTCGTGTACAGTCGCTCAAATAAATATCCGAACACTGTGATTGATTACAGAATTCGGAAAAAATATCTGGCAACGATTTTTTTTTAAATTAGTGATCTGGCAACCTTCGTGTACAGTCGCTCAAAACAAATATCCGAACACTATGGTTGGTTACAGAATTCAGAAAAGATATCTGGCAACGATTTTTTTTAAATTAGTGATCTGGCAACCTTCGTGTACAGTCGCTCAAATAAATATCCGAACACTGTGATTGATTACAGAATTCGGAAAAAATATCTGGCAACGATTTTTTTTTAAATTAGTGATCTGGCAACCTTCGTGTACAGTCGCTCAAATAAATATCCGAACACTGTGATTGATTACAGAATTCGGAAAAAATATCTGGCAACGATTTTTTTTTAAATTAGTGATCTGGCAACCTTCGTGTACAGTCGCTCAAAACAAATATCCGAACACTATGGTTGGTTACAGAATTCAGAAAAGATATCTGGCAACGATTTTTTTTAAATTAGTGATCTGGCAACCTTCGTGTACAGTCGCTCAAATAAATATCCGAACACTGTGATTGATTACAGAATTCGGAAAAAATATCTGGCAACGATTTTTTTTTAAATTAGTGATCTGGCAACCTTCGTGTACAGTCGCTCAAAACAAATATCCGAACACTATGGTTGATTACAGAATTCGGAAAAAATATCTGGCAACGATTTTTTTTTTAAATTAGTGATCTGGCAACCTTCGTGTACAGTCGCTCAAATAAATATCCGAACACTGTGATTGATTACAGAATTCGGAAAAAATATCTGGCAACGATTTTTTTTTTAAATTAGTGATCTGGCAACCTTCGTGTACAGTCGCTCAAATAAATATCCGAACACTGTGATTGATTACAGAATTCGGAAAAAATATCTGGCAACGATTTTTTTTTAAATTAGTGATCTGGCAACCTTCGTGTACAGTCGCTCAAAACAAATATCCGAACACTATGGTTGATTACAGAATTCGGAAAAAATATCTGGCAACGATTTTTTTTTTAAATTAGTGATCTGGCAACCTTCGTGTACAGTCGCTCAAATAAATATCCGAACACTATGGTTGATTACAGAATTCGGAAAAAATATCTGGCAACGATTTTTTTAGAAATTAGTGATCTGGCAACCTTCGTGTACAGTCGCTCAAAACAAATATCCGAACACTATGGTTGATTACAGAATTCAGAAAAAAATATCTGGAAACGATTTTTTTAGAAATTAGTGATCTGGCAACCTTCGTGTACAGTCGCTCAAATAAATATCCGAACACTGTGATTGATTACAGAATTCGGAAAAAATATCTGGCAACGATTTTTTTTTAAATTAGTGATCTGGCAACCTTCGTGTACAGTCGCTCAAATAAATATCCGAACACTGTGATTGATTACAGAATTCGGAAAAAATATCTGGCAACGATTTTTTTTTAAATTAGTGATCTGGCAACCTTCGTGTACAGTCGCTCAAATAAATATCCGAACACTATGGTTGATTACAGAATTCGGAAAAAATATCTGGCAACGATTTTTTTAGAAATTAGTGATCTGGCAACCTTCGTGTACAGTCGCTCAAATAAATATCCGAACACTGTGATTGATTACAGAATTCGGAAAAAATATCTGGCAACGATTTTTTTTTAAATTAGTGATCTGGCAACCTTCGTGTACAATCGCTCAAAACAAATATCCGAACACTATGGTTGATTACAGAATTCAGAAAAGATATCTGGCAACGATTTTTTTTAAATTAGTGATCTGGCAACCTTCGTGTACAGTCGCTCAAATAAATATCCTAACACTGTGGTTGATTACAGAATTCGGAAAAAATATCTGGCAACGATTTTTTTTTTAAATTAGTGATCTGGCAACCTTCGTGTACAGTCGCTCAAATAAATATCCGAACACTGTGATTGATTACAGAATTCGGAAAAAATATCTGGCAACGATTTTTTTTTAAATTAGTGATCTGGCAACCTTCGTGTACAGTCGCTCAAAACAAATATCCGAACACTATGGTTGATTACAGAATTCAGAAAAAAATATCTGGAAACGATTTTTTTAGAAATTAGTGATCTGGCAACCTTCGTGTACAGTCGCTCAAATAAATATCCGAACACTGTGGTTGATTACAGAATTCGGAAAAAATATCTGGAAACGATTTTTTTAGAAATTAGTGATCTGGCAACCTTCGTGTACAGTCGCTCAAAACAAATATCCGAACACTATGGTTGGTTACAGAATTCAGAAAAGATATCTGGCAACGATTTTTTTTAAATTAGTGATCTGGCAACCTTCGTGTACAGTCGCTCAAATAAATATCCGAACACTGTGATTGATTACAGAATTCGGAAAAAATATCTGGCAACGATTTTTTTTTAAATTAGTGATCTGGCAACCTTCGTGTACAGTCGCTCAAATAAATATCCGAACACTGTGATTGATTACAGAATTCGGAAAAAATATCTGGCAACGATTTTTTTTTAAATTAGTGATCTGGCAACCTTCGTGTACAGTCGCTCAAAACAAATATCCGAACACTATGGTTGATTACAGAATTCAGAAAAAAATATCTGGAAACGATTTTTTTAGAAATTAGTGATCTGGCAACCTTCGTGTACAGTCGCTCAAATAAATATCCGAACACTGTGGTTGATTACAGAATTCGGAAAAAATATCTGGCAACGATTTTTTTTTAAATTAGTGATCTGGCAACCTTCGTGTACAGTCGCTCAAAACAAATATCCGAACACTATGGTTGATTACAGAATTCAGAAAAAAATATCTGGAAACGATTTTTTTAGAAATTAGTGATCTGGCAACCTTCGTGTACAGTCGCTCAAATAAATATCCGAACACTGTGGTTGATTACAGAATTCGGAAAAAATATCTGGCAACGATTTTTTTTTAAATTAGTGATCTGGCAACCTTCGTGTACAGTCGCTCAAAACAAATATCCGAACACTATGGTTGATTACAGAATTCAGAAAAAAATATCTGGAAACGATTTTTTTAGAAATTAGTGATCTGGCAACCTTCGTGTACAGTCGCTCAAATAAATATCCGAACACTGTGGTTGATTACAGAATTCGGAAAAAATATCTGGCAACGATTTTTTTTTAAATTAGTGATCTGGCAACCTTCGTGTACAGTCGCTCAAAACAAATATCCGAACACTATGGTTGATTACAGAATTCAGAAAAAAATATCTGGAAACGATTTTTTTAGAAATTAGTGATCTGGCAACCTTCGTGTACAGTCGCTCAAATAAATATCCGAACACTGTGGTTGATTACAGAATTCGGAAAAAATATCTGGCAACGATTTTTTTTTAAATTAGTGATCTGCAACCTTCGTGTACAGTCGCTCAAAACAAATATCCGAACACTACGGTTGATTACAGAATTCAGAAAAAAATATCTGGAAACGATTTTTTTAGAAATTAGTGATCTGGCAACCTTCGTGTACAGTCGCTCAAAACAAATATCCGAACACTATGGTTGATTACAGAATTCAGAAAAAAATATCTGGAAACGATTTTTTTTTAAATTAGTGATCTGGCAACCTTCGTGTACAGTCGCTCAAATAAATATCCGAACACTGTGGTTGATTACAGAATTCGGAAAAAATATCTGGAAACGATTTTTTTAGAAATTAGTGATCTGGCAACCTTCGTGTACAGTCGCTCAAAACAAATATCCGAACACTATGGTTGATTACAGAATTCAGAAAAAAATATCTGGAAACGATTTTTTTTTAAATTAGTGATCTGGCAACCTTCGTGTACAGTCGCTCAAATAAATATCCGAACACTGTGGTTGATTACAGAATTCGGAAAAAATATCTGGAAACGATTTTTTTAGAAATTAGTGATCTGGCAACCTTCGTGTACAGTCGCTCAAAACAAATATCCGAACACTATGGTTGATTACAGAATTCAGAAAAAAATATCTGGAAACGATTTTTTTAGAAATTAGTGATCTGGCAACCTTCGTGTACAGTCGCTCAAATAAATATCCGAACACTGTGGTTGATTACAGAATTCGGAAAAAATATCTGGCAACGATTTTTTTTTAAATTAGTGATCTGGCAACCTTCGTGTACAGTCGCTCAAAACAAATATCCGAACACTATGGTTGATTACAGAATTCAGAAAAAAATATCTGGAAACGATTTTTTTAGAAATTAGTGATCTGGCAACCTTCGTGTACAGTCGCTCAAATAAATATCCGAACACTGTGGTTGATTACAGAATTCGGAAAAAATATCTGGAAACGATTTTTTTAGAAATTAGTGATCTGGCAACCTTCGTGTACAGTCGCTCAAAACAAATATCCGAACACTATGGTTGATTACAGAATTCAGAAAAAAATATCTGGAAACGATTTTTTTAGAAATTAGTGATCTGGCAACCTTCGTGTACAGTCGCTCAAATAAATATCCGAACACTGTGGTTGATTACAGAATTCGGAAAAAATATCTGGAAACGATTTTTTTAGAAATTAGTGATCTGGCAACCTTCGTGTACAGTCGCTCAAATAAATATCCGAACACTGTGGTTGATTACAGAATTCGGAAAAAATATCTGGCAACGATTTTTTTTTAAATTAGTGATCTGGCAACCTTCGTGTACAGTCGCTCAAAACAAATATCCGAACACTATGGTTGATTACAGAATTCAGAAAAAAATATCTGGAAACGATTTTTTTAGAAATTAGTGATCTGGCAACCTTCGTGTACAGTCGCTCAAATAAATATCCGAACACTGTGGTTGATTACAGAATTCGGAAAAAATATCTGGAAACGATTTTTTTAGAAATTAGTGATCTGGCAACCTTCGTGTACAGTCGCTCAAAACAAATATCCGAACACTACGGTTGATTACAGAATTCAGAAAAAAATATCTGGAAACGATTTTTTTAGAAATTAGTGATCTGGCAACCTTCGTGTACAGTCGCTCAAATAAATATCCGAACACTGTGGTTGATTACAGAATTCGGAAAAAATATCTGGAAACGATTTTTTTAGAAATTAGTGATCTGGCAACCTTCGTGTACAGTCGCTCAAAACAAATATCCGAACACTATGGTTGATTACAGAATTCAGAAAAAAATATCTGGAAACGATTTTTTTTTAAATTAGTGATCTGGCAACCTTCGTGTACAGTCGCTCAAATAAATATCCGAACACTGTGGTTGATTACAGAATTCGGAAAAAATATCTGGAAACGATTTTTTTAGAAATTAGTGATCTGGCAACCTTCGTGTACAGTCGCTCAAAACAAATATCCGAACACTATGGTTGATTACAGAATTCAGAAAAAAATATCTGGAAACGATTTTTTTAGAAATTAGTGATCTGGCAACCTTCGTGTACAGTCGCTCAAATAAATATCCGAACACTGTGGTTGATTACAGAATTCGGAAAAAATATCTGGAAACGATTTTTTTAGAAATTAGTGATCTGGCAACCTTCGTGTACAGTCGCTCAAAACAAATATCCGAACACTATGGTTGATTACAGAATTCAGAAAAAAATATCTGGAAACGATTTTTTTTTAAATTAGTGATCTGGCAACCTTCGTGTACAGTCGCTCAAATAAATATCCGAACACTGTGGTTGATTACAGAATTCGGAAAAAATATCTGGAAACGATTTTTTTAGAAATTAGTGATCTGGCAACCTTCGTGTACAGTCGCTCAAAACAAATATCCGAACACTATGGTTGATTACAGAATTCAGAAAAAAATATCTGGAAACGATTTTTTTTTAAATTAGTGATCTGGCAACCTTCGTGTACAGTCGCTCAAATAAATATCCGAACACTGTGGTTGATTACAGAATTCGGAAAAAATATCTGGAAACGATTTTTTTAGAAATTAGTGATCTGGCAACCTTCGTGTACAGTCGCTCAAAACAAATATCCGAACACTATGGTTGATTACAGAATTCAGAAAAAAATATCTGGAAACGATTTTTTTAGAAATTAGTGATCTGGCAACCTTCGTGTACAGTCGCTCAAATAAATATCCGAACACTGTGGTTGATTACAGAATTCGGAAAAAATATCTGGAAACGATTTTTTTAGAAATTAGTGATCTGGCAACCTTCGTGTACAGTCGCTCAAAACAAATATCCGAACACTACGGTTGATTACAGAATTCAGAAAAAAATATCTGGAAACGATTTTTTTAGAAATTAGTGATCTGGCAACCTTCGTGTACAGTCGGTCAAATAAATATCCGAACACTGTGGTTGATTACAGAATTCGGAAAAAATATCTGGAAACGATTTTTTTAGAAATTAGTGATCTGGCAACCTTCGTGTACAGTCGCTCAAAACAAATATCTGAACACTATGGTTGATTACAGAATTCAGAAAAAAATATCTGGAAACGATTTTTTTAGAAATTAGTGATCTGGCAACCTTCGTGTACAGTCGCTCAAATAAATATCCGAACACTGTGGTTGATTATAGAATTCGGAAAAAATATCTGGAAACGATTTTTTTAGAAATTAGTGATCTGGCAACCTTCGTGTACAGTCGCTCAAATAAATATCCGAACACTGTGGTTGATTACAGAATTCGGAAAAAATATCTGGCAACGATTTTTTTTTAAATTAGTGATCTGGCAACCTTCGTGTACAGTCGCTCAAAACAAATATCCGAACACTATGGTTGATTACAGAATTCAGAAAAAAATATCTGGAAACGATTTTTTTAGAAATTAGTGATCTGGCAACCTTCGTGTACAGTCGCTCAAATAAATATCCGAACACTGTGGTTGATTACAGAATTCGGAAAAAATATCTGGAAACGATTTTTTTAGAAATTAGTGATCTGGCAACCTTCGTGTACAGTCGCTCAAAACAAATATCCGAACACTACGGTTGATTACAGAATTCAGAAAAAAATATCTGGAAACGATTTTTTTAGAAATTAGTGATCTGGCAACCTTCGTGTACAGTCGCTCAAATAAATATCCGAACACTGTGGTTGATTACAGAATTCGGAAAAAATATCTGGAAACGATTTTTTTAGAAATTAGTGATCTGGCAACCTTCGTGTACAGTCGCTCAAAACAAATATCCGAACACTACGGTTGATTACAGAATTCAGAAAAAAATATCTGGAAACGATTTTTTTAGAAATTAGTGATCTGGCAACCTTCGTGTACAGTCGCTCAAATAAATATCCGAACACTGTGGTTGATTACAGAATTCGGAAAAAATATCTGGCAACGATTTTTTTTAAATTAGTGATCTGGTAACCTTCGTGTACAGTCGCTCAAAACAAATATCCGAACACTACGGTTGATTACAGAATTCAGAAAAAAATATCTGGAAACGATTTTTTTAGAAATTAGTGATCTGGCAACCTTCGTGTCACGTGACACGAAGGCCAAGCTTTTAATCTGCATTTCCCAGGTTCGAGTCCCAGCTGGATCAGAGTTGAGATTTATCTCCGCAAAACTCCCCGCCCTGCCCACGGTCAGTAGGGGACACCGATGGGCTTGGAAAGGCCGCCGTCCGTCAGATGGGACGTTAAGCCATGGTCCCGTGTACGTGAGAGCCATACCCTCTGCACGTCAAAGAACACGCTGGATGGCTTTGACGGGAGACTACCATCTATCTCCCAACAGCTGTTCCAGTGGGTCCCCTCCCCAACCTTCTCTGATCCTTCGGGGTCCATGTGACCTGACCATTTAGGGTAGGTCAAATTCCTTCTCTCCGCTTCGACTTTCTGTCTGTTCACCACCGTCTTTTCTGATTTCCGTCTTTTCACAGACATGCTCCGGTTGTCAGCTTTCCATAGGTCAGTGCGAGTGGCGTCGGGTGAGCGGCCCGTGACCTTTGTACGTCACCAGTTGCTTCTTGCTGCGCGCACGTCCCCCGCATTTCAGCAAATCACGTGAACCGAGTCGAAGCGGAGAGAAGGTATTTGTCACTCTCAGACACGTCACTTCTTGTACGTGAGAACAGGCAGCATAAGTACATGGGTTTGGATTGGATTGTTTTACCTCTGAGCGGCACTTTTTTGCACACCATGGGCTAAATGGCCAGGTCACATGGACCCCGAAGGCTCAGAGAAGGTTGGGGGAGGGGACCCACTGGAACAGCTGTTGGGAGGCAGATGGTAGCCTCCCGTCAAGGCCATCCAGCGTGTTCTTTAACGTGCACAGGGTATGGCTCTCCCGCACACGGGTCCACGGCTTAACGTCCCTTCCGACGGACGGTGGCCTTTCCAAGCCCATCGGTGTCCCCTACTGACCATGGGCAAGGCGGGAAATTTTGCGGAGATAAATCTCAACGCTGACCCAGCTGGGACTCGAACCTGGGAACTACAGATTACGAGCCTGGCGCGCTACCGACTGAGCCACCCCCGCCCCTAAGTACATGGGTAGACCCGCTCAGAACATATAGGTCAAAGCATAAATGGATTTTTATGTTGCGCCGTAGCTTTTCAGTGGATTAGCCTACGTATGTTGAAAAGGGTACGTTCGAGTCAGACTTATATTTTTTATACTAGGCTATTGTTAAAACTATTGTAATCTATTAACACGCATTCGTGTTGCGTTTTTTTTTTTACGGATACGTGTGAATTCTACTTTTAGCATTCTGCCTCGCAGTCTTCACCCGATGAAAACAACTGACCTTGTAATTTCGTCAGCGTCTTCACGTTCGCCAATAAACGGTGGAAGACACGTTTTTTAAAAACTGTGTGAGTGCTTGTAGATTACTCTCATAACTGATTTTTCTTCCAATAGTGTTACTTCCCGTACTGAGGATACAGCGGTAATAAGTATTTTTAAACGATGTTGCTCAACGGATATATAGGAATTCAAACAGTTTTATTTGTCATACTTTTGCAATCACGATGTTTTTTAAGTGACTTTGTAAAGGAAAATAAGTTAATAAATTGTGAGGTGATTGAAATTTGAAAGGAATTTAACGTAAAACCACTTTCTAAGACAAGTCCTGACGTGGAAGCACAGATATATGATGGTCTCAACCCCGATGGAGACTAAATAAGCTCAACTCTTGAAGGTTTAGGGCGCGTCATTTCAAAATTCTACATGGTGTACATTGAAACATATCATAAAGGGTAGAATTGGGAATACGGAGAACCGCCTTTGGATTTGTAAAAATTTTGAGTGCTTAAACACTGGTCAAGGCTGCGAGTGGGTTTTCATGTTGTAAGATAAGCAGCACAGATCCAAGATTCAACCGTCAATAAAACGTGGTCCCTACCGAACGCTGGTCTTTTTGGTCGACCCTATTACCCTTCAATATTTTTCATCATGATGAATAAAACCAGATTTTTTTTTCCTTTTGTTAATTTTTCATTAATTTTTTTTACCCAATAGAATTTTCTGCGGGGGAGTTAAACAGTTACTGCGGGATAGTCCTTATTCTACTGAAGCTCGAATTCCTTATGAGTAATTATTCTGAGGCTTGCATCATCCGATCGTTGCCATCCCAAAGTTTATCTGGACTTGGCAAATTTCAGATGAACGTGGACACCAAAGGAGTTTGTGAAGTTTTAATAGGGAGAACTTTTGATTTTTTTAATAAAGGGGAGTGAATTTTGATAAGATGGCGATTTAATGAGGGGGGGATTAAAAAATTGGGACTCTGTAATTGAGGATTGCATCATCCCTTTCTGCTCGAGGGTGCCATCCCTGCAATTATTCTGAGACTTGCATCATTTGATCGTTGCTACCCATCAAAGTTTAATTACGACTAAAATCGAGGGTTTTTCCCGACATTATAGTCACTAGATGGCACCAGGGATTAAAAGTGGGAGGGAATTTTATTAAAGGGGGGCGGAACTTTTGATAGGGGGATTTTTTTAATGAGGAGGGTGAATCAAAAATTGGGAAATTAGAGTTAAAATAGGGTTTTTTCCGAAAATAGTACTCCTCATAGTCACTAGATGGCGCCAAGGATTAAAAAGGGGGGGGGGAGGAAGGTTTTTTTTAAATAAAGTGGGGGATTCAAAATCGGGAAAATAGAGCAAAAATAGGGGTTTTTCCGAAAATAGTACTCTTCATAGTGACCAGATGGCGCCAGGGGTTAAAAGGGGGGGGAGAAGGAAGGGGTTTTTTTAATAAGGGGGGAGATTTTTAATAAAGGGGGAATCAAAAATCGGGAAATTAGAGTTAAAATAGGGATTTTTCCGAAAATAGTGCTCCTCATAGTCACCAGATGGCGCCAGGGGTTAAAGGGGGGTCAAAAGGGGGAGAATTTTTTAATAAATGGGGGTTTTTAATAAAGGGGATTAAATTAATTAATTTTAATTAATTATTTTTTACTTAATTATGGATTATTAATTAGTTATTAATTGATTATTAAGTAGTTATTAATTAGTTATTAATTGATTATTAAGTAGTTATTAATTGATTTTTAAGTAGTTATTAATTAGTTATTAATTGATTATTAATCGGTTGTTTATTAGGGGTGGCCGGAAGTGGGCGGTGACATCAGAGGGGGTAAGCACAGTGCGTGGGGACCGCCCGGTTGGGAAGAAACTACTAATTTCATACGCTCCAGTTGTTGTATAACTGTACACGCTCCAATTTGTTGTGTAAATACACCCTCCAGTATGCTGTGAGTACGTTTTCGTCAATTAGTAATGGCATAAACTGAAGCGTGTGTAGTTAGAGAACAAACTGGAGCGTGTGCATTAGAGGGCAAACTGAAGCTTGTGCAGCTTCACCACAAACAGGAGCATGTGCAGCGACTCTCCAGTTTCTTGTGACGTCACCTCAGCTACTAGTGGC
Organism: Ryuthela nishihirai; assembly: GCA_038380435.1. Lineage (NCBI taxonomy): Eukaryota > Metazoa > Arthropoda > Arachnida > Araneae > Heptathelidae > Ryuthela > Ryuthela nishihirai. The sequence goes on along the minus strand of JAWZYU010000029.1, from coordinate 24,991,936 downwards.
CTGAACTGGAGCGTGTGCAGATACAGAACAAACTGGAGCATGTGTAGTGATTGTACACGCTCCAGTTTGTTGTGTGGCCGCCTCCGTTTGTTGGTAACTATTTTGTCTTAAGATTCTACAAAATTCCGAAACGCTAGATCGCTTTCTGTCGGGTTGTGCCGAAAGAGCTATCGCCTCATTCCGCTACAACTCCCCGTATCTTGCGTTCCCTCTCTGTCAAAGTCTAGGCACTAATTGCCATCAAGATGAGCTATTGTCCTCGCCAAGGCGTAAAGACTAAATTGAGTGTCAAGAGCGAAGGAGAAGCTCCTACATCCGTGGTGAGTAGAATGGACGTTAAGGAAAACTTGAACGGACGCGAGCTCGTTATGTGGACACGATAATAAAGTATGGCGGTGTTGTGATTAATCGTAATCGCTTGTAGACGGGATCGTGCTGTATTCTTCGTAAGATTTTCACAGCTTTTCGTCCCAATTGTTTGTTTAGGTCTTGATTGGCTTCAATTAGGGAAAACAATTTCGTCAGTTGAAGTGACTGCGAAGATTTCCTCAATTATAAATGAAGGAATATCAGGAAGGTTTGCCTGTCTTGTTTGCGAGTACCGTTTGTCACTGCAGTAGTAAGGGTTGGGTTGTTTTACCCCTTAGTAGTCCTTTTCTGCACACAATGGGCTAAATAGTCGGGTCACAAGCTCCCGAGGGTTCAGAGAAGGTTGGGAGGAGGAGACCCATTGCACGGCTGATAGGAGACAGATGGTAGCCATCTTTCAAGGTCATCGTGTGTGTCTTTAACGTGCATAGGGTATGGCTCTCTCCACAGCTCATTCCGAGGCTTTGGGTTGGGTTGTTTTACCTCTGAGCGGCACTTTTTTGCACATCATGGGCTAAATGGCCAGGTCACATGGACCCCGAAGGCTCAGAGAAGGTTGGGGGAGGGGACCCACTGGAACAGCTGTTGGGAGACAGATGGTAACCTCCCGTCAAGGCCATCCAGCGTATTCTTTAACGTGCACAGGGTATGGCTCTCCCGTACACGGGGCCACGGCTTAACGTCCCATCCGACGGACGGCGGCCTTTCCAAGCCCATCGGTGTCCCCTACTGACCGTGGGCAGGGCGGGGAATTTTGCGGAGATAAATCTCAACGCTGACGTAGCTGGGACTCGAACCTGGGAACTACAGATTACGAGCCTGGCCCATTCAGAGTCACGGTAGCCTTTCCAAGACCATCAAATCACAGACAAGACACGTGACTCCACATTACCCACCGAAAAGAACCAAATGAAAGAGCCATAGGCCACCAACAACCAACAGTTACGTTTCTACGTCATACTTTTATACTTCGACATCATACTTTACACTCCGACGTCATACGCCATTTGAATAGTGCCATCAGTTAGCTAAGGACCGTAACCAATACACCGACCTGTTTAAAACTTTTGATAATGATTAATAATCAACACTTCATAAATGAACATTTAGAATATTACCATATTTGGGAATAAAATTATATTAGAAAATTCCGTTTAGAAAGCGAACTGGTCCATTGAACACCGTCCCCACTTAACCCTGACCCCAAATAAGTGATGAACAAATGTTGATTTTAAGTTCAAACTTTGAATCAACAATGATAAGGAGATAAATTTTTTTACCACTATGTGGGAAGAGTTGTTTTACTTTTGAGGGGCACTATTTATGCACAAAATAGGATAAATGACCAAGTCACAAAGCCCCAGAGGCTGGGGCGGGGGTGGTTCAGTCGGTAGCGCGCCAGGCTCGTAATCTGTAGTTCCCAGGTTCGAGTCCCAGCTGGGTCCGCGTTGAGATTTATCTTCGCAAAATTCCCCGCCCTGCCCACGGTCAGTAGGGGACACCGATGGGCTAGGAAAGGCCGCCGTCCGTCGGATGGGACGTTAAGCCGTGGCCCCGTGTGCGGGAGAGCCATACCCTGTGCACGTTAAAGAACACGCTGGATGGTCTTGACGGGAGGCTACCATCTGTCTCCCAACAGCTGTTCCAGTGGGTCCCCTCCCCCAACCTTCTCTGAGCCTTCGGGGTCCATGTGACCTGGCCATTTAGCCCATGGTGTGCAAAAAAAGTGCCACTCAGAGGTAAAACAACCCAACCCCAGAGGCTCAAGAAAGTTGGTTGGAAAAGGACCCAGCCTGAACTAGGAAACAGATGAAACCCTCTCACCAAGGCTCTCCAGCGTGTACTTTAAAGTGCACAGAGCTTTCCAGCACACGGCGCCATGGCTTAATGTTCTATCCGACGGACAGCGGACTTTTCAAGTCCATAGCTTTCCACTTTCTCAACGAGAATAGGACGGATGTTAACTGATATAAATCTAAATACTGGTACTAGTGCGAATCGAATCCGGGGGACATCAGAAAACGAGTTTGGCCTGCGACCGATTCACCGATTCATCTCTCTCTCCCTTCACGGATTAACAGAAGAGGGAAGAGCAGCAGATTCCTATCCCCCCTCCCTCTCAAAAAAAAAAAAAAAAAAAAAAAAAAAAAAAATTAGGGAGCCCCTTGGCTTCTGAAACTTGTTTTTTTTTTTTACCTTTACAATAATATATATGCCGTCCCATTGCCGAGTGGTTAGCACGCTTGGTAACTGATCTCAGGGACCTGGGTTCGAGCCCCGGGTAAGGCATGGTTGTGGGTGTTGTTTATCTGCTGAGGTCTTGCCATCCTCTCAGACCTGCTACTCTGGCATATAAACTGACAGGCTCCTGTCAGACCTCTGTAGCAAGAGCTGCTTGAGGGGGTATTTATTTATTTATTTATAATATATATTTACGACCTTTCGTAAATTTTGAAGTGAAAAAACTGAATAAAAAGAATTTAGGAAGATAATAAATTTGAACTAACACTAATTGTTAAGCTTTTTCGTTTCTACCAGTATCGAATACTCTGCATCGTACGTTAAGCCATAGCGCCATTATGCAAAGAAAACCATTACTACACGCTAAAGAATACGATAGATGGCTTTGATGAGGAGGGGGCGGGGATGGGGGTGGCTCAGTCGGTAGCGCGCCAGGCTCGTAATCTGTAGTTTCCAGGTTCGAGTGCCAGTTGGGTCAGCGTTGAGATTTATCTCCGCAAAATTCCCCGCCCTGCCCGCGGTCAGTAGGGGACAACGATGGGCTTGGAAAGGCCGCCGTCCGTCGGATGGGACGTTAAGCCGTGGCCCCGTGTGCGGGAGAGCCATACCCTGTGCACGTTAAAGAACACGATGAATGGCCTTGACGGGAGGCTACCATCTGTCTCCCAACATCTGTTCAAGTGGGTCCCCTCCCCCAACCTTCTCTGAGCCTTCGGGGTCCATGTGACCTGGCCATTTAGCCCATGGTGTGCAAAAAAGTGCCGCTCAGAGGTAAAACAACCCAACCTAATCTACGAAATCTCAAACTCGTCTACCTGCTTTGAAGTTCAAGAAAGTTTCTTTGTATAATTTTATTTTGGCCACCACAGTATATGTCTGACGCTAAATATAGATTTAAAAAACAACTGTAAAATTTTATCCCATACAGAACATTATTTTAACCTTTCTGGACCGATGGAATATATTTTTAATTGAGACCTAATTATTATTATTAATTCTTCTACGTTATGTGGCAGCACGCGCGTCCTATTGATGTAAGATACGGGACGCCGCAGTACATTAATTAATAATTATATTGAAACAGGCAGTTTTCGCTCTAAAGAATGAATTGGCCCAGACGATATTCTTTACACAAAAATGTAAGTCTCATATTAATAATGTATTCGTTCTTGATATATGGATAACAGCAGAAAATACAAATTAACGGGCGGGGGGAATGTGTGACGTCATCGGTAGCAGAAATTGGTAGTTTCTCTGTGGTTCCGCTGCTCCTTGAATTGTCCAATGCATATCATGAAAGGTTGGGAGAGATCCTACGAAAAGCGTCCGAAATTTCTAGCGGCGCTGCCTTGTCTCGTACCTTTTGTATGGAGTAGTATGTTAATAGTGGAAAGCTCTGAATGAACTCATTGATGCGAAGAATTAACGGTGAAAAGCTCTGAATGAACTCATTGATGAGAACAGTTAACGGTGGAAAGCTCTGAACGAACTCATTGATCGGGAGAGTTAACAATAGAAAGTTCTGAACGAACTTATTGATGGGAAGAGTTAACGGTGGAAAACTCTGAACGAACTCATTGATCGGGTGAGTTAACAATAGAAAGTTCTGAACGAACTTATTGATGGGAAGAGTTAACGGTGGAAAGCTCTGAACGAACTCATTGATGGGAAGAGTTAACGGTGGAAAGCTCTGAACGAACTCATTGATGGGAACAGTTAACGGTGAAAAGCACTGAATGAACTCGTTGATGAGAAGAGTTAACGGTGGAAAGCTCTGAACGAACTCATTGATCGGGGGAGTTAACAATAGAAAGTTCTGAACGAACTTATTGATGGAAGAGTTAACGGTGGAAAACTCTGAACGAACTCATTGATCGGGAGAGTTAACAATAGAAAGTTCTGAACGAACTTATTGATGGGAAGAGTTAACGGTGGAAAACTCTGAACGAACTCATTGATCGGGTGAGTTAACAATAGAAAGTTCTGAATGAACTCATTGATGAGAAGAGTTAACGGTGGAAAGCTCTGAACGAACTCATTGATCGGGGGAGTTAACAATAGAAAGTTCTGAACGAACTTATTGATGGGAAGAGTTAACGGTGGAAAACTCTGAACGAACTCATTGATCGGGAGAGTTAACAATAGAAAGTTCTGAACGAACTTATTGATGGGAAGAGTTAACGGTGGAAAACTCTGAACGAACTCATTGATCGGGAGAGTTAACAATAGAAAGTTCTGAACGAACTTATTGATGGGAAGAGTTAACGGTGGAAAACTCTGAACGAACTCATTGATCGGGAGAGTTAACAATAGAAAGTTATGAACGAACTTATTGATGGGAAGAGTTAACGGTGGAAAACTCTGAACGAACTCATTGATCGGGTGAGTTAACAATAGAAAGTTCTGAACGAACTTATTGATGGGAAGAGTTAACCGTGGAAAGCTCTGAACGAACTCATTGATGGGAAGAGTTAACGGTGGAAAGCTCTGAACGAACTCATTGATGGGAACAGTTAACGGTGAAAAGCACTGAATGAACTCATTGATGAGAAGAGTTAACGGTGGAAAGCTCTGAACGAACTCATTGATCGGGGGAGTTAACAATAGAAAGTTCTGAACGAACTTATTGATGGGAAGAGTTAACGGTGGAAAACTCTGAACGAACTCATTGATCGGGAGAGTTAACAATAGAAAGTTCTGAACGAACTTATTGATGGGAAGAGTTAACGGTGGAAAACTCTGAACGAACTCATAGATCGGGAGAGTTAACAATAGACAGTTCTGAACGAACTTATTGATGGGAAGAGTTAACGGTGGAAAACTCTGAACGAACTCATTGATCGGGAGAGTTAACAATAGAAAGTTCTGAACGAACTTATTGATGGGAAGAGTTAACGGTGGAAAACTCTGAACGAACTCATTGATCGGGTGAGTTAACAATAGAAAGTTCTGAACGAACTTATTGATGGGAAGAGTTAACCGTGGAAAGCTCTGAACGAACTCATTGATGGGAAGAGTTAACGGTGGAAAGCTCTGAACGAACTCATTGATGGGAACAGTTAACGGTGAAAAGCACTGAATGAACTCATTGATGAGAAGAGTTAACGGTGGAAAGCTCTGAACGAACTCATTGATCGGGGGAGTTAACAATAGAAAGTTCTGAACGAACTTATTGATGGGAAGAGTTAACGGTGGAAAACTCTGAACAAACTCATTGATCGGGAGAGTTAACAATAGAAAGTTCTGAATGAACTAATTGATGAGAAGAGTTAACGGTGGAAAGCTCTGAACGAACTCATTGATCGGGTGAGTTAACAATAGAAAGTTCTGAATGAACTCATTGATGAGAAGAGTTAATGGTGGAAAGCTCTGAACGAACTCATTGATCGGGGGAGTTAACAATAGAAAGTTCTGAACGAACTTATTGATGGGAAGAGTTAACGGTGGAAAACTCTGAACAAACTCATTGATCGGGAGAGTTAACAATAGAAAGTTCTGAATGAACTAATTGATGAGAAGAGTTAACGGTGGAAAGCTCTGAACGAACTCATTGATCGGGAGAGTTAACAATAGAAAGTTCTGAATGAACTCATTGATGAGAAGAGTTAACGGTGGAAAGCTCTGAACGAACTCATTGATCGGGAGAGTTAACAATAGAAAGTTCTGAATGAACTCATTGATGAGAAGAGTTAACGGTGGAAAGCTCTGAACGAACTCATTGATCGGGAGAGTTAACAATAGTAAGTTCTGAATGAACTCATTGATGAGAAGAGTTAACGGTGGAAAACTCTGAACGAACTCATTGATCGGGAGAGTTAACAATAGAAAGTTCTGAACGAACTTATTGATGGGAAGAGTTAACGGTGGAAAACTCTGAGCGAACTCATTGATCGGGTGAGTTAACAATAGAAAGTTCTGAATGAACTCATTGATGAGAAGAGTTAACGGTGGAAAGCTCTGAACGAACTCATTGATCGGGGGAGTTAACAATAGAAAGTTCTGAACGAACTTATTGATGGGAAGAGTTAACGGTGGAAAACTCTGAACGAACTCATTGATCGGGAGAGTTAACAATAGAAAGTTCTGAATGAACTCATTGATGAGAAGAGTTAACGGTGGAAAGCTCTGAACGAACTCATTGATCGGGGGAGTTAACAATAGAAAGTTCTGAACGAACTTATTGATGGGAAGAGTTAACGGTGGAAAACTCTGAACGAACTCACTGATATGAAAAGCTCTGACGGTGAAAAGCTCTGAATGAACTCATTGATGAGAAGAGTTAACGGTGGAAACTGCTGAACGAACTTATTTTTGGGAAGAGTTAACGGTGGAAAGCTCTGAACGAACTCATTGATGGGAATAGTTAACGGTGGAAAGCTCTGAACGAACTCATTGATGAGAAGAGTTAACGGCGAAAAGCTCTGAATGAACTCATTGATGGGAAGAGTTAACGGTGAAAAGCTCTGAATGAACTCATTCATGAGAAGAGTTAACGGTGCAAAGCTCTGAATGAACTCATTGATGAGAAGAGTTAAAGGTGGAAAGCTCTGAACGAACTCATTGATGAGAAGAGTTAACGGTGGAAAGCTCTGAACAAACTCATTGATGGGAATAGTTAACGGTGGAAAGCTCTGAACGAACTCATTGATGAGAAGAGTTAACGGTGGAAAGCTCTGAACGAACTCATTGATGGGAAGAGTTAACAGTGGAAAGCTCTGAACGAACTCATTGATGGGAATAGTTAACGGTGGAAAGCTCTGAACGAACTCATTGATGAAAAGAGTTAACGGTGGAAAGCTCTGAACGAACTCATTGATGAGAAGAGTTAACGGTGGAAAGCTCTGAACGAACTCATTGATGGGAAGAGTTAACAATGGAAAGATCGTAATGAACTCATTAATGGGAAGAGTTGACGGTGGATTTTCCAAGCCCATCAGCGCCTCCTTTCTGAAAAAGGTAATGGTGGAGGTTCAGCGGAGATAAATCTTAACAACCGCACAGGGGTCACTCGAACCTTTATAAACTGCACACTACCGCGTGAGCCAACCCCTCTAGTCAAATTACTTTTCCTAGAGACTGCAAAAAAAAAAGAAAATTGACGATGTGCTTTTCCTTACATGATAAAAACCAACATTATTGGAATAAATATTGACTAAATCAGTTTTTAATGCCTTTACTTACCGGTTTTCTAACTGAGAAAAATCATTCAAGATAAATTTGATCATCCGAGTGGTTAGCTTGGCCACTGATGAAAGGGACCTGGATTCGACCCCGGTTAAGGCACGGATGTTTGTGTTGTCTTTCCGCTGTTGTCCTGCCATCCTCACAGATCCACTATGGTATATTAAATGACAGGAGTAGTATCATCACATTCCAGCGATTCCCCACCAGTGCTTTCCCCCCCTATGACGTCACCGACCACGCCCATTTCAGCACCCTCCCCTATGATGCAACATGACCTAATCATTACATAATCATTACGTAACAGACCACGCCCCTTTATTAATAATTCATCCCCCTTTATTAACCCCCTTCACCCCCTTTCCCCCTCAGTGGCGCCATCTGTTGACAGCGAGAAGTACTATTTTCCCAAAAAAACCCTATTTTTATTCTAATTCTTCGATTTTTGATTTCCCTCTTTATAAAAAAATTACTCCCTCCTTATGAAAAAACCCCTTGGCGTCATCTGGTGCCTGTGAGGAACACTAATTCCCCAAAAACCCTTATTTTAATTCTTTGATTTCCACCTCCTATTAAAAATTACTCCCCCCTATTAAAAATTTCTTCCCCCTTATGAAAAAACCCTGATGCCTTCTGTTGACAATGAAGAGTACTATTTTCGGATAAACCTCCTTATTTTAACTCTAATTCCCGATTTTTCTTTATTTTGTCCCAATGGTTGACCTATATTTTAAGCCCTCCTGCAGACCCCCCGGTTGACCTTTTAAGCCCTACCTATAGTTTAAGCCCTCGGATCGGCTGATGCAAGACTCGGAATAATTGCATAGAAAGGGATGATACAATTGTAACGTCTCACAGAAAATCAGGCCCCTAGTAATTAAACACTTACCAAAATTCTCTTCCCTTAAAAATTTAACAGGCTGCGTCCAATGCGTATTTTTAGTACATCTCCTGTATTCATCTGAAATTTTACAATTCCGTTCAACTCTTTTTGAATGTCTAATGCAGATCTCAAATTGTAAATCAACTCGCAGAGTTGTATTTATTCCTTAGTAATTAAAACCCTTTGCTATTCATTTAGCCAGGACGACTAAACGATTCCTTTATAATTAAAATTCCCTGCTATTAAACTCCCTAGTAATTAAACACTCATCAAAATTCCCTTACCTCTATTAAAAATCATCCTACAGTTGAAACTCATTTTACTCTTACTGTTTCCATAGAAAATACCATAGGGTGAAATTAATAATGGTTTAAATTATTCGTAGGGATGACATGTTAAATCTGCTTTTTAGAACACACGTCTGCAGTGGAAAAATTTTCAAACTCCGTTAATCAACTCCCTAGTAATTAAACACTCGTCAAAATATTCCTCACCTTTATTAAAATCACTCCACGGTTCAAACAAAAATCAGTTTTCTGTAGATGTGTTTCACCGGGGGAAAAAAAAAATCGTCCCTCGCTCTGTGGATTCCGTCCGACTGTCTTGGGTTCCCGGACTATACCGTGTACTTGCTGTGGCTTAGATGCGGGCCAGACATTTCAGATATTAACCTAGCATTCTTTATAACTAGCTTTTTCTATGTATTTCTTACATCAAAACCAACACTACCACTGAACTCTTTTGAATGCGGATCTCAAATTGTAAATCAAACTCACAAAGCTGTATTTATCCCACCAAGACGGCTAAACGATTTTCTTATAATTAAAATTCCCTAGTAATTAAACACTCGTCAAAATATTCCTCACCTTTATTAAAATCACTCCACGGTCGAAATAAAAATCAGTTTTCTGTAGATGTGTTTCACCGGAAAAAAAAAATCGTCCCTCGCTGTGTGGATTCCATCTTGTCACCGTTATTCTACCTTCAAAAGAATTGTGAAAATATTCACCTATCCCGTTGTGCGAATTTACAGATATCCCTTTACATTTTCGTTTATGCACGTAATTTAGTTAAACGACCTAGTCACATACTGTATTGGGGGTGGGGGTGGGGGTTAAAGTACTGAATAGGCTATTGTGAGATTTTCGTCGTAAGCAGATATACGGAATCAGATCCGATGATGCTTGCAATTTATCTACTTTGATCGTATGGTTTATTAGAAAGGTAAGATGTATTAGTGTTTGAACTTTATGCACGCTTTCTCTCACAAAATAATTAATGAGCGTTTTACGAATCTGTGTCGTGAAGCAGACTCAATTTTTCATTCTAAATGCTTACTCAGTCTATGGACAGGTAGTTTGTCGATGTAATGACAAGTCTGATGTGTAGATAGACACTTTGATTAGTGAATGTCAGAAAAAGTCGTTGAATGTGTAAAACATCCCTTGTGATCCTGACAGCATCGACCGGGGAATGAACTCAGAAGATTGTGGGGTCGGAACTTTACAGAGGTCTATTCATATTTGATAATTTCTCGAGGGTTATGATAGTATAGTGAGCGAAGATCCCAGTCTATATTACTGTTGTCAAGCTCTGTACATTACGTTTCACACAAGTCCGTTCACGGTTTTCTAGTGCACGGTCGTATCGTTTAGTGCGAGTCGTCCTTGGTGTCGAAGTCACTCGCGTTCCGCAGAAAACTGCGCATTATCACGGTTGGAAAAAATAAAAAGGTTGAAACTCAACCCCAGAATGTCATATGAAAATTTGAAGTGAGCTTGTATAAGGATACTAATACTACCACCTAACAAAGGACACCAGGGACGGATTTGTTCCCTTTTCTAATGCACGAGGTCAAATCCTATTCTTCCTGAATCGAACCATACTCCTTTAAGCAGGAACTAAAGTTGTTTTTTTTTTTTACGGAAACGTATGAATTCTACTTTTAACATTCTAACGCACAGTCTTTACTCAGTAAAAGCATGTAACTGGGGCTGCATCGAGTAGCGTTAGTTCCTTCGTACAAAAAAAATATATTTTTTCACCCGGTTTCACCAGCGTGATGAGATATACGCAAACGACGGAGGAAACGATATTTTTAAAAACTGTTTTACCTGATTTTTCTTCGAACAGTGTTACTCTCCCCGTACAGCGGATTACAACAGTAATAAGTATTTTTAAAACGTGACGTAATAAAACAGTTAGTCATACTTTTGCAATCACAATGTTTTTTGAAGTGACTTAGTAAAGGAAATTGGGAACATGGATCAAGGCTGTGAGTGGGTTTTCACGATGTACGGAAGCAGTACAGGTCCAAGATTCATTCGTCAATAAAAACCTTGTGATTCCCCGTTTGGAATAATTTCGTAGGGTTTAACCGTCCATCAGCGAGAGGTTGTCCGTGGTGAGGATCCGAACACGAAGTCTTTTAAGTCGAACTTATTACCCCATCAATATTTTTCATCACGACGAATAAAATCAGATTTTATTAATTTTTCGCCCGATAGCATTTTTTATTTTCTGCGGGGGCTGTTACTGCAGGGGTAGGGTTTCTTCTAGTAAAAAATGCAACAACCAGTAATCGCTAGGGATAAAAGAAATAAGTGTTGGTTTTAAAATGGTTATAAAAATACGTATATGAAAAGACTGCCGGTGTAAGATCTAAATTTTAAAAGTGGAGAGGGAGCCTACCCGCAATAACTATGCTAAAAGTGTTGTTAATCCTAACACACTGTGTAAAATTATACTGAAGGTTAAACATCCCTATAAAATTTACTCTGTTAACGGGGGTGATAGAGAAGAAAAATGTATAGATAGAGAAGAGTTGTGAACAGAAATTGTACGATCGATAATCTTTTCTACACAAATGAAGTGGTTCTGAAAAGAACCTTTTGTTGTTGTTGTTTTTAATTATCCTACAACCTCCACAATGCCCGCAATCTCTATCGAGGTCATGGCATCCTCGACCACCGATAGGTAGTCCATCCTTTTGACGTGGTTTAACACTTCTACTTCCGCAAAACACACACGGCATAGAAACTCATGGGCAATGTCGTACGTTTCTATGACCGCCTCACCTTGCATCGTACTGAGCATATGCAGGATTTTGTCGGTTATAACATTCATTAATGTCTGCAAGCATTCCTCGTAGCTTATATCCTTCTGATATGAAGGAATACCTACAGACGCCAATACGCATCGTGCAGTCACATAAAACGATTGACGCGTTCTCGACATTCTACCAGAGACTTCAAAACTATGACAGCTCGAGAGACCGACAAAACACTGAGCAGAATGTTCATGTCTTAACAAGTCCCCTGTATATATAAACAGTGCTCAGCCTTCTGATACGTGTCACTCGCTGGTCACTCAACGTTACTTTCCCCTTGCTGTGACGTCACCTACCCTTAGAGAACAACAACGTATGAGTAATCACACTGAGCGCTGGACACTCAACCTCCTAGGGCGATTGCATCATTTGTCACGAGATGTTTCGTTGCTACCTGACCGGTAAGCGGACACGTATGGGCATGATAACACTCCACGTTCCTCCGATTGTGCCACGTACGACTTAAGGAGTTGACAGAATGAAGCTGGGGTAACGCGTTCGACTCTCGTTGCCGAGAAGAAGTTTTTTTTTTTCGATAAAACGCATCTACAGAAAACTGTTTTATTTCAACCGTACGGTGGTTTTTTTTTTAATAAACGTAAGGGAATTTTAATGAAAGTTTAATTACTAGGGAGTTTAATAGCAGGGAATTTTAATTATAAAGGAATCGTTTAGTCGTCCTGGCTAAATGAATAGCAAAGAGTTTTAATTACTAAGGAATAAATACAACTCTGTGAGTTGATTTACAATTTGAGATCTGCATTCAAAAGAGTTCAGTGCTAGTGTTGGCTTTGATGTAAGAAATACATAGAAAAAGCTAGGTTAATATCTGAAATGTCTGACCCGCATCTAAGCCACAGCAAGTACACGGCGTATTCCCGTGCGTCCTGGAATCCACACAGCGAGGGACGATTTTTTTTTTTTTTTTTCCGGTGAAACACATCTGCAGAAAACTGATTTTTATTTCGACCGTGGAGTGATTTTAATAAAGGTGAGGAATATTTTGACGAGTGTTTAATTACTAGGGAATTTTAATTATAAGAAAATCGTTTAGCCGTCTTGGTAGGATAAATACAGCTTTGTGAGTTTGATTTACAATTTGAGATCCGCATTCAAAAGAGTTCAGTGGTAGTGTTGGTTTTGATGTAAGAAATACATAGAAAAAGCTAGTTATAAAGAATGCTAGGTTAATATCTGAAATGTCTGGCCCGCATCTAAGCCACAGCAAGTACACGGTATAGTCCGGGAACAAAAGACAGTCGGACGGAATCCACAGAGCGAGGGACGATTTTTTTTTTCCCCCGGTGAAACACATCTACAGAAAACTGATTTTTATTTGGACCGTGGAGTGATTTTAATAAAGGTGAGGAATATTTTGACGAGTGTTTAATTACTAGGGAGTTGATTAACGGAGTTTGAAAATTTTTCCACTGCAGACGTGTGTTCTAAAAGCAGATTTAACATGTCATCCCTATGAATAATTTAAACCATTATTAATTTCACCCTATGGTATTTTCTATGGAAACAGTAAGAGTAAAATGAGTTTCAACTGTAGGATGATTTTTAATAGAGGTAAGGGAATTTTGATGAGTGTTTAATTACTAGGGAGTTTAATAGCAGGGAATTTTAATTATAAAGGAATCGTTTAGTCGTCCTGGCTAAATGAATAGCAAAGGGTTTTAATTACTAAGGAATAAATACAACTCTGCGAGTTGATTTACAATTTGAGATCTGCATTAGACATTCAAAAAGAGTTGAATGGAATTGTAAAATTTCAGATGAATATAGGAGATGTACTAAAAATACGCATTGGACGCAGCCTGTTAAATTTTTAAGGGAAGAGAATTTTAGTAAGTGTTTAATTACTAGCGGCCTGATTTTCTGTGAGACGTTACAATTGTATCATCCCTTTCTATGCAATTATTCTGAGTCTTGCATCAGCCGATCCGAGGGCTTAAACTATAGGTAGGGCTTAAAAGGTCAACCGGGGGGTCTGCAGGAGGGCTTAAAATATAGGTCAACCATTGGGACAAAATAAAGAAAAATCGGGAATTAGAGTTAAAATAAGGAGGTTTTTCCGAAAATAGTACTCTTCATTGTCAACAGAAGGCATCAGGGTTTTTTCATAAAGGGGAAGAAATTTTTAATAGGGGGGAGTAATTTTTAATAGGAGGTGGAAATCAAAGAATTAAAATAAGGGTTTTTGGGGAATTAGTGTTCCTCACAGGCACCAGATGACGCCAAGGGGTTTTTTCATAAGGAGGGAGGAATTTTTTTATAAAGAGGGAAATCAAAAATCGAAGAATTAGAATAAAAATAGGGGTTATTTTGGGAAAATAGTACTTCTCACTGTCAACAGATGGCGCCACTGAGGGGGAAAGGGGGTGAAAGGAGGGTTTAATAAAGGGGGATGAATGATTAATAAAGGGGCGTGGTCGGTTACGTAATGATTATGTAATGATTACGTCATGTTGCGTCATAGGGGAGGGGTGGAGATGGGCGTGGTCGGTGACGTCATAGGGGGAAAGCACTAGTGGGGGATCGCTGGAATGTGATGATACTACTGACAGGCTCCTGTCAGACATCTGTGGCAAGTAGCTGCTTGAAGGTTTTTGTTTTTTAATAAAAATTCATCCGCCAAAAGGCTAACAAGGCTTATTTATTAGGACCAGTTATCCAGAGATATTTAAAGATTAATTTTTTTTGTTTAAAGAATAATTTAAATTTAAAGAGGAATTTTTGTTGTTCAGCATTCAAGACAGATTGTTCTTATCAAATTTATTCTAATTTTTCGGAAATATAGCAAAGAGTATAAAGTTTCTTGATATTGAATTTGATAAGTTTTAGATTGGTTTTTATTCAAGACCTTTCAGTTTTTTTAATTATCTAATAAAAATAAATTATATTTCATTTCATTTTTCATTTCCAAACTTTGTCATAGATTTGATAGATAGATTGTTCGTTTTGCTCTGTTTTGTTTTCAAATAATTGTTTAACTTCCGGTGAAAATATTATGTACTATATTTTAATAAATATTTTGAAGTTGGATTTGATTGTTCTACCTCTGAGTGGCACTTTTTTGCACATCATGGGCTAAATGGCCAGGTCACAAGGACCCCGAAGGCTCAGAGAAGGTTGGGGGAGGGGACCCACTGAAACAGCTGTTGGGAGACAGATGGTAGCCTCACGTGAAGGCCATCCAGCGTGTTCTTTAACGTGCACAGGGTATGGCTCTCCCGAACACGGGGCCACGGCTTAACGTCCCATCCGACGGACGGCGGCCTTTTCAAGCCCATCGGTGTCCCATACTGACCGTGGGCAAGGCGGGAAAATATTTTGAAGTAAGTAAGACGAAGTTTTATTTGCAGATATTAACATCTGGAAAATTCCTGAGGACGGGAATCAAGTTATATATAATAGGGCAAATTAAATATCAACGCGTCATATTTGAAATTAGAGTTGCAGCAAGCAGCTGCTTGAGGGGGTATTTATTTTATTATATATTTGAAATTAAAGTTTCTGTCATCTCAACGTGTTATATTTGAAATTAAAGTTTGTGTCATCTAGAATGTCGTGGGCTACTTCATACCTATGTAAAGATACGACACTACCATAGGCTGTGGGGTGGGGGTGGCTCAGTCGGTAGCGCGCCAGGCTCTTAAACTGTAGTTCCCAGGTTCGAGTCCCAGCTGGGTCAGCGTTGAGATTTATCTGCGCAAAAATTCCCCGCCCTGCCCACGGTCAGTAGGGGTCACCTATGGGCTTGGAAAGACCGCCGTCCGTCGGATGGGACGTTAAACCGTGGCCCCGTGTGCGGGAGAGCCATACCCTGTGCACGTTAAAGAACACGCTGGATGGCCTTGACGGGAGGCTACCATCTGTCTCCCAACAGCTGTTCCAGTGGGTCCCCTCCCCAAACCTTCTCTGAGCCTTCGGGGTCCATGTGACCTTGCCATTTAGCCCATGGTGCGCAAAAAAGTGCCGCTCAGAGGTAAAACAACCCAACCCATAGGCTACATGGTACAGTCGCTCAAAAAAGTATCCGAACACTATGGTTGATTACAGAATTCAGAAAAAATATCTGGTAACGTTTTTTTAGAAATTAGTGATCTGGCAACCTTCGTGTCACGTGATTACAGAATTCAGGAAAAATATCTGGAGCGTGTACAGCAACTGTACACGCTGCAGTTACCGTTCACAGCAAACTGGAGCGTGTGCAGTTACTGCACACGCTCCAGTTTGCTGTGAACGGTAACTGCACACGCTCAATATTTCCGTGAGTGAGCCCACACGATCCAGGTCTTTGTGAGCTCACACGATCCAATGTGCTGTGAACATTAACCGTAACCGCTCCAGTTTGCTGTGAACGGTAACTGCACACGCTCAATATTTCCGTGAGTGAGCCCACACGATCTAGTATCAAAATAATATGACTACCTACAGTCGCTCAAAAAAGTATCGAACGCTATGGCTAATTACAGAATTCAGAAAAAATATCTGAATATATATATTATATATATAAATTTGAAATTTTGGCGTTGAAATGTGAAGGTTACGAAGTTACCATTGGAAACTATCAGTTGACCTTTTAGACCCGGGGGGGGGGGGGGTACCACCTTTTTTGTTTTAACAAAAAAATTATATGATTTTAGAGAAAAATTAAAAAATTCTTTTTTCTTGCACAGGTATTGATGAAATATTACATTTGCATTTCCGAATCTCGCAAAAGCTAGAATCACGCCCTCTAACGGTGGAAAAATTAGAAAAAATTCAAAAATTTAAATCAATATTGCAAACGATGTAGTTATGCTAGAAATTTGAAATTTTGGTGTTTGAATGTGACGGTCCATTGACCACAATGAGTTGACCCCTTATGCCCAGGGTAGGTAGGAAATGCAACGATTCTTTTAAGGGATAATTGGGGGAAAAGTTTTAGTTGGTACTAATAATATATAAATGGCAAAGATTTTTTTAGAAATTAGTGATCTGGCAACCTTGGTGTCACGTGACACGAAGGTTGCCAAATCACTAATTTCTAAAAAAAATCGTTACCAGATATTTTTTATGAATTCTGTAATCAACCATGGTGTTCGGATACTTTTTTGAGCGACTGTACTATCACTAGATGGTAGTTGTCACCCTGCATAGATATAGAGGTTGGCCATCTCAAAATTGGACACCACGTTTTGTCGTGGTGTCCAATTCGGATTCGGATTGTTTGTTGCACGCCAATTAATTTATATATATAAAATCAATTTACACTAATCGCTCCATTTCCCCCCCCCCCCCCCTATAAAGAAACATCTCTGGATAACTGTGCCTAATTAATAAGTTTCGTTAGCCCTTTGGAGGATGAATTTTTATTAAAAATCGAAAACCTTCAAGCAGCTACTTGCCACAGATGTCTGACAGGAGCCTGTCATGTAATATGCCATAGAAGTTCTGTGAGGATGGCAAGACAACAGCGGAAATGCAACACAAACATCCATGCCTTAACCGGGGTCGAATCCAGGTCCCTTTAATCAATGGACAAGCTAACCGCTTGTAAATCGTAGATCGTATAATCATATTCGATGTACCGGGTAATAATTTTACTCCTAACCATCTCCATCATAAAGATATGCCCATTTGGCATGAATAAGAACAAAATATATAAGTAAACCACCCTTAAGTGGGCCCCTAAGGGCAAACATAAGAAAAGCTAAAAATAGAAGTAAAATTGTATAAGAAACCTAAAACGGATTGATCTCCTCAGAGAACGCTCCCGTTTTAGGCCTCTTGTACTTGTTCAAAACAGTATGATCGTAAAGAATCAGAGGAGAAATAATCTCATTGGGATTATTGTTTGCAGCCTCAAAAAATCTTTTAGAGGTGTGTTTTATACGTGTATATATGTTACCGCTAAAGTGCAGAAATCAGTTATTCTACAGATTATCTAGGTATTGTGCAGATTAACTAGGGTGATCCGTTAACGTGCGGAAAATTGTTTCATTTCTCAAATTACCTAGGTAATCTGCAAATTACCTGGATAATCTGCACATTACCTACTAGGCACTCGTTAAAGTGAAAATAAGATCTTTGCTGGAATAACAGGAACGTTTCTGTACGCTTAAATTAACATAATGTTATTTATTTAGTGTCCGAGAGTAGAGTTGAAACCAGGGTCATCCCTCTGTCAACATGAATCAGTCGTCCGAATTATAAAAAACGCCCCCAAAATGAGCAGGCCAAGTGAGAACGAATCATTTTAGTGATTCGTTATCAAGAATGAATCACTTTACCGATTCGTTCTCACTTGGCCTCCGCTCATCCGGGGCGTTTTTTATAATGCGGACGAGTGAATCACGTGACACGAAGATTCATATTCAAGAGATTCACCATTATGAGAGAAACAAACTTTTGAACTTTAACGATACGGAAGCCGTTAATGTGCACATTACCTAGGTAAAATGCGGATAACTCTTGATTCCGCACGTTAACGGAGCAAATCAGTTAATCTGCAGATTAGTTAGGTAATGTGCACATTAACGGCTTTCGAGCTTTAGCGGTAACATATATATATATGGTCGATGCCCAGGTCTTCATGAAGTTGTCTGTTAGTGACAAACCAGGGGGTATCGACCGCAGTTCTCAAAATCTTGTTCTGTAAGACCTGAATCTTACGAGAATTGGTGGGTGTAGTATTCGCCCATATGGTTGAAGCATAGAGAATCACCGGTCTGATGATCAAAGCTAACCACTCGGATGATCAAATTCATCATGAACGATTTTTCTCTGATAGAAAACCGGTAAGTAAAGGCATTAAAAACTGATTTTGTCAATATTTATTCCTATAATGTTAGTTTTTATCATGCAAGGAAAATCACATCGTCAAATTGTCTTTTTTGTAGTCTCTAGACACAGTAATTTGCCTAGAGGGTTGGCTCAGGCGGTGGCGCGCCAGGCTCGTAATGTGCAGTTTATAAAGGTTCGAATCTCACCTGTGCGGTTGCACGATACTTATGGATTCGGAAAAGAGTAGGGTAATATCTGAGACAGATTTCAATGTTCACGATTGGAAGCACTTTAGAAAACAGCTAAAAAGGAAAATTAAATTTAATGGTTTTTTTTTTTTGGAAAAAAGAGATAATAATTTTACTATTTTGTCTGTCTGTCTGTAGACATCGAACTTTTTTTGTTTACACAGAAAAATAAAAAGTTATTTTTTTTTGAATAGATACTGATGTAATATCGCGATTTGTACTTTTCAAATATCTGAAAAAATACAACTGTGCCCTCTAACGGTCGAAAAATTTGAAAATTCCTAAATTTCAAACGAATAGCCCAAACAATGTATTTGTTACAAATTTGAAATTTTGGCGTTGAAATGTGAAGGTTACGAAGTTACCATTGGAAACTATCAGTTGATCGTTTAGACCGGGGGAGGGGGATACAACTTTTTTGTTTTAACAAAAAATTATATGATTTTAGAGAAAAATTAAAAAATTCCTTCTTCTTGCACAGGTATTGATGAAATATTACATTTGCATTTCCGAATCTCGCAAAAGCTAGAGTCACGCCCTCTAACGGTGGAAAAATTAGAAAAAATTCAAAAATTTAAATCAATATTGCAAACGATGAACTGACAGGCTCCTGTCAGACCTCTGTGGCAAGCAGCTGCTTGAGGAGGTATTATTTTTAGTACTTGTATAACACAAAAGATATTTTTCATTTATTTTTTAAAACAGAAAAGTTGCATTATACCCTTGGTATGAGGGGGACAAATCATTACTGTTAGTGTAAACCACTTGACCATTACAGTGTATCTCTAAAATTTTAATTTCTAGCATCTATACTAGATCGTTTTCAATTTCGTTTAAATATTTGTTATTTTCCAACTTTTCCCGTCGAAAAGTAAAACATTTGATTGTCTGTAGACGGACAGACAGGGAATAGTTGGTTGGGTTGTTTTACCTCTGAGCGGAACTTTTTTTGCATACTATGGGCTAAATGGCTAGGTCACATGGACCCCGAATACTCAGAGAAGGTTGGGGGAGGGGACCCACTGGAACAGCTGTTGGGAGACAGATGGTAGCCTCTCGTCAAGGCCATCCAGCGTGTTCTTTAACGTGCACAGGGTATGGCTCTCCCGCACACGGGGCCACGGCTTAACGTCCCATCCGACGGACGGCGGCCTTTCCAAGCCCATCGGTGTCCCCTACTGACCGTGGGCAGGGCGGGGAATTTTGCGGAGATAAATCTCAACGCTGAGCCAGCTGGGACTCGAACCTGGGAACTACAGATTACGAGCCTGACGCGCTACCGACAGAGCCACCCCCAGGGAATAGTTGACAGATGGACAAACGCAAACGAACGAGCATTGCTTAAGTAGACGACAAAGTGAAAATATTAGCTCGTTTGGCAAACGAACAAAGAAGATATTATTTTTTAATTTTTCAGTTATCTCGTTTCACTTTTGCAGCCCATTACCTTCTTCTGACGGAATTTTTACACCCAAATGCAACGCAATAAGGCATTTATAAAATATGAAAGCTTCTACAGGCAAAAATGTGTACTAAACTATAGCAACTGAGAAGTTTTATCTAGGTATACACACTAACTCTCAGGCTTTCGTCTCACGGTACGACAAAACATGGCGCCCATAAACCACGTGACTGAATCAACCAATGGCAGTCAATCACCGAGATGGCCTCTACTGTGACTGTCACTGAGTTTGCAGCGACGCTACGTGCACCTTAAAATCATAATCGCTAATACGCATGCGCACCATGGACTATTCCGCTTCCGACCCCATAGATGCAAAACAAAGGAATCACAGCTGTTTCGCAATTCCTTTTTTTAATATCCATGTTTTCTGTCTTCAAGTTCTTCCGAAAATTAACTAGGCAAGTTATGCCAGAGTGAATATTTGCAAATATTTGCACGTTAAAATGAAAGGAAAACAAGTGAAAGCAAAATTTTATTGAAAAGAAAAAGGGTTAAATATGATGATTCTATTCTTTCTTAACTCCCTGCAAATAGAGAGACGTAGATGCAATCAAGATTTTCCTGATCCCAACTAATCATTCGTCTTGAACCTCAAAGTCCCAGCTGGGTCAGCGTTGAGATTTATCTCCGCAAAATTCCCCGCCCTGCCCACGGCCAGTAGGGGACACCGATGGGCTTGGAAAGGCCGCCGTCCGTCGGATGGGACGTTAAGCCGTGGCTCCGTGTGCAGGAGAGCCATACCCTGCGCACGTTAAAGAACACGCTCTGGATGGCCTTGACGGGAGGCTACTATCTGTCTCCCAACAGCTGTTCCAGTGGGTCCCCTCCCCCAACCTTCTCTGAGCCTTCGGGGTCCTTGTGGCCTGGCCATTTAGTCCATGGTGTGCAAAAAACTGCCGCTCGGATGTAAAACAACCCAACCCAACCTTGAACCTCAAAGCCAAGCCACCTTCCTCGCGCCATCAAACACGAACTGCGACCGAACTATCTCCATAAAAAGGTCTTTTTCGTATCCATTTGTCTAGCAGAACCGAGATAAGAGCCTCGTTTGGTTGATGAGTGCCCGATAAAAAACAGAGGCAAACAAAATGATGCGGAGAGGACCTAGTCTCCTCTCCTGCTCCTCTACATCACTCCTCAACTCCTACATCAGTTTGCACAGCCAGTTTGCTTCATCCCAAGACAGGTCATCACAGCGAACTTGTTCTCAATTATCTCAGCCGAACAACTGACATTGACAAAGTGGTGAGAGCCTCCTCATGGGCGACCACGTCATTGTTGAAGCATGAATCTTCCGTACTGGCTATTTATGGAGTCCCGATGTTAGTCACGTTCTACGTTCCTAGTCCTAACCTCCCCCTCCCATTCTCTCCCCGCCCACCAACACTACCACCACGCTCACGGGCATATATATCCTCTTGGTTTTGACGATATGTTCAGGACCCTTTACAGTTACCGCCGTGGGATCTTATTTTTTCTCCCCACCACCCTGACGGCATTAAACTGCTGACCCAGCTGGGAAGAATCATCATGTGTTTACAGCCGTAACGTGGGCTTTTCGAGAAGAGCCACCCATCCCCTCGCTGCAGGAACTCCCCCTCTTCGGTGGCTTGCACACGTGACTCACCTGACAGATCATCGACGCCAGGAGTATGTAACGCTATGTGGTGGAATCAGCTGGGTTTACGAGATTGTCTCTATTTGTTATATCAGAGACGAAAAAGGTTTTCTCGAGAACTGTGAAGTATAAAGCTGAGATTTTAATTACTGGTAAATGAAGGTTCTGACTGTAGACGGCAGCAAGGAATGGAAATAAGTGTTATTTTGGGAGGGGAGGGGCAACCGTCCACCTCTGGGAAAAGGAGATCGGGAATTATTTGAGCGGCACTTTTTTGGGCACACAATAGGCTAAATGGCTAGCTAACTAGATTAGTAATTAGAGAACTTAGTTAACAGAAATACTAGATAACTGGAATAGTAATTGGAAATCCTAGCTAACTAGACTAGTAATTAGAGACCCTAATTAACAGAAATACTAGCTAACTGGAATAGTAATTATAAATTTTAGCTAACTAATGTATCAATTGGAGATCCTAGCTGACAAATGCCAATTAGAGATCCTAGCTAACAGAAACACTAATCAGAGATCCTAGATAAAAGGAATAGTAATTAAATATCCAGTTAAAAGAAATACTAATTAGAAATACTGGCTAAAAGGAATGGTAATTAGATATCCAGCTAAGAGAAATACTAATTAGAAATACTGGCTAAAAGGAATAGTAATTAGATATCCAGCTAAAAGAAATACTAATTAGAAATATTGGCTAAAAGGAATGGTAATTAGATATCCAGCTAAAAGAAATACTAATTAGAAATACTGGCTAAAAGGAATAGTAAATAAATATCCAGCTAAAAGAAATATTAATTAGAAATACTGGCTAAGAGGAATAGTAATTAAATATCCAGATAAGAGAAATACTAATTAGAAATACTGGCTAAAAGGAGTGGTAATTTAATATCCAGCTAAAAGAAATACTAATTAGAAATACTGGCTAAGAGGAATGGTAATTAGAGATCCTAGAAATCAAAATACCAGTTAGAGATCCCAACTAACTGAAATAATAATCAGAGATCCTAGATGCTTTTTTAGATGACTTACATTTAAAAGTGTACGTATCACCTCTATTAATTCTGGAAAAAGAATGTTCAGTTTTTTCCCCACTCCTTTGCGTCCGTAAAAAACACTCTTTACAATTAAAGAAGGACCACTGAGACCCCCCTCCCCACTTCGTTGTCCAGAGTTGGGACGTAATAATAATAATAATAAATAATAAATACCCCCCCCCCCCAAGCAGCTGCTTGCCACAGAGGTCTGACAGGAGCCTGTCAGTTTATATGCCATAGTAGACCTTAAAATCTAAACATCACATTTAGCACAATAACCAGAATCGAAATCAAAGAATTCCTCGATCCCTTAAATCGAAATTCTTTTCCAACCAACCGTTCCGTTGTAATCTTCCAAAAGCTTCTCCAATTCGAGTGTAAAACTACTTTAATAACAACCAATATCTCTTTTGTTTCGGATGCGCGGCCTCGGAAAACACACACTAATCCACGCAAGAAAAAACACCAATTCTTTTGTCGATGAGTTTTCCTGATTCGGTGAGCTCCAAGCTTCGCTTATGAACTCACAAAAGCTGTTTGCTGAAACGTTCTTGCACGGGGACCTTCGGGGCTTTGTAACTATTAGTACAAGTAATTATGACAGCGACTTTGTCAAGCGGGTTATATTGAAACTTCTAATTACTTCATTACACTAGCGATAAGTTTCTATTTTCTTTTTGGTTTCCACGGCACTCGGTTCTTCCAAGATGTCAGTAGCCAAGGCAATTTTCTCTCTCGCTTTCTAGTCTATGAAATCATTAAGGCGTAGTGGAATGCATTCACCCGCTTGTTTCACTAATTGCGAAATCTCTTCTCCAACGATTTGGGAAAACGAAAATGTATAACTAACGGATTCATTACGAAAGAATTCAGGCTCCTCTGGCTCGAAGTGATTTATTATTTATTAACTTCTTCGCAAATAAAGAGAAAGAAACTATATATATATAATTGCAAAATGGCTGCTCGTTTTAAAAAGCATTTGTGAGATGCGTTGGAAATTAATCATGTTATTAAAAACTGCCATGTCAGCGTTTATATAATGAAAACAACTATAAAGTTTCAAAAAATATAGTGAAGATGAATAATTTATGACGCTTCCAAAAATTGTAAAGAAGTTGTAATCTAGAGTAGTTAATGATTATATTCATACGTTAATTACGATTGAGGTCCAAGCATTAAAAGTGTTTTTTTATCCAGAAAATAAAGTATTTTATTTAATTAATAACTACATAGTTTCCACAGAGTTTCCACAGGAGCCTGGCAGAATGGTATTGTATTACAAGCGTAACTGAACATTTCTGTGTAATTTAAATGGAATCATCCATTCAGAGTCATCCAGCCTGTTTTTTAATGTACACATGGTATGGATCTCTTGCACATGGAGCGACGGCTTTTCCTCCCATCTTATAGGGGGGGGGCGGAGGGGGCTCAGTCGGTACCGCGCCAGGCTCGTAATCTGTAGTTCCCAGGTTCGAGTCCCAGCTGGGTCAGCGTTGAGATTTATCTCCGCAAAATTCCCCGCCCTGCCCACGGTCAGTAGGGGACACCGATGGGCTTGGAAAGGCCGCCGTCCGTCGGACGAGCCGTGGCCCCGTGTGCGGGAGAGCCATACCCTGTGCACGTTAAAGAACACGCTGGATGGCCTTGACGGGAGGCTAACATCTGTCTCCCAACAGCTGCTCCAGTGGGTCCCCTCCCCCAACCTTCTCTGAGCCTTCGGGGTCCATGTGACCTGGCCATTTAGCCCATGGTGTGCAAAAAAGTGCCGCTCAGAGGTAAAACAACCCAAACAACAACCCATCTTATGGACGGCAGCCTTTCCTTATATATTGGAGTAGGGGCGTAGCTATGGGAGGGGGTTGGGGGGAGAGAATCGGAGTTGGCAAAATTCGAAGCGACTTTGTAAAACTAGGTGAGTTGGCAAAATCAAGAGAATTTGGCAAATCTTGGAGAGTTGGCAAAATTCCAGTGACTTTTCAAAATTCATGTGAGATGTCAAAAAAATTTTTTTTCTGTAAAATTATGGCGAGTCTAGTGAATTTTGCAAATCGTGGAGAGTTTCAGAATTCGGAGTGAGTTTGCAAAATTCAAGTGAGATGTAAAAATTGGGATTTTTTCCGCAAAATTATGGCGAGTTGGCAAAATCGTGGAGAGTTTGCAAAATTCAGCTGAGATGTAAAAATTTGTGTTCTTTTTTTCTGTAAAATTAAGTCGAAATCGAGGAAACTTGACAAAATCTAGGAGAGTTGGCAACATTCGAAGACTCTTGGTAAAAAAAAGGGGGGAGTTGTGAAAATTGGGATTGTTTTTGCGAAATTAAGGAGAGTTGACAAAATCGAGAAAACTTAACAAAACTGTGGAGTTGGCAAAATTCTAAGGGCCTTGTTAAATTAAAATGAAATGTAAAAATAGGGTTTTTTTTGTAAAATCATGGCAAGGTTGCAAAATCGATGCACATGGCATAATCTTTGGGCAAAATATAAAATTAAGATACTGAACGAAAATCTGGGTGCGTCCCTGACAGAGACATAATTAAACTTATGTAAAGTGCTTATTTTCTCAGTTGACAAAATTTGATTTCTGAGTTGAAAAATTTACCTTCTCTCCCCCCCTCCCCTAACGGTAGTCCCTTCACTACGCCCTTCATCGAAGTCCTCTTTCTGACCGAGGACAGGGTGGGGATTAGCGAAGATAAACCTCAACGCTGGCCCAGTTGGGCCTCGAAGCTAGGAACCGCAGATTATAAGTCAACCACATGTTTCCTAAGGAATTACTTAGCAATTTTTTATTTCTTCAGTTGATCTTCTAAAACTCTCCAAACTGAAAGCACTTGAAGCATAAATATGGATCGTTTTATCTCCGAGAGGCATTTCTGTTTTGCACACTATGGTCTAAATGGCCAGGTCACACGGACTTCAAGAGCTCAGGGCAGGAAATCCATTGGACAGCGATTAGGAGACAGATGGTAGCCTCCCATGAAGGCCAATCAACGTGTCCTTTAGTGTACACAACTCACGTGCACATGGGGCAACGGCTTTAAGTCCCATTTGACAAATGGCGGCTTTTCCAATCTCATCGTTGTCCGATTTCTGATTGAAGGAGGATAAGGGTTTAGTAAAAATAAATCTCAGAGCAGGACTCGAACTTGAAAACTGCAAATTACGAGTATGGCGCGCTGCCGACTGAGCCAACCTCCATCCCATGATAAAAACATAATTCTACTTATTTTAAAACTGCACTCTTCATCACTGTTTCTTAATATTCCGCTTATTTATCTGTTTTACTGCTAATAAATAAATAAAATAAATACCCCCTCAAGCAGCTGCCTGCCACAGAGGTCTAACAGGAGCCTGTCAGTTTATATGCCAAAGTAGAAGATCTGAATAAAGACATCAAATTACAGAATCCATAGTATTTATTTCTCATTTAAATTCAAAACAAATATTTCGAGTTAATTTTCAAGCCCGACATTGAAGGGAAATAAGACTTAAAGAACAAAAATCCGGAAAACACCCAAGTAACAGGAAGTACAGCAGGAAAAAGTTAAAGCATTTTCCTGAACGATGTCTATAACGAAGCACATCTCCACAGTTAACAATCCTTACAAAGTACCTATCAAGAGATCAACCTGATGGTCCACAGTGTCATTACACCTACGAGTCAAGGAACAGAAATTCCACTCATCCGAATGATGAAAGCAGACGAAATTGAGAACTAATGATAATTGACGTTGCCTTTAAAACGAGGCGTAATCGTTTTTTGTCAGTATAGCAACTAAGTGTTCCGGAAATCCTGGATGAAAGCCATTCAAGTGAGAGTTGGAGTATTGCTGTCTGTTGTGAGGTAAGAAAGGAAATTGTCTTCGTAGTTTGCCTTGACCTGGAGACTGAAAGATTGCAATCCGTGCATCCTACTTTGACGTTGTAACGGTGGAAAGCTTTCTTCAAGTACACTTGGGGCAAATAGGTGTTGATGTTGTGCACGCAAGGGAAGTAGGTTTCGATTCAGCGGAATTATTTATTCCGTGTTTTCTCCCGGTTTTCGCAATTGAGGGAAATTCTCTAAGGTTTAAATTATCATGCATTTTATGATTTTGAGAACGTTTTAAAATAACTACTAATATTTTCACTTTGTAGTCTGTTTGTAGACATTCTGTTTTTAAGAGATAAATATTCTTTTTGCGTAGGATAGGTGGATTGTTTTTTACCTGTGAGTGGCACTTTTTTGCGTATAATGGGCTAAATGGCCAGGGAGGGGGTGGCTCAGTCGGTAGCGCGCCAGGCTCGTAATCTGCAGTTCCCAGGTTCCAGTCCCAGCTGGGTCAGCGTTGAGACTTATCTCCGCAAAATTCCCCGCCCTGTCCAAGGTCAGTAGGGGACACCGATGGGTTTGGAAATGCCACCGTCAATCGGATTGGACATTAAGCCGTTGCCCCGTGTGTGGGAGAGCCATACTCTGTGCACGTTAAAGAACACGCTGGATGGCCTTGACGGGAGGCTGCCATCTGTCTCCCAACAGCTGTTCCAGTGGGTCTCCTCCCCAAACCTTCTCTGAGCCTTTGGGGTCAGGGTCCTTGTGATCTGGCCATTTAGCCCATGGTGTGTAAAAAAGTGCCACTCAGAGGTAAAACAACACAACACAACAACGCAAAGGCTAAATGGCCAGGCCACGAGGACCCCGAGGCTTAGATAGGGGAATCCATTGAGCAGCTGTTAGGAGCCAGATGGTAGCTTCCCATCAAGGCCATCCAGCGTTTTTCTAAAGTGCACAGAGCATTCTCGCACACGAAGGTAGGCTTAACGTCCCATCCGACGGATGTGGGCATTTCCAAGTCCATTCGGTATCCTGTACTGACCGAGGACAGCGAGGGGAGTTTTGCGGAGATAAATCTCAACGCTGGCCCAGTCGGGACTCGAACTTAGGAACTGAAGATTACGAACCTGGTGCGCTACCGACTGAGCCACTTCCACCCCGTTAGATAGGTGAATTATTGATAGGTGAATCGTTTGATAGGTGAATAATTGGCAAAGTGGTTGAATCACAACCACAGAAAATAGGCAAACCAATTGATTCCCAACCAATCAAATTTATAGGCAAACCGGTTGATTTATAATCACAGTTAATAGCCAAAATGATTGATTCGCAACCAACCTAGATTAATAGAAAACCACATTAAGAGCCAAACCGGGTTGATTTACATACAGTGGTTAATCGACAAACTGGTTGATCCACAACCACGGGCAATCGGCAAATTGGTTGGTCTGCAAAAACGGTTAATTGGCAAACCAGGTGACCTGCAACTACAGTGAACTAGCAAACCAGTTGATTTGCAACCATGGTTAATTGGGAAGCAGGTTGATCTGCAATCACTATTAATAGCCAAACCTGTTCATCTGCAACCATGATTAATTGTCAACAGGTTGATCAGCAATCATTATTAATAGCCAAACCTGTTCATCTGCAACCATGATAAATTGGCAACAGGTTGATCTGCAATCATTATTAATAGCCAAACCTGTTAATCTGCAACCATGATTAATTGGGAAGCAGGTTGATCTGCAATCACTATTAATAGCCAAACTTGTTCATCTGCAACCATGATTAATTGGCAACAGGTTGATCTGCAATCATTATTAATACCCAAACCTGTTGATCTGCAACCATGATTAATTGGGAAGCAGGTTGATCACTATTAATAGCCAAACCTGTTCATCTGCAACCGTGGTTAATTGGGAAGCAGGTTGATCACTATTAATAGCCAAACCTGTTGATCTGCAACCATGATTAATTGGCAACAGGTTGATCTGCAATCACTATTAAAAGCCAAACCTGTTGATCTGCAACCGTGGTTAATTGGGAAGCAATTTGATCACTATTAATAGCCAAACCTGTTGATCTGCAACCATGAATAATTGGCAACAGGTTGATCTGCAACCATGATTAATTGGCAACAGGTTGATCTGTAATCACTATTAATACCCAAACCTGTTGATCTGCAAACATGATTAATTGGCAACAGGTTGATCTGCAATCACTATTAATACCCAAACCTGTTCATCTGCAACCGTGGTTAATTGGGAAGCAGGTTGATCATTATTAATAGCCAAACCTGTTCATCTCAACCATGATTAATTGACAACAGGTTGATATGCAACCATGATTATTTGGCAACAGGTTGATCTGCAATCACTATTAATAGCCAAACCTGTTCATCTGCAACCATGATTAATTGCCAATGGTTTGATCTGCAATCACTATTAATAGCCAAACCTGTTGATCTGCAACCATGATTAATTGGCAATAGTTTGATCTGCAATCACTATTAATAGCCAAACCTGTTGATCTGCAACCATGATTAATTGGCAACAGGTTGATCTGCAATCACTATTAATAGCCAAACCTGTTGATCTGCAACCATGATTAATTGGCAATAGTTTGATCTGCAATCACTATTAATAGCCAAACCTGTTGATCTGCAACCATGATTAATTGGCAACAAGTTGATCTGCAATCACTATTAATAGCCAAACCTGTTGATCTGCAACCATGATTAATTGGCAATAGTTTGATCTGCAATCACTATTAATAGCCAAACCTGTTGATCTGCAACCATGATTAATTGGCAACAAGTTGATCTGCAATCACTATTAATAGCCAAACCTGTTGATCTGCAACCATGATTAATTGGCAATAGTTTGATCTGCAATCACTATTAATAGCCAAACCTGTTGATCTGCAACCATGATTAATTGGCAACAAGTTGATCTGCAATCACTATTAATAGCCAAACCTGTTGATCTGCAACCATGGCCACTCTGCAAACCAGTTGATCTGTTGCCAGAGTTGGCTGTACATTCACTTTCCGAATTATCGATCAATTCGGAATTTCCTCCCTTAGAGGGTGCAAAAAGCAAAACTACCTAGTGGTCCTATATAGTAAGTGGTTAGCAAATGGAGTGGTGAGGCGCCATGTTTGTGATTTTTGATATCATGAATGTTTTTGTAAAGGTTGATTGTCTTGCTTCTCTAATTCTCATATGGGAATGAAGTAGTCTTAGTAGCTTTTTCGAAGTATTATTTCGTTATTTTAAGAAATTTTAATTAAACATGTCCCTTATACTCTTACCGTTATTGAGCCCAAACATGGATTGGGTTGGGTTGTTTTACCTCTGAGCGGCACTTTTTTGCACACCATGGGCTAAATGGCCAGGTCACATGGACCCCGAAGGCTCAGAGAAGGTTGGGGGAAGCGACCCACTGGAACAGATGTTGGGAGACAGATGGTAGCCTCCCGTCAAGGCCATCCACCGTGTTCTTTAACGTTGGGTTGTTTTACCTCTGAGCTGAACTTTTTTGCACACCATGGGCTAAATGGCCAGGTCACATGGACCCCGAAGGCTCAGAGAAGGTTGGGGGAGGGGACCCACTGGAACAGATGTTGGGAGACAGATGGTAGCCTCCCGTCAAGGCCATCCAGCCTGTTCTTTAACGTTGGGTTGTTTTACCTCTGAGCTGAACTTTTTTGCACACCATGGGCTAAATGGCCAGGTCACATGGACCCCGAAGACTCAGAGAAGGTTGGGGGAAGGGACCCACTGGAACAGCTGTTGGGAGACAGATGGTAGCCTCCCGTCAAGGCCATCCAGCGTGTTCTTTAACGTTGAGTTGTTTTACCTCTGAGCTGAACTTTTTTGCACACCATGGGCTAAATGGCCAGGTCACATGGACCCCGAAGGCTCAGAGTAGGTTGGGGGAAGGGACCCACTGGAACAGCTGTTGGGAGACAGATGGTAGCCTCCCGTCAAGGCCATCCAGCGTGTTCTTTAACGTTGGGTTGTTTTACCTCTGAGCTGCACTTTTTTGCACACCATGGGCTAAATGGCCAGGTCACATGGACCCCGAAGGCTCAGAGAAGGTTGGGGGAGGGGACCCACTGGAACAGATGTTGGGAGACAGATGGTAGCCTCCCGTCAAGGCCATCCAGCGTGTTCTTTAACGTTGGGTTCTTTTACCTCTGAGCTGAACTTTTTTGCACACCATGGGCTAAATGGCCAGGTCACATGGACCCCGAAGGCTCAGAGAAGGTTGGGGGAAGGGACCCACTGGAACAGCTGTTGGGAGACAGATGGTAGCCTCCCGTCAAGGCCATGCAGCGTGTTTTTTAACGTGCACAGGGTATGGCTCTCCCGCACACGGGGCCACGGCTTAACGTCCCATACGACGGACGGTGACCTTTCCAAGCCCATCGGTGTCCCCTACTGACCGTGAGCAGGGCGTGGAAATTTGCGGAGATAAATCTCAACGCTGACACAGCTGGGACTCGAACCTGGGAACTACAGATTACGAGCCTGGCGCGCTACCGACTGAGCCCCCCCCCCCCCCCCGCCCCTCCAAACAAGGCATTCGGGGGACTTGGTTTGCTAACCTTCTCCCTATATAGAACCACTAACACAACCTAAAAGAAAAAGCCATTCCAGTAAAATTATGAGGTCACATAAATGGGGCTAAAAACAATCTTTAATTTCTTATATATTTATTTCTGTTGTTTCAACTGGTAATTTTTAAAAATAATCTTTATACTAACTTATATTTATAATTATACATTATTTACAATGATGATGAATTAACAGAAGAATAATTTTATCGTAAATAATGTATATTTATAAATGCAAATTAGTGTGAAGATCAATTCTTAAACTTACCAGAAATAATAACTGAAAAAATTATTTTAAAAATTGTAGATATTTTAGATCCATCTACCGAGTGGTTAGCGCGCTTGGCTACTGATCTAAGGGACCTGGGTTCGAGCCCCGGGTAAGACATGGATGTATGTGTCGTTTTTCTGCTGAGGTCCTGCCATCCTATCAGACCTTCTACTATGGCATATAAACTGACAGGCTCCTGTCAGATCTCTGTGGCAATTAGATGCTTGAGGGGGTATTTTTTTTTTATGCTGACGTCATAGCTTAGTGGAACGGCCTTCTCTTTCAGGTTGTGTTGGCTAATGGCGACTAGCAAGAAAGAAAGAGTTCATTCTCTTTGAAAACGAGCGTGCTATATTCTACAGATTTTCTTACTTTCAAGTTGGGTTTGACTTAGAACTGTGCTACTAAGGAGAAAATTCAATGGCTAAACAATATTCAATTTAATGTAATTGCAATTTATAATTCAATTTAAACGATAGCCCCCCTGTATAATAAATAATTAAATATTCCCTCAAGCAGCTGCTTGCCGTAGAGGTTTGACAGCAGCCTGTCAGTTTATGCTCCATAGTATAGATTACGAGAATGACGAGACATCACCAGAAGAACAACATACCTGGGGAAGGTCAGAGTGTTACAAAAGATGAGCCACAGGGGTTCGGTGGGGCGGGGGTGGCTCAGTCGGTAGCGCGCCAGGCTCGTAATCTGTAGTTCCCAGGTTCGAGTCCCAGCTGGGTCAGCGTTGAGATTTATCTCCGCAAAATTCCCCCCCTGCCCACGGTCAGTAGGGGACACCGATGGGCTTGAAAAGGCCGCCGTCCGTCGGATGGGACGTTAAGCCGTGGCCCCGTGTGCGGGAGAGCCATACCCTGTGCACGTTAAAGAACACGCTGGATGGCCTTGACGGGAGGCTACCATCTGTCTCCCAACAGCTGTTCCAGTGGGTCCCCTCCCCCAACCTTCTCTGAGCCTTCGAGGTCCATGTGACCTGGCCATTTAGCCCATGGTGTGCAAAAATGTGCCGCGCAGAGGTAAAACAACCTAACCCAACCCAGGGGTTCGGTTCTCTTGTTTCACCTCTGAGCGGCCCTTTTTTCCACAGAATGCGATAAGTGATCAGCTCACAAGCATTTGGGTTGTTTTAATATTTGAGCGTCATTTATATTTTGCAGACAATGAGCGAAATGGACGTGTGTCGCAAAGGGTGGATTATGTTGTTTTGTCTCTGAGTGGCGCTTTTTTTATACAATAATTCGAGCTTAATAGCTAAGTCTCGAAGACTCCAAGGAGTCGAAGAAAATTGGGCAAAGTGGACACACTGGATGTCTGAGAGAGATGGAAGTCTCCCGCCAAGGCCATCCAGCCATGTTCTGAGACAGTTGGAATTCTCCCGCCAAGGCCATCGAGCCATGTTCTGAGACAGGTGGAAGTCTCCCGCCAAAGCCATACAGCCATATTCTGAGAGAGATGGAAGTCTCCCGCCAAGGCCATCCAGCCATGTTCTGAGAAAGGTGGAAGTCTCCCGCCAAAGCCATACAGCCATATTCTGAGAGAGATGGAAGTCTCCCGCCAAGGCCATCCAGACATGTTCTGAGAAAGGTGGAAGTCTCCCGCCAAAGCCATACAGCCATATTCTGAGAGAGATGGAAGTCTCCCGCCAAGGCCATCCAGCCATGTTCTGAGACAGTTGGAAGTCTCCCGCCAAGGCCATCCAGCCATGTTCTGAGACAGGTGGAAGTCTCCCGCCAAGGCCATCCAGCCATGTTCTGAGACAGGTGGAAGTCTCCCGCCAAAGCCATACAGCCATATTCTGAGAGAGATGGAAGTCTCCCGCCAAGGCCATCCAGCCATGTTCTGAGATAGGTGGAAGTCTCCCGCCAAAGCCATACAGCCATATTCTGAGAGAGATGGAAGTCTCCCGCCAAGGCCATCCAGCCATGTTCTGAGACAGGTGGAAGTCTCCCGCCAAAGCCATATAGCCATATTCTGAGATAGGTGGAAGTCTCCCGCCAAAGCCATACAGCCATATTCTGAGAGAGATGGAAGTCTCCCGCCAAGGCCATCCAGCCATGTTCTGAGACAGGTGGAAGTCTCCCGCCAAGGCCATCCAGCCATGTTCTGAGACAGTTGGAAGTCACCCGCCAAGGCCATCCAGCCATGTTCTGAGACAGTTGGAAGTCTCCCGCCAAGGCCATACAACCATGTTCTTTAACGTTCACAGAATATGGCTTTCCTGTACAAGAGACCACTTCTTTTTTAAAACGAGGTAAACAACAGCAAAAATCTGTAAATGAATTTGGAGGGATTATGCTCTTAATGCTTTTCCATTTAGTTATGATAAATAGAACTTTCATATTTACATAATCTCTTTTTTCATCAGTTAATTGGCGGGGGGGGGGGGGTCGAGCTTATCGGCAGTGCGCCAGTCTCGTAATCTTAAGTTTCAAGGTTCGAGTCTCTCCTGGACCAACGTTGAGATTTATTTCCGTAAAACTCCACGTCCTGCCCTCGGTGGGGCGGGGGTAGCTCAGTCGGTAGCGCGCTAGGCTCGTAATCTGTAGTTCCCAGGTTCGAGTCCCAGCTGGGTCGGCGTTGAGATATATCTTCACAAAATTCCCCGCCCTGCCCACGGTCAGTAGGGGACACCGATGGGCTTGGAAAGGCCGCCGTCCGTCGGATGGGACGTTAAGCCGTGGCCCCGTGTGCGGGGCAGACATACCCTGTGCACGTTAAAGAACACGCTGGATGGCCTTGACGGGAGGCTACCATCTGTCTCCCAACAGCTGTTCCAGTGGGTCCCCTCCCCAAACCTTCTCTGAGCCTTCGGGGTCCATGTGACCGGGCCATTTAGCCCATGGTGTACAAAAAAGTGCCGCTCAGAGGTAAAACAACCGAACCTGCCCTCGGTCAGTACGGGATACCGATGGGCTTGGAAAGGCCGCTGTCCGTCGTCGAATGAGACGTTAATCCTTGGCTCCATGTGCAGTAGAGCCACACCTTGTGCACGTTACGGAAGACACTGGATGGTTTGACTGGGGGTCGAGTTGGTTCCTCCCCACAACCTTCTCTGAGCCTTCGGGGTCCTTGTGACCTGGCCATTTAGCCCATTGTGCGAAAAAGTGCCTCTCAGAGATAAAACAACCAACCCATCAGTTAATTATTTATAACTGAATTTTCAGTAATAAATAATTTTCATATATTTCATTTTAAATTCTCTAGGGTTTCGTTTAGGGGTTTTCCAGTGAGATTTTTATGCTTTAGTATTTATAACTTCATTCTCCTAATTGACGCGAGGTAATTTTTCCGCCATATTTTTCACTAAAAAAAGAGAAAAAAAATCGATTAATAAAAAAACTCGCCAAAAAAAAAATCGATTAATAAACCAGAAATCAAAAGCAGAGTGAAAAATAAAAAAAAGCCAAAGCTCGATTTATTCTCTTCCACGCTTGTTAGCGCGCTTGGCTACTGATCAAAGGGACCTGGGTTCGAGTCCCGGATAAGGCATGGATGTTCGTGTCGTTTTTCTGCTGAGGTCCCGCCATCCTCACAGACCTTCTACTATGGCATATAGACTGATAGGCTCTTGTCAGACCTCTGTGGCAAGCAGCTGCTTGAGGGGGTATTTATTTATTTTATTATTATTTATAATCATACATTTAATCTCCATTTAAAATCGTAAAAAGCCGCCACCCGCAGATTCCCTTCCAAAAAAAAAATTGAGAAGAACGTCTCTACGTTTTCTCTCAGCTAAATAAAGAAAATAGCATCGTAGTGTTTTTAGCCCCTGTCCCCCCCCCACCTCACCCCTCTAGTGCACTCGAGAACAGAGGCAAGAGTGAGTCACCGTCATCTTCTCCATCCCTGGCGCCAATGTGTCACCGCCACAGGCTTCCACTTTCCCCGTCAATGGGGTAGGAAAATGGGGAGAATGAGAAGGGACAGGGAAAAATGGGAGAGTGGGGAATCATACATAGTTCGGGTGACAACAGCAATTATGTGTAGGGTGCATATCGTAGAACGGGGGCATAATTTATTTAAATAAACCGCTTTTAATCCATTTACATGCGCAGAACTCTTATTTACACGACAGGAGAGACGCACACGTGCAATATTGTCCGCAGCACGTGGGGTTATATTCACCTTCAGGCCATAGGCTCTACTCCCCGTGGCTTTCTCTACTGTAAATACCTTCTGGAACCAATTCCAAAGCGCGGTTCATTAAATTGTGTGCTTTTGTAAGTTTCGTGGCTTAAATGTGTCTGTTATGCGTCAGTTTTTGAAAAATACCAATATTGCAAAGCCTTTTGGGAAGAAGTGTTTCTGTTATTTTTGGTTTTTCCCTAATTTTTATGGGGCGGGGGTGGCTCAGTCGGTAGCACGCCAGGATCGTAATCTGTAGTTCCCAGGTTCGAGTCCCAGCTGAGTCAGCGTTGAGATTTATCTCCGCAAAATTCCCCGCCCTGCCCGCGGTCAGTAGGGGACACCGATGGGCTTGGTAAAGGCCGCCGTCCGTCGGATGGAACGTTAAGCCGTGGCCCCTTGTGCGGGAGAGCCATACCCTGTGCACGTTAAAGAACACGCTGGATGGCCTTGACGAGAGGCTACCATCTGTCTCCCAACAGCTGTTCCAGTGGGTCCCCTCCCCCAACCTTCTCTGAGCCTTCGGGGTCCATGTAACCTGGCCATTTAACCCAAGGTGTGCAAAAAAAGTGCCGCTCAGAGGTAAAACAACCCAGCGTTAAAGGACACGTTGGATGGCCTTGACGAGAGGCTACCATCTGTCTCCCAACAGCTGTTCCAGTGGGTCCCCTCCCCCAACCTTCTCTGAGCCTTCGGGGTCCATGTAACCTGGCCATTTAACCCATGGTGTGCAAAAAAGTGCCGCTCAGAGGTAAAACAACCCAACCCTAACTTTTATAGAGAAAATGAATTGCTAAAATTAATATTCTTGTTTGATACGTTTAATAATGTTTTTCATATTCTTTTTTCTACTTTACAATGGTTACGGAATTTTTAGAGGAACAGGGAGAGGTTTCTTGTTTCCCTCTCTTTCCCAACCACCTCCCACCTATCAATTTTATGCAGCCCTGAATTTTGGCTCTCAGATTTGCCACCCTGAACAACAATCGACATTACAGAAATATTAACAGATATTCCAGGAATAAAAAACTGCAAACACAATTACATTCAAGAAGATATCCTGGAGAAAACTGAAAAGAACCTGGAATCTCTCTACCTCTCACATAAAATTACGGGTAGAACTCTAAACAAGGAAACTAACATTTGCCTTCAGGGGTTGGGTTGGGTTGTTTTACCTCTGAGCGGCACTTTTTTGCACACCATGGGCTAAATGGCCAGGTCACAAGAACCCCGAAGGCTCAGAGAAGGTTTGGGGAGGGGACCCACTGAAACAGCTGTTGGGAGACAGATGGTAGCCTCCCGTCAAGGCCATCCAGCGTGTTCTTTAACGTGTACAGGGTATGGCTCTCTCCTGTACACGGTGCCACGGCTTAACGTCCCATCAGATGGACGGCGGCCTTTCCAAGGGAGAGGACGCCGTCAAGCGTTCCAGTGGGTCCCCTCCCCAAACCTTCGCTGAGCCTTCGGGGTCCACGTGACCTGGCCATTTAGCCCATGGTGTACAAAAAAGTGCCGCTCAGAGGTAAAACAACCCAACCTGCCCTCGGTCAGTACGGGATACCGATGGGCTTATAAAGGCCGCTGTCCGTCGTCGAATGAGACGTTAATCCTTGGCTCCATGTGCAGGAGAGCCACACCTTGTGCACGTTACGGAAGATGCTGGATGGTTTGACTGGGGGTCGAGTTGGTTCCTCCCCACAACCTTCTCTGAGTCTTCGGGGTCCTTGTGACCTGGCCATTTAGCCCATTGTGCAAAAAAGTGCCTCTCAGATATAAAACAACCAACCCATCAGTTAATTATTTATAACTGAGTTTTCAGTAATAAATAATTTTCATATATTTCATTTTAAATTCTCTAGGGTTTCGTTTAGGGGTTTTCCAGTGAGATTTTTATGCTTTAATATTTATAACTGCATTCTCCTAATTGACGCGAGGTAATTTTTCCGCGATATTTTTCACTAAAAAAAGAGAAAAAAAATCGATTAATAAAAAAAACTCGCCAAAAAAAGAAAATCGATTAATAAACCAGAAATCAAAAGCTTGGCTACTGATCAAAGGGACCTGGTTCGAGTCCCGGATAAGGCATGGATGTTCGTGTCGTTTTTCTGCTGAGGTCCCGCCATCCTCACAGACCTTCTACTATGGCATATAAACTGATAGGCTCTTGTCAGACCTCTGTGGCAAGCAGCTGCTTGAGGGGGTATATATTTATTTTATTATTATTTATAATCACACATTTAATCTCCATTTAAAATCGTAAAAAGCCGCCACCCGCAGATTCCCTTCCAAAAAAAAAATTGAGAAGAACGTCTCTACGTTTTCTCTCAGCTAAATAAAGAAAATAGCATCGTAGTGTTTTTAGCCCCTGTCCCCCCCCCCACCTCACCCCTCTAGTGCACTCGAGAACAGAGGCAAGAGTGAGTCACCGTCATCTTCTCCATCCCTGGCGCCAATGTATTCGAACACTATGGTTGATTACAGAATTCAGAAAAAATATCTGGCAACGATTTGTTTAGAAATTAGTGCTCTGGCAACCTTCGTGACACGTGACACGAAGGCTTTTCCAAGCTTTTCCAAGCCCCCCCCTCCCCCCCCGTCGGTATTCTTTACTGATCGTTGCGTTCGTAAGACATGATGGAGCCACTCTTTCGACAAATCGACAAACTGACAAACCTACAAGGAACGAGCAAAACGCAATAATAAATAGGTAAAAATAAAAAAGAACATTCTGCATTTAATAAATATAGAAAATTATGACTGATTAACTGACGGCTCATTGACAGTGTTGGTTGTTTTACCTCTGAGCTGCACATTTTTGCACACCAGGAGCTAAATGGCAGGTCATAAGAACCCATAGGGCTCAGAGAAGGTTGGATGGAATGGACCCACTGGACAGCTATCTGGAGACAGATGGTAGCCTTCCGTCAAGGTCATCCAGCATGTTCTTTAACAGGCACAAACTATAGCTCTCCCGCACACGGAGACATTGCTTAATCCCCCATTCGAAGGATGAAGGCCATTCCAAGCCCATCGATATCTACTATTGACGGATGGTGGAAAGTTTTGCGGAGATAAATCTCAACGCTGGTCCAGGTTGAACTCAAATTTGGGAACCACTGATTACGAGTGACTGATAGCGGATCACGCTGTTTATAACTATGATGCAGAAATGGCAATAATAACACTGAGTCGTGTGTGAGAGTTGGTAAGGCTTGTAGCAATTGGTTTAGCATTGCTTGTGGTGTTCGACAAGGGTGCATTTTGTCTCCTTTTCTCTTTAGTTTGGTTATTGATTATGTTATGCGAAATTCACTTCAAGGGAAAGATTTTGGCCTTAAATGGGCTGGAGATACGAAAATTTCTGATTTAGATTATGCTGATGATTTAGCCCTTTTGGTAAATGATGTTGATGAGATGAACTCTTTCATTCGAGCTGTTGATGAGACTGGTAGTAGAGTACGTTTGGTTATAAACAGAGAGAAAATTAAAGTGATGAAAATTGGTCAGACTGGTTGTGATTCAGTTAATCTGAATGGTTGCAGTCTTGAGCAGGTGTCACAGTTTAATTATCTTGGGAACTATGTAACAGATAATGGTGATGTGCGGCATGAGATTAACAGACGAATAGGGATTGCTGCCGGGACTTTTAAGAATCTATGGAGATTGTGGAGAAATAGGCGTATACACCTAAAGACTAAAATTAGACTGTATAATAGTTTGGTTCTTTCTAGGGTTAGTTATGGTAGTGAAACTTGGACGCTGTTTAAACAAGATAACAGGAAACTAGATGCTTTTGATTCTAGATGCTTACGTAGTATCTTGGGTATTGGGTGGTTTAACTTTGTAACTAATGATGAGGTTAGGCAAAGGAGTCTGCAACCTCCTTTAAGCAGCATATTGTGCAGAGAGAGACTCCGCTGGTTTGGCCATGTTGCCCGTATGGATAATTATAGATTGGCGAATAGGGTTATGAACAGTGTGCCTAAAGGCCTCAGAAAGAAGGGGAGACCTAGGATGCGGTGGGCAGACAATGTCAAACAGGACCTTGTTAGAATTGGTGTGCAGTGGCCAGATGTAGCAGATGTAACTCAGGACAGATTTGCTTGGAGAACTAAATTGCACTGTCTGGTTGGGCCTCCGTAGCCCATGGCTGCTGGAGGAGGATGATGATGATGATGAGAAATAATAGAGCTATGGAAATTTGCATTTAGGGGTAATTCAGGTCGTAGATCTCAGAAAAACTCAAAATTTTGACCTCCGACATGCCGTTAAAGGTCAAATAGAGGTCACGTAGAGCCTCTTTTTGACCTTAACGACACCTTAGAAGAATATAGAATATAGAAGATTAACACCTTAGAAGAATATAGAACAAACCATGATGTGAACGCTAGAAACGTGAAAATTGGTGTCTGGGTTGTAGATGTCGGAAACTACGAAATTTCGGTTCTGGAGGTAATTCGAAGTCAAAAGTCAAATTTCGAGCAACCAGTGCTAGAGAGCTAAAAATTATGTCCTTTCAGTCGTAGACCGCAGAAATGTTGTGAGAATTGGGATGCACCTTGTCCTTAAAGGTCAAAGAACAAATTTCGATATAACGTGTGTTAGAAGGAGCAAAAAATTGGTGGAATAGTTATTTCGAGCAGTAGAACTCAAAAAGAAGAACTTTCAGATCCAGTGCGGCATTCAAGGGCAAATATGGGTCTGAATGACGGTCTAGATATCCAGAGGCACCGAAGGTTGGGTTGGGTTGTTTTACCTCTGAGCGGCACTTTTTTGCACACCATGGGCTAAATGGCCAGGTCACATGGACCCCGAAGACTCAGAGAAGGATTGGGGGAGGGGACCCACTGGAACAACTGTTGGGAGACAGATGGTAGCCTCCGTCAAGGCCATCCAGCGTGTTCTTTAACGTGCACAGGGTATGGCTCTCCCGCACACGCGGCCACGGCTTAACGTCCCATCCGACGGACGGCGGCCTTTCCAAGCCCATCGGTGTTCCCTACTGACCGTGGGCAGGGCGGGAAATTTTGCGAAGGGCACCGAAGGTACCGATTTATTTCTAGTATATTGTATATTCGAATATTTGTAAAAGAATATAGCAAAAATACCGTGACCATAAGGTCAAAATTGCACTATTGCTTATGTGCAACTTCCCATTCCTGACTCCACGGTCTTGTTTTTGTGCCCCAAAACAGCAATTTTTTTTCTTCAGCACACTTCAACAACGACGAAAATTCTGAGGGCTGAACATTTTTATAAAAAAAATGATTCCTTGCAGTAGAGGCGATTCCCGAAGATTCAACATAGTTTGCTTTGGATTATATAACTTATTCTCTAACATCAGTTGCCTCAAGCAATGGCTTCCGCAGTAAGGAGTTAGAGAGGGTATTTGTGATCTTTTTCGTCATCTTATGAAATATTTTTTATCCTAGAAATGTTTCATTCTAGAGCTCATATTTCACTTTAATGCTTTTAAAGTTCTTTAAAGTGGATTATTTATCATCAAATGTAAATATTATATTAATAAATGCGAAGTTAAAACTAGAAAGCTTGTACTTCGCAGAAGAATTATTCCAGGAGGAGGAGAATGTTTTTCACCCTATAAGAAAACTGAAATTGAAGTAGCTGAAATTGTGTATATTGCTTACTTAACATTGTAGATACCCGTTTGAAAGTTGAAAGAATTTGTTAGGCTTAGCCTTATAGTTTTTATATCCAGGCAATGTCGCAAAAATGAATGTTGACGTTGAGCTTGGCACATTTCCAACGGTATAAGCCAAATGTAAGCTCGCGCTATATTCGAGTGCTGAAATGTTGCTGTCAACAAGTATAGAGTTTTAATGGCTAAATATAAAATCCTTTCCCCCTTTCCTCCAGCGACACCCAAGACTTGCTTAGTTTTGAAAAAAATCTGCAGGGGGATCCATGGCTTTAAGTGCACAATGTTGTATTTGATTTTGATATTGTATTGATATCATAATTGTATTTAATTTGATTGTCTACATTCAAAGTATTATAAAATAAATTTCTTCTCAGACAATTCACTTACCACGAATACCTCACAGAAGACTTTTGACATAATTTAAGAGAAAAGACTTAAGAGAGAGAAGAAACCTCAACGAAAAGCACCCAGACATTATCGGGGTTGGGTTGGATTGTTTTACCTCTGAGCGGCACTTTTTTGCACACCATGGGCTAAATGGCCAGGTCACATGGACCCCGAAGGCTCAGAGAAGGTTGGGGGAGAGGACCCACTGGAACAGCTGTTGGGAGACAGATGGTAGCCTCCCGTCAAGGCCATCCAGCGTGTTCTTTAACGTGCACAGGGTATGGCTCTTCCGCACACGGGACCACGGCTTAACGTCCCATCCGACGGATGCGGCCTTTCCAAGCCCATCGGTGTCCCCTACTGACCGTGGGCAGGGCGGGGAATTTTGAGGAGATAAATCTCAACGCTGACCCAGCTGGGACTCGAACCTGGGAACTACAGATTACGAGCCTGGCGCGCTACCGACTGAGCCATCCCCGCCCCACATTATCGGGGTGGTGGTTGGGTCAATCGGTAGTGGGCCAGACTCATACTCTGCAGTTCCCAAGTTCGAGTTTCTGCCCAAAGCATTATGCTTTCTCCACCAGTTTGTTTTTGTCCCACAGTGCATCCTGGTGCCAACACTTCCCCAGGTAAACGAGGCACACATACCTGGCCGTCCACATGGTGCAACAGGAAACGAGATTTATCAAACCAGACGACCTTCTTCCAATCATTCAAGGTCCAGTATTAATGCTCGCGTGCCCATTGTAGGCGCTTTCGACGGTGAACCGAGGTTAGCATGGCACTCGAAGAGGCCTGCGGCTACGCAACCCCATTTGCAGCAAGGTTCGATGTATTGTGTGTTGTGACACATTACTTCCGTCACCAGCATTCAAATTACGGGGGAGTTGCACTACAGTATCCCTTCTGTTGGCTCGGACCATAAGGGATAGCCTTCACTCACCTCTAGCATTGATGAGAAATGGGTGGCCCACACTTTGCTGGCTATTCGTGGTTTTTCCCTCCTCGGACCACTTTTTGAAGGTACTAACCACTACTGACCTAAGCACCCACAAGCCTTGCTGTCTCGGAAATGCTCTGACCCAGTCGTCTGGCCACTCCAATTTGGCCTTTGTCAAACTTTGCTGCCTTTCCCATCTGAAGAACAAGAATAACATTGATTAACAGAGCTCAGTATCAGGTGTTATTTTTACCGCTTCATGACCTTCATACGCGCCATCGTTTACCTGCAGTTGATTCGATTTGCATAAAGATGCGCAGGTCATTATGTTTTGGTCTTGGTGTCTAATATCACTACAACATTATTAGAAGATTTTTCTGACGAAATATGTTATAATCTAAATGAGGGAGAGTGAGCTTTTCTGTATTTATGGACTTAAGTAAAGTTTTTGATGTGTTGGACCCCAATATTTTACTCAAAAAATTATACAATGCTGGAATGGGTTGGGTTGTTTTACCTCTGAGCGGCACTTTTTTGCACACCATGGGCTAAATGCCCAGGTCACATGGACCCGAAGGCTCAGAGAAGGTTGGGGGAGGAGACACACTGGAACAGCTGTTGGGAGACAGATGGTAGCCTCCCGTCAAGGCCATCCAGCGTGTTCTTTAACGTACACAGGGTATGACTCTCCCGCACACGGGGCCACGGCTTAACGTCCAATCCGACGGACGGCGGCCTTTCCAAGCCCGTCGGTGTCCCCTACTGACCGTGGGCAGGACGGGGAATTTTGCGGAGATAAATCTGAACGCTGACGCAGTTGGGACTATTACCTGGGAACTACAGATTAGGAGACTGGCATGCTACCGACTGAGCCACCCCTGCCTCAATGCTGGAATGACCCACCCGACGGACAGCGGCCTTTACCAAGCCCATCGGTGTCCCCTACT
This sequence comes from Ryuthela nishihirai, assembly GCA_038380435.1. Taxonomy (NCBI): domain Eukaryota; kingdom Metazoa; phylum Arthropoda; class Arachnida; order Araneae; family Heptathelidae; genus Ryuthela; species Ryuthela nishihirai. The sequence goes on along the minus strand of JAWZYU010000029.1, from coordinate 24,948,221 downwards.
GACTGTGGGCAGGGAGGGGGAATTTTTCGGGAATAAATCTCAACGCTGACCCAGCTGGGACTCGAACCTGGGAACTGCAGATTACAAGACTGGCACGCTACCGACTGAGCCACCCCTGCCCGAATGCTGGAATGACCCATCCAACGGACAACGGCCTTTACCAAGCCCATCGGTGTCCCCTACTGACCGTGGGCAGGGAGGGGGAATCTTGCGAGAATAAATCTCAACGCTTACCCAGCTAGGACTCGAACCTGGGAACTGCAGATTACGAGACTGTCACGCTACTGACTGAGCCACCCCTGCCCGAATGCTGGAATGACCCATCCGACGGATGGCGGTCTTTACCAAGTCCATCGGTGTCCCCTACTGACCGTGGGCAGGGAGGGGAATTTTGCGGGGATAAATCTCAACGCTGACCCAGCTGGGACTCGAACCTGGGAACTATAGTTTACCAACCTGGCATGCTACCGACTGAGTCACCCCCTCCCAATGCTGGAATGACCCATCCGACAGACGGCGGCCTTTATCAAGCCCATCAGTGTCCCCTACTGACCGTGGATAGGGAGGGGAATTTTTCGGGGATAAATCTCAACGCTGACCCAGATGGGACTGGAACCTGGGAACTACAGTTTACCAGATTGGCACGCTACCGACTAAGCCACCCCCGCCCCAATGCTGAAATGACAGGAAGGATTCAAAATTGGTTCAAAATTTACTTATCCAATAGATATTCTATAACTAGAATAAATAACATTGAGAGTGACTTACGAAATGTCGCATATGGTCGTTTTCTTTGCTCTACTATATATACTCGTTTTCTTTGAAAACGAGGTAATAGTTCCGCTTTGTTGTCTATCTGTCTGTCCGTCTGTAGGCATCGGACTTTTTTGTTTACAGAGAAAAATTAAAAATTCTTCTTGTGTTGGATAGGTATTGATAAAAAGTTACGTCATGCATTTTCCGAATCTCTCTAAAGCTAAAATTACGCCCTTTAACGGTGGAAAAAGAATTGAAAATCCCCAAATTTCAAACGAATATTGCAAATAATATATTTACGCTAGAAATTTGAAATTTTGAAATTTGAAAAATGCAATTTTTTTGTTTTAGCAGATAATTGTTTATTTTTTAGAGGTAAATGAAAAACGTTTTTTCGAGTTAGATAGGAATTTTTTTTTAATTTTTTTTATTTTTTATTTGCGACATATAGGACAGAGAAGAATCCTAGAAGACTCCTAGCTTTTACAGGTCTTCTCATACAAGGACATGCCCTACTACGACCGAAGTCACTGCTGACCACTGCCTTAGTTAGAGCTAACACAACACACAAAGTTTGCCTTGCTGGGACAGTCGATAGCTGCCTAACCACTATGCCAGTTAAGGCTTTAATTAATGAATTGATTAATTAATGAATTTAATTGATGAAAGATTATGATACGCCCTTTTACGAATCTTGCACAAACTATAATTTCGCCCTGAAAGGTGGAAAATTTTGAAAATTCTGAAATTTAAATCAAATTATGCTAGAAATTTTAGATTTTGGTGATGCAATGTGAAGGTACAGAATTTTCATTGTCTATAATGAGTTGGCGCCTTAGACCCAAAGGGGTGGAAAAAAACATTTTTTTTTTTGTTTTAGCAAATAATTGTTTGTATTTAGAGATAAATGAAAAATTTTATTTTTGGGTTAGATAGGAATTGATAAAATATTACGATTCGCACTTGTGGAATCTTTTAAACATTGGAATTGCGCCCTCTAACGGTGGAAATATTTGAAAGAATCGAACGAATAATGCTACGATGTATTAGCGATAGAAATTTGAAATTTTGGGCGTGGGATGTGAAAGTCATGAAGTTTCCACGGATACAATGAAAATGATTTAAAACTCTATTTTAGTTGGATTGGTGCTGAAGAAGTGTAATTCACATTTTTCAAATTCTTAGGCAGTTTTAATATATCTTTACATAGCCTTAAACAGAGAAACGGCGGAGCTGTCAATGAGTTTTTACAAATAATATATATATAACATAAAAAAAATACCCCCTCAAGCAGCTGCTTGCCACAGAGGTTTGAAAGGAGCCTGTCAGTTTACATGCCATAGTAGAAGGTCTGTGAAAACTGCAGGACCTCAGCAGAAAAACGACACAAATGTCCATGCCTTATCTGGGGCTCGAACCCAGGTCCTTCAGATATATATGTATAGATAGACATATATCTATATAGGAACGGCTATATATCATAGAAATTTGAAATTCCAGTGGTAGTTTTTTAAGAGTTATTCAGCTGACAGCAATAATTTACCCACTTTCTTTGAGAGTGTGGGAAAAGCAATTTTTAAATTTAAGAATTAAAAGACGAATACTTTTATGTTGTACAATTATTAATAAAATATTATTTGCATCTATCCCATCAGTCGGTAGCTCAAATTAAAACTTTTAAGGAGTGAAAGAGTAGGCAGAGGAAAAACTTCATTCTCTTTGAAAACAAGATTCTCTAATGCCCTAGAAGCGTATATGCATCCTTCTAATTAATATATATTAATGACGTAACAAACGTTGTAATAAAGAGCAGTAGATATCTATATGCTGATGATATTGTTCTTGTAAATAATAACTGGGATTGCAAAGTAGCTTTAAACGAAACTTAATGCCAATAAAACTAAATCTACATTCACTCTGCATGAATTAATAATTGAATTTAAGCCGAAGTCAAACCTCTCAGATCCTTCTACTATGGCATATAAACTGACAGGCTCCTGTCAGACCTCTGTGGCAAGCAGCTGCTTGAGGGGGTATTTATTATTATTATATTACAAAGACCTTACAATTCAGTGTTTGAACCAAGCGATCTCTGATTACTGTGGTTGCTCGTGTGTTCCTCTTGAAATCGTAATATCAGCAATAATCAGCAATATAACTATTTAACCTAATCATTGATTCGAATTTGGAATTGACAACACACGTTTCGAAGTTATGTGATCGAATAAGAATTTATACAACAAAAATTTAAACAAAAATTTATTATATAAATTATTTTGTACCCTATCATATTAGCATACTGATATATAAAACAATTTGTGAATCTATCATAAGGTATGGGATTACTGCATATGGTAATACTTTCAAAACACATTGAAGAAAAAATCCGCAACTTTCAAAATTCAGTACTAAAATCGATTTCGTCGACAGTTAAAAGAACCACTATGTCTTCTAATAAAAACAGATTTGTACTCCACAATGTGTTACCTGTGGAAGATATGTATAGATATGCAATAATTCTTAAATACTTTTTTAAAAGTGATTACAAAATATATTTAGATTACTGATCAACACCAGGCTACGTAGGAATTATTACTATCAAATCCAAAATTTTAGCAATAACTACGGTAAATGCATCAGGAACCATACAGTTCCTCTTATTTTCAACTTTTTGCTTAGAGAACTATTTATTATCCATTCTTAGGTTATCAAAACGTAAATCTAGGGCCAAAAATTTCCTTTTAAAAAGTTGAGAGTATAAAACTGTCTCTTTCCTATTTTAATATTAATTAGTATTTGTTTATATATATATATCAGGACTTCTTATGTTTGAATGTCAATTTGTAACCGATGTATAGTTTCCTGAGGATAAACTACATCAAGCTTCGCGAGTATTTTATTAACATTGTTACACTATTTAAATGTTCTGTTTTCTCTATTAACTGTAAATGCTATTTGTTAAGAATATGCTTGTATCATTTAGCATTTGTTCTTACAGTCAAGCTCTTAGAGCTTCTATGATCAACTCTTTGTATGTAAATGCGAAGGAAATAAAAATTTATTATTATTATTAACCCTGTTTCTTTGTTCTCAGAATTTAATATAATATCATATTACACTTAATGGTTACAAAATTTTGCAAGTTCACCTTGCCTGTATATTTTTTATCAGCATTCTTAGTCAAATGTTCTTATAGGTTCAATACACTGATTAATTGACTACGGTAAATTAATATTTGCAAATTCATAATGAACTTCATATTTTAAACCAAAGAAGCATTTAATGCAATAGTAAAATAACATACGTACTCTTGTTACAAAATCTTGTGTAAAAAAATACGGCAAATTAAACCTAAAACTTTAAGCAAACAATAAATGCAATCAATTTTTAATATTTAAAACATTTCTGAAACTCGAGAATGCTGCAGCATTTTGTCGTCAGAGGGCAGTAGGTATCCAAAGTACGCGCAGGCGCAGTGTGGCGAGCGTCGTTTGGCTCGCGGTAGTTGATCGAGAGCGGGGAAAGCCGAGTGGCGCGGCAGAAGAACGGTTCGGAGAGTGCGGTGGTAATGGTGACAGGTTCCGTGTGTAAGGATGGAGGACGAGCTCAAGTGTCCGGTTTGTAAGCACTTTTTCAGCAATCCCGTGCTCCTGCCATGCTATCATTCACTGTGCTTAAATTGCGCTCTCCATGTTCAGCAGCCGGCCCAGCAAATCCAACCACCTCCAGAGGATACGATCAACAATTTGAACGAAATCGGTGGAGACTACCCCGATGTCGATAAGCTAAGTCTAGTGAGTGAAACAGATAGCGGTGTAGTGTGCAACAGTCGGCCCAATAGCTACGTGGGCACGCCTAATATTCAGGGGATCTTGTTTCCACCTCTCCAGAGCAGTGCGCTTTCACTAACGTGCCCTGTTTGCCAGAAGATTGTGTACTTCGACGAGAATGGTGCTCACAACTTACCAAAAAATCGAGCCTTGCAGAACATCGTCGATAAGTACGGCGAAAGTAAAAATCTGGCCATACAGTGTCAATTGTGCGAAGGTGATCCTCGTGAAGCCGCCGTAATGTGCGAGCAGTGCGAGGTGTTTTATTGTGATGGTTGCCGAGATAGCTGCCATCCTGCTCGTGGGCCATTAGCCAAACATTCCTTGGTTAATCCCCAAGATGGTAAGGCCACAATTAAAGCCAAGAGTAAAGCCAAGGAACCTAAATGTGTGGAACACAATGAGGAATCCCTGAGCATGTACTGCATGTTATGCAAAATTCCTGTGTGTGTTTTATGTCTGCAGGACGGAAGGCATATAAGTCACGATGTTCAAGCTTTGGGAGCTATGTGTAAAGCACAAAAGGTAATTTAATTTTGAATAGTTTTTTTCCGATTAAATATAAATATTATCATTTCATTGACCTTTACGTTTGTAATATTTACGTAATCTAAGAGATGGACGTATTTCTAAATAAAATTTTAGTATTTACCAAAGAAAGGTAAGTTTATATCGTTTATCAGTAAGCAAAATGGCCTGACGTGGAAACATTGACTGATTGCCTAAATTAGGCAAAAATTACTTAAATTCTGAAATATTTTCGTACTAGTAATGTTTATATGTCGTTTTTGTAATGATGATAATTACTGATATTTCATTTTTTGCATTAACCCTAAAAAAAAATTGTTCATAATATATTTAGTTTGCGAAAAACATCGGGATTACCAATTTAAAATGAAGTCTAAGGGCAATTTGTTAAATAGACAAAGTGGTCGCATCAAATATTTATTTATCTTATAAATAAGACCTTATATAATCGTCTGCGAACATTTAAAAAATTGTGTTTAAGTATTAAATGGTAAAAATTAGGAAGTATAATCTCGTATGAAGCTTTAAAAATGTCATTTTGTTTTAGTTAGGTTTAACGTGGCTAATTCCCTGGCGAATTCACTTTGTGATAAACTTGCAGTACTGAAAATTTAACTGTAAACAGTTGTTAGCAAAGACCTAGAGAAAACCAAAATCAATTACCAGAGTTGTTCATGAAACTAAGAATTTACTATGTTGAAATTTTTTGCATATTGTATGTGACTTTTAGTGCCAACAGTTCTCCGCTAACTGTAATTTGATATGCGACTGCAGAACATGCAAATCCTTTATGATTGTGTAGTTTTTCAATTTACATATGTATGATTGCAGATTACGATTAGAAACAAATCAAAAGAAGGACTGTGGAATTAAAGAAATTGTTCATGTCGAATTTCTGAAAAATATTCAAATTTCATTTAAGTCGTGAGTTTTTTGATTTGGGATAATAAAATTCGAAAAATGTTTTCTCAGAATTTAAGGTATCAAAAGTGTAGTTTTACTTTTTAATGTGAGATAGGTTTCATTCAGTGTTGATGTGGATCAAAATAGTAGCATTTGAATTAACGATTTTGAGTTTTTCCCAGCAGTTGTTTGAGCGGCAGTTTTTTTTTTTAAGTTGCATTGGAAAATTAATAATTGTAATGTAGCTTTCTGCCGTATTTTCAGATTCTTTTTGGAATTGAATACAAATGCATATATACCATAAAAGCTTTGTTATTGAAATGTTCCTTTATTAATAAATTTGCAAAATTAGGTTCATCTCTAAATTATCATGGTGATTGAGAATATCCTAACTTGCATATTCATGGGTAAACTAAACACTGCTCAATTACAATATGTACACTATATTTCCAAAAGTATTAAACATTTCCATGATTAGCACGCTTGGTGACTGATCAATGGGACCTGGGTTCGAGTCCAGGTAAGGCATGGATGATTGCGTTCTTTCTGCTGAGGTCCTGCCATCCTCAGACCTTCAGTGTATTAAACTAACAGGCTCCTGTTAGACCTTTATGGCAAGTAGCTGTTTGAGGAGATATATATGTTATAGGAACGGAAAGTTGCGTTTTTTAACTTTTCAAATAAGTTTTTTATGGAAATATCGGAGGTTAAGTACGTTAAGCACTAGACCAGATAGGGACTGCTCTAGTGGTTAGAAAAGCTAGTGGTAGCATACCTGAGTACCTAGTCGATGGGCGTGGCCCTGTGCAAGTAGATGTATGAGAAAAATCAGGTGACGGATTTCTGTAAAAAGCTGGGGTTTACGGAAATTACGGAATGTATTTTATTAATTTTGAAAAATATATTGTTTCCATTCGCATAACATGGAAGTGCCGATTACTTTTGATAACTGTGTGGAGTATCAAATAGAGTGGGTGTGATATTTTCAGGGATACCAATTAAATTTGATTTGCACGATTTTCCGAAAATATTTTGTTTTGCAAGAATTTTGAAGATTCGATAAAGTGATGGATATTTGTTGATATATTTTAAAAAATCTTATTTCTATGGCTTAGTAACAATAAAGTTACAGTATTTAGGAAACTTTTAATTTTAGTGACATCGTAGCGGAAATACGACCTGCATGTCTTGAAATGTTGAATTTTTGATTTTTTTACAGCGTTACCTATCGTTAACAGTAAAACTGTTGGAATATATTATGCAAACACTTTTACAATTTTATGTAACATTCAGCAACCAAATATTGCTAATTGCTTCCCCGTAACATAGAGCAGTATTTCGTAATTTTTCATTGATAGTGTAATATAGTGATGTACCTGTGGAAGGGGGGGGCACTGAATTCCCCCCAAGAAAAGGTATAGTAAAAACAAACCTGTTGGCTCGGTTCGGCTGTTTGGAAAATTTTAAACGATCTTTTAATCCCCCCCCCCAAGTTTATGAAACAAACACTTATTTGAGTATATTTTTTATCGAGGCTGTAGTATGGGAAAGGGGAGCAAGAGCATAAGATCGGTGTTTCAATTTATTTCTGATTATATGAGAGGAGCAGACCAAATCGTTACTTGCACAGACCTAAAGAAATGAAGAAATGATTAATCCGATATTGATTTTTATGTATGGCCAATGCCACATGCCAAGGAAGGTTTGCAAGTTTAATTGGAGGTCCAATGGAGAAAGGAAATTTTTAAGATTCGTTAGTACTTGAATTGTATTTGGTAGCAAAATGTTTGATTCACCTCCCCCCCCCCCCCAAACCCTTGCTACACTATTATACATGTATAGATATTCTGTTGCATAAACATATGGGGATACTGAATAAGAGATACCATTATAATCTTGACGTTTAAGAGGACCCATTTGAAAGTAAAATAGTTTTGCCTTATATATAATTTAAAAGAGATGATTGTAGTGGGAGGATCGTCCATAATTATTTAACACCTTGAAGAGCAGGTTAGTGTTTTTTTTTAAGTCGCGTTATATGAAGAGATGTTTTATACCTAATGTTAAAATACTGTATTTTCTCCAAATAATCCCCTCTCCATTTTCTGATGACAAAAATCAGCTTATTATGTTATCACTTATACTACTACTGTAACCCCCATTATCTATGCTTGGTTGTCTTACAAAAAAAAAAATAAATAAATACCCCCCCAAGCAGCTGCTTGCCACAGAGGTCTTTAATGTACCAGAGTAGAAAGTCTGTGAGGAGGGCAGGACATCAGCAGAAAAACAATACAAGCATCCATGCGTCTCGAACCCAGGTGCCTGAGATGAGTAGCCAAGTGCAGGGACGAAGGAGAAATTAATATTCGAATAAAACATCGTGACATATTTTATGGCCCCTGAGAAAAATTTTAGATCGGCTTTGAGAATGCTAAATACCCCCTCAAACAGCTGCTTGCCACAGAGGTCTGACAGGAGCCTGTCAGTTTATATGCCAAAGTAGGTCTGAGAGGATGGCAGTAACCTAAATAAAAGCGAACAATTATTAAATATATGCTTCACACTTTTTTTGCACTGGGACAGAAATCCAGTGTCTTGCACCCTCTCTCTCTCCCCTCCCCTTTTTTTCCCTAGTTGCGGGCCTGGCATGACTGATAGTAATGCTTGAAACACAATTCAATTTAAGCGGAAAGAAAATTGTGTTTGAAAAATTCGTGTTCGGTATCATCCAGTGCGATCATGGTGTACAAAAGATGGAAGCAACCATATGTTGTACCTAGAAATTATTATTTCCGTGATATAAACATTCTGTTGCATAAACAGCATGTGACGATGCGAGATGAACTTGTGAATACTAACGCATGTATTAAACAACTAATTATATATGGGAGCTGTACTGTGTTCGGAGCTGCCAGTGTATGATTTTTTAGATGCATTCCGTATATTCTGATTTTTAGTGCACTAAAGGTTAGTTTTGTGAGCACCTCTACCCCCCCCCCCCCACCACCATACCCCTTATCACACATATTCAACCTTTTTTGAATTGTTTGTTTTTGCTCATGTCATTGCTGACGTCATCGCGCGCTCTCATAGTGGCTTTGTTTCTACCCAAACTAACGAGATTTTTTATTTACGCTTCGACAGATTTTGGTATTCTGTGGTTCCCGAGATAATCGGACGAATGAACCCAAATTTTGCATGCGGTTTACCCCTGTGTGACCCCGTGTTGGGTTAAAAAAACTCATGTGACTACCTTGTGGCTCAGTAGGTAGCGCGCCAGGCTCGTAATCTGTAGTTCCCAGGTTCGAGTCCCAACTGGGTCAGCGTTGAGATTTATCTCCGCAAAATTCCCCGCCCTGCCCACGGTCAGTAGGGGACTCCGATGGGCTTGGAAAGGCCGCCGTACGTCGGATGGGACGTTAAGCCGTGGCCCCGTGTGCGGGAGAGCCATACCCTGTGCACGTTAAAGAACACGCTGGATGGCCTTGACGGGAGGCTACCATCTGTCTTCCAACAGCTGTTTCAGTGGGTCCCCTCCCCCAACCTTCTCTGAGCCTTCGGGGTTCTTGTGACCTGGTCATTTAGCCCATGGTGTGCAAAAAATGCCGCTCAGAGGTAAAACAACCCAACCCATGTGACTAGCTGCAATTGGACGCCTTAATAATAATGCTTTTGAGAATGTGGAGGTTCTGGCAACGGCCGCAGATTTACATTTTATAAATCCTATGTTCACAGTTAAAAAACAGTAAATGGCAACAATGATTTGGCATCTGCTGCTATTACCTGATGGGTTATGGCTGCCACAGACATCTAGTTATATTATTATAGGTTGGTGTGTTTGTGCAAATTGCCGTTATAAACTTGTAATAATGGCGACACTGTCACACGCAAACGATGATAACATAAACTTCCAATGCTTGACATTGGAGTTTACCTAATGGATAGGATATGTATTGCGCGTTTGAAACGCGATAATTGTTTTGCCGACTAGATGAATGATAGATTATATAACATTTGAAAGTTTGTGATAATTCTTTTGAAATGAATATCAGGTTTTAAAAATTTTTGGATCCTTTAAAGTTTGTGATGCAATGAGAAAAAAGTTTCAATAAAAGGATTTTTAAGATAGCACACGTGACTTCCACTTAACGCGGGAGATGCGTTATGGGAAAATCAGCGCTAAACTGGGATTTTTGATATTTTTTTTTCTTTGTATTATTATAACGGATTTTTATTTCAGCAAAAATCATTTACAAACCACGCGAAAATCATTACAAAAACCAATTTTTGCAAAAAAAAGAACATAAATAACTACATACATGTGTGCATATATAGCCGATTAGTTAATTTGACAATTTTTTAATAAGACAGTAATCTAGCCTGGTTTGCTTGAGTCCGTTTTGTGCGTAATATTTGTAATTTTCCATTAACTGGTCACAACATTGTCTTATGGCATCCACTTTGAGAAATCATTATCATGCTCTCCTCCAAACAAATCCATACATTTATTTGGGCAGTAAAAGGGCTTTCTCTAAAGCAGTGTCTCGCAAACTTTTTTACTCTGCGGCACACTGAATCTAATTTTTTTCCGCGGCACACCTAAAAAAGAATAAAAGCAAACTCTATATAATCGTCATTATATTTGCGCTTTGTTGAAGTCATCAGCCTGGTTTTACTTGAAGATTTGCTCTCGTTCTTTAATTCATAACTCGGTGTTTGTTTTAAATATTTGTCCATTCTATGGCTTGAAATAATCAAAAATTAATACCAAAATTTGGAAAAAGCTTGATAAATACTTACAAGATCCCAGTTGATAAAATCTGAAAGATTTTTATTAAAGCACGTCGATAGCACGTCGATATTAAAGCACGTCGATAACACAAGTCAAGTCAAAATGAAATCTTTGGAATATCTAGTGTCAATTTTAAAATCTCTCGCGGCACACTACTGTGCCGCGGCACACTACTGTGCCGCGGCACACAGTTTGCGAGACTCTGCTCTAAAGCATGAATCGTCAACACTCTTTCTGGCTCAGAGTCTTGCTTTCCTTCAAAAGCAGCGTTGAATTCTAAATTCTGAAGTTAATCGTTACTTAGTGGTTCACTGTGGAAGAACTCCGTCACATCATCTGAATAATGGTCACATTTGTCCATTCTATGGCTTGAAATAATCATAATGATTTTAAGACGTTTTAGTGAAAGATAAAAGGAACCCCTGTTATATGAAATCCACGTTAAATGGAGTTTGCTGTAATGGAAACGGAAAAATTTGTTATAGACTTTCAAAATGAGAAAAAGTTGTTGTTTTTAGGTTGTTTTACATCTGAGCGGCACTTTTTTGCACACCATGGGCTAAATGGCCAGGTCACAAGGACCCCGAAGGCTCGGAGAAGGTTGGGCTGGAGGAGACCCACTGGAACAGCTGTTAGGAGACAGATGGTAGCCTCCCGTCAAGACCATCCAGCGTGTTCTTTAACGTGCACAGGGTATGGCTCTCCCGCACACGGGGCCACGGCTTAACGGCCCATCCGACGGACGGCGGCCTTTCCAAGCCCATCGGAGTCCCCTACTGACCGTGGGCAGGGCGAGGAATTTTGCGGAGGTAAATCTCAACTCTGACCCAGCTGGGACTCGAACCCTGGGAACTACAGATTACCAGCCTGGCGTGTTACCGATTGAGCCACCCCCGACCCAGAATGAGAAAAAGAATGTAGCATCTATTTATATTTAGTTATTAGAGTATATAATTATTATTAGGCTCTCATAATAATACAGTTGGCCAGGCAACATGTCTCCATTTTGTGTTTTGCGTGGCTGATTTAATTCTTAATTGCTCTGGTGACATTTTCCGACTCAGGTTGCATAAAAATGACCCTCAATACTTTTGGTTACTGAGTAAGGCCATATGTAGTTTTCTCAGTTTATGAACCTTAAGGATAGTTTTTTTCCCAAACTATAGGACTTGAATAGGCCGCCGTCCGTTGGATGGGACGTTAAGCTGTGGCCCCGTGTGCGGGAGAGCCATACCCTGTGCACGTTAAAGAACACACTGGGATGGCCTTGACGGGAGGCTACCATCTGTCTCCCAACAGCTGTTCCAATGGGTCCCCTCCCCCAACTTTCTCTGAGTCTTCGGGGAGCATGTGACCTGGCCATTTAGCCCATGGTGTGCAAAAAAGTGCCGCTCAGAGGTAAAACAACCCAACCCCACCCAAACTAGATTTGGTTTTGACCCAACATTCAAGTAGATTTTCAATTTCAAACTTAAAATTTAAATTCCTTTTCATTCTCGCGACCCAAATGTTGTATTTACATGTTGAAAGGGAACACTAATGCGTTTGGAATGGCTATCAGATGTGTCATTGAGTCATTTCCTGTGCTCATGAAGAACGCGCTGAATGGATGGGATGGGAAGCTTCCATCTGTCTCTTAACAGCTGTTCAGTGGGTTCCCTTCCCCAACCTTCTTAGTCCATGGAGTCCAGAGGTAAAACAACCATTTCCGGTCATGACCCTGGTTAGAGGAGCAGTGGGTCCCTACTCCCAACCTTTTCTGAGCCCTAGGGGGCCTTGTGACCTAGTTATTTAGCCCATTGTGTTAAAAAAATGCCGCTTAGAAATAAAAGAACTGCCTGAGCCTTTTGTTGCCTGGCCATTTAGCCCATTGTGTGTAAAAAAAAAAGCGCCTCTCAGACGTAAAACAATCCAACTCTGCTGAATTCGAGCATTGAGGTTCCATAAGAAATAAGGACACGTGTGCGCAGTGTGCTTGAACTTTGCCAGAGTTAGCACGGAGCACGTGTCTCTTGGCTGTTGTCACGAATAGTACTCGTAGCTTTTTTTTTTCTTTGAACTTTTTAGATGCCATTGGCCCTTGTTCTTGTCCGAGAAAGTGCTGTGTTATCAGAGCGACTGCATCAACGAAAAAAATACATCATGTCGGGAGAATACTGTATCTTTTTTTTTACTGTAGTGGTTTCTACCGGATATGGAACAGCGCAGAAATTTTCGTAATTTATCTCTTTCGTTGCATTTCACTAAAAAAAATATATTTTGGGAATGGATTTTTTTAGGGCTTCAAATATTTTTATCAGAGCTAGGGTAGCATTCGCAATGACATTTTATGGATTTAAAAATTGAAATGGGTTTCTTATTAAAGAAGTTACAATCATTTTACTAAGGATGGGGGAAGTTATAAACTTTTTAATGAGTGGTGCACTGTATCAGTGTTGAGATTTATTTCCATTAAATCCTTTAAAGGGAGGGGCGGGGGTGGCTCAGTTGGTAGCGCGCCAGGCTCGTAATCTGTAGTTCCCAGATTCGAGTCCCAGCTGGGTCAGCGTTGAGATTTATCTCCGCAAAATTCCCCGCCCTGCCCACGGTCAGTAGGGGACACCGATGGGCTTGGAAAGGCCACCGTCCGTCGGATGGGACGTTAAGCCGTGGCCCCGTGTGTGGGAGAGCCATACCCTGTGCACGTTAAAGAACACGCTGGATGGCCTTGACGGGAGGCTACCATCTGTCTCCCAACAGCTGTTCCAGTGGGTCCCCTCCCCCAACCTTCTCTGAGCCTTCGGGGTCCATGTGACCTGGCCATTTAGCCCATTGTGTGCAGAAAAGTGCCGCTCAGAGGTAAAACAACCCAAACCCAACCCTTTAATGGAAAGGAGACGCCACTGAGCTTGGAAAAGGTGCCCATCGGATGGGAAGTAAAGCCATGGCTCAGTGTACAGGTGAGTCCTTGTGCACATTAAACAACACGTTTGTTAGGAAGCTTGCATCTGTTTTAACATTGGCCAGTGGGTCCCTTTGCTTAATCATCTGTGAGCCTTTGGAGTCCTTGGGCGCTGGCCATTTGATCCACTGCGCGCACAGAAGTTGTGCAGCTCATAGGTGAAACAAACTCAATTCTTTTTAATAAAAATTAAGCATGAATAAATGTTGAATCTGTTCATCACTCGAAGCTACAGGATTTAAATGGAAAAAGACTGCATTCATGGCAATTTAAGCCTTTTCAGTCTTCATTAGATTGGGTTGTATTTCTTCTGAACTTTACACTTTTTTTGTAAGCAATATCCAGATTCCTAGGGCTCAGAGAATGTTGGGAAAGCGGAGACATATGGAAAGCTTCCTATCCAAAAAATATCCAGGTCGGGGATGGCTCTATTTCAACAGGGTCTAATGCCTCATCTGATGGATGACAGCCTTTCCAAGCCCATCGATATCCTCTTTATCACCGAGGGTAAGATAGGGTTAAGAGGAGATAAATGCAACTTTGGTACAGTTGGGATTCGAATTTAGAAATTTGCAGCTTACCAACCTGGGACGCTACAGACTGATCCACCGCGTACCTCAGGTATTTCTCTGTGGTAGCACTATGCGATGAGGGTTGGCACAGTCTTAAGCGTACCATGCTCGTTGCCTGTTGTTTCCAGGTTCGACTGCCCACTGTGAGGAGCGGGGGTGACTCAGTCGGTAGCCCACCAGGCTCATAATCTGCTGTTTCCAGGTTCGAATCCCACCTGGACTAGCTTTGAGATTTATCTCTGCAAAACTTCCTGCCATGAACAAAGTCAGTAGGGGACATTGATGGGCTAGGAAAATCCACCGTCCGTCGGATGGAACGTTAAGCCGAGTCTCCGTGTGCAGGAGAGCCATACGCTGTGCACGTTAAAAAACACACGGATGGCCTTGACGGGAGGCTACCATCTCTCTACCAACAGCTGTTCCAGTGGGCCCCCTCCCTCAACCTTCTCTGAGCCTTCGGTATCCTTGTGACCTGACCATTTAGCCCATTGTGTGCAAAAAAGTGTCGCTCAGGGGTAAAGCAATCCAACCTACTATGATTCTATTGCGATTTTCTTCGCTAACCCTTACCCTGGGGGCGGGGGTGGCTCAGTCGGTAGCGCGCCAGGCTCGTAATCTGTAGTTCCCAGGTTCGAGTCCCAGCTGGGTCAGCGTTGAGATTTATCTCCGCAAAATTCCCCGCCCTGCTCTTGGTCAGTAGGGGACACCAATGGGCTTGGAAAGGCCGCCGTCCGTCGGATGGGACGTTAAGCAGTGGCTCCGTGTGTGGGAGAGCCATACCCTGTGCACGTTAAAGAACACGCTGGATGGCCTTGACGGGAGGCTACCATCTGTCTCCCAACAGCTGTTCCAGTGGGTCCCCTCCCCCAACCTTCTCTGAGCCTTCGGGGTCCATGTGACCTGGCCATTTAGCCCATTGTGTGCAAAAAAGTGCCGCTCAGAGTAAAACAACCCAACCCTTGCCCTGCGTTCGACAAAAAAAGGGGAAACTGTTGGGATTGGATGAGGCCTGTCTGTTGGATGGGATATTAAGTATAACTGTAACGAACATGTGGTGAATGGCCTTGACTGGTAGCTTCCATCTGTCTCCTATCTGGAATATCCCTAATTCATATCTGAGATTTTGGTGTTTTATGACATGACCATTTTTCCTGCAGTGAGGGCGAAAGTGCCCCTCTAAAAGCCAAACAATGCCACATTATTCCAACGGTACTTTCATATTTATAATAGTGGGACATAACACCGTAACATAAACGAACTGTAACTTATTCTCATAAACTAGAATTATTATCAAAGTCGCATTTTGCGAAATGTTATCCGATAAGACTCTTCATTTGGTCGTTTGTCATTACAGTACAAACATGAAAGAATGATGGAAACATACCAACATAAGATGTGTAGAAAACCGTTAAAAATAATCGGAATTTATTGGACATTTCCTCAACTCTGTGAATAACATCAGGAATGCGCACACAGATGCATGAGTCAACTTCGCGATAAGCTATAGTGCCGCTCGTGTTCATATCATTAAGCTTGGTCAGTGAACTAAGGCGGCCGCCATATTGTATTTTACCATGAGTGAGTAAAGCCTTATCGGTTCATGAAATAATGACGCTAATAGCTTGCCGCTCGATTGCCTCTGTATCGGGACGAACCTATTTGGTTCTTGAGATATTTATGGTGGCAATTGCTTACATTTAACCTTCGGGAATGAGCCCTAATGTCAGTAGCATCTAAAAGGTTTTGTTAATGCACTAATGTATATCGTTAATGTCGTCGGGTGTGGTACTAGGTTTCCACGTTATTGGCTGCGCGTGAGATGATGATGAAATTGTGTTGCCCAATGCGGCGGCTTGAGTGGGTTTTATCAGCAGCGAATCGAACGGATGAAATGGTTTTAGACAAAACCAGGCCCGAATGAACAAAAAAATAACTACAGGTGTGTGTTTAGTGGGGAGAGGTTTTTTTACCTCTGAGCGGCACTTTTTTGCACACCATGGGCTAAATGGCCAGTTCACAAGGACCCCTAAGGCTTAGAGAAGGTTGGGGGGAGGGGACCCACTGGAACAGCTTTTGAGAAACAGATGGTAGCCTCCCGTCAAGACCATCCAGCGTGTTCTTTCACGTGCAGAGGTTATGGCTCTCCCGCACACGGGGCCACGGCTTAACGTTCCATCCAACGGACGGCGGCCTTTCAAAGCACATCGGTGCCCCCTACTGACCTTGGACAGGGCGGAGAGTTTTGTGGAAATTAATCTCAACGTTGACACAGCTGGGACTCGAACCTGGGAACTACAGATTACGAGCCTGGCGCGCTACTGACTGAGCCACCCCCGCTCCAAGGGAGGGGGGGGGGGTCGTATGATGCAAATGAGATAGGCCAAAACTGAATCGGAATTAACAGGAACGCCGTTCCCGTATAAGCTTTTCATCACTGATTTAGTAGTTTTTAGCAAATTTTTTTAAATATGCGGCTTAATGTATTCTATGTTTAATATTTTTTTGGTCTCCGTTTCATGAGCAGTCTCAATACCGAAAAGTAAACGGAAAAATACTAAAAATTACGTGATTCCTTTTCTCTTCAACCATCTTATCCCGGAACATTATTAAATGTTCTCTCCTTCTCTAGGCTAGAACCGTTACTAAAAAAATGGTCACTTTGAAGTTAAAAAAAAATTAACTAACAGAACAAACACCATGACTTACGCACTTTTAGAGCATAGGTTATGTTCCCTGCGGATAGGCCTTATCGGGCTTCGCTGAGATGTTCAAATGTGCTAAAAAATTTTCTTCTTTTTTCATTTATTTCAAGGTCTTATAAACTTTATATGATATGCAAATGCAATGTAAATGTCTTTTTGTTGTTGTTGAATAAACTTTAATAAACTGAAAAAAAAAATAAAATAAAGGGAGAGCGAAGCATGATCACATCCCTACCAAAGTCCATTTGGGCCGCGGGTGGCTCAGTTGGTAGCGCGCCAGGCTCGTAATCTGTTGTTCCCAGGTTCGAGTCCCAGCTGCTCTGAGATTTATCTCCGCAAAATTCCCCGCCCTGCCCACGGTCAGTAGGGAACACCGATGGGCTTGGAAAGGCGCCGTTCTTCGGATGGGACGTTAAGCCGTTGCTCGATGTGCGGGAGAGCCATACCCTGTGCACGTTAAAAAACATGCTGGATGGCCTTGACGGGAGGCTGTTCCAGTGGGTCCCCTCCCCCAACCTTCTCTGAGCCTTCGGGGTCCATGTGACCTTGCCATTTAGCCCATGGTGTGCAAAGAAAAGTGCTGCTCAGAGGTAAAACAACCCAACTCTCCCCAAAAATAATATCTGGTTAGTGGGTGTGCATTTCAGCATGCCAATAATATAACCTTGTAACAACACACATAAAAAAAATGTAATTTATGAATATATTAATAATTTTTGTATATTGGTGGTTAGTGATTTTAATCACCTTTGCTTGTGACAGTTATAATTAAGCGAGAAAAAAGTATTTCAGCGGGAAAAACAAAAGATGTGACTAGATTATATAAAAGTTTTAAATGCAAAAAAACGTGTTATCGCATTTTATAAGAATTTAAGTGAATTTCATGACTACAAAATGAATCATAAAGTAAAAATTCGATATTTGATTAAGCTATTCAAAAATTCGATATTATAATAATTCTATAAAAATCTGTAGCTCTAAAAACGGTTTTACTGATGTAAAAGTCGGGTATTTACATCTTATTCTTAAGCCTAACTAGATTGTCATTAGCTGTTCAGTGATCCTCGTCCTTTCCAGAAAATTACCTCTTTCACCAGAACTCTTGGGAATAGAAAAAGATGTCGTTAGTTTGCCGAGAAGCGTTTGCAGATTACCATGACGCCCAATTTAAGAGTGATCTTAAAAGCATAATGTTTTTTTCTCCATTCGCGTTCCCGTAGAAGAATCGACTTTAAAAGTTTCGTTTAGTCGTCAATCAGTTACGAGCCAATTGTGTTGCCACGCACAACGAAACTTTAAGTAGAAAATCTCTGTTGGCGGTCTTTTGCATGGCTTGGTTGATTGACCAGGATTATACTCCTTATATGGGTTTTACTCAAGAGATATTAATGACTTACAAAAGCTTTTTTTAACCGTTTATTGTTTGAGGCTAGTTTGTTTAAAAAGAGTAGTAATTTTGTTTAATGGAATTGATGGCAAGATATAATCTGTGATTTTTTTTCGAGTTTAATCTGATATTTCTTCCTCTGCAAGATTTTGTGCTGTTTGTGACGTTGAGGCTGTGCCTATCACAAAACACAGATGTAGAGAGATTTTATACATTTGACCGCAAAGCTAATATCTGCAGGAAATATTGATGAGCATTAGTTTCCATATATAAGTGAACATATTAAAAGAAAAAGTCAGAGGGGGCAAAACCCTCCTAGGCTAGGGAAAATATCATTCCTTAGATCAGGAGTCTGAAACTTAAATCTTTTAGGGAGTATTTTGAATCGGTATATGGTGGACGTCTCAAAATGTATGGCGGACAGCATTTGAAGCAATGATATAGTAGTAAAATCTGTTACTTTTCAATACAAGGTGGATTTTAAGCATTAATAAGGGTTCGGTTGTTTTTCTTATGAACAGCAGTTTTTAGTTTTTTTGCGTTTTACGTTTTAATTGTTGTTTTAGTTTTCAGTTTAGCAAAATAAAAAAATTGAAAAATGCATGTAATGTTCACATGCTGCAATATTTTTCTAATTCATTCCTGTTACCACCAGCATCCTCGGGGGAGGCAGAAGGGAGGTGGGTTGTTTTACCCCTGAGCTGCACTTTTTTGCACACAATGGGCTAAATATGGCCAGGTCATAAGTACCACTAGAGCTCAGAGAAAATATTGGGCAGGTGACCTACTTGGCAGTTGTTACGAGACAGATGGTAGTCTCTCGTCAAGACCATCCAGCGTGCTCTTTAACGTGAACAGGTATGGCTGCCCCGCACACGGGCCCATGCTCCTTCCGATGGGCGCGGCCTTTCCAAGCCCATCTGTGCCTTCTATTGACCGAGGGCTAGGCGAGGAGTTTTGCGGAGATAAATCTTAACGCTGGTGCAGCTGGGACTCAAACCTGGGAACTGCAGATTACGAGCCTCAGGCTTCTAAGAATGTGTTATCGTGCTTGTTCGTTATCCGTGATATGTGACTAATAAAAGAATTCAGAAATTAGTGTTTTATTTTGAATCGATAATTATTATGCCCTACTTGGAGCAAAGCGTAAGAAATCGTAATTACCGTTCTCAGATAATATTTTTTGCGAGATAACTTTGGAAAAAGGAAATTACGAATCTCACTATCGACCATTTAGCGCCGCATTAGCTATGCATGCTCACAAGTCTCCTTACTTCATCAGTAACAACCAGGTAACAGCAACTAGAAAGTGGGCTTGCCGGCGGGATCTCGACTATCCTGGGTTTCCGGTGGAACAAGCGGGCATTGCCTGTGGGACTTTGACCTTGATGTGCCTTGTTTGGTCTGCTGGGAAGAAGTGGGCTGTGCTTTAGTCTCGTTAGTAATGGCGGACTTGCAAGCAGACTGGTTGCATTCAGTTGTATTTGGCTTCAGTTGTATTGAAACCGTGATCATCATCTGATGGTCATTACAATTGATGAACTGTTTTCGGAATATGTCCGTTGCTGAATTATCAGTAGATCTGTCGAATTCTAAGGTTTTAAAGTGACTTAGGATTGGTTGTTGGTTTTATGGGAGGAACAAGAGCAGTCTTATGTACTGACCAAATTTAAAGACTCAATGCAGAATAACTAGAGTAACTCGTGCCAGAAGCTTGAGAAATCCAGAGAACGGTAAAATAGCATTTTAAGAAGCAAAATTTCAAAAATTTTGTTTCTTTTTGCTCCTTTTGTGTTTTTTTTACAGTTTTTTCTCCAACCGCTTCTCTCAGTTCAGTAGGCGCAAAAACTGATTCACTCCAGTGAACTATGGGGTCGACAGTAACAGTCACTCCCCGGACGGCAAAATACCTAGTTACGCCACTGACTTATGCTGGAGGGAGGAGGGTTTTTCCCCCTCTGACTTTTTCTTTTAATATGTTCACTTATGTATGAAAACTAATGCTCATCAATATTTCTTGCAGATAAGCTATTAGCTTTGCGGGACAAATGTATAAAATCTCTCTACATCTGTGTTTTGTGCGATGATGATGGGTTGGGTTGTTTTACCTCTGAGCGGCACTTTTTTGCACACCATGGGCTAAATGGCCACGTCACATGGACCCCGAAGGCTCAGAGAAGGTTGGGGGAGGGGACCCACTGGAACAGTTGTTGGGAGACAGATGGTAGCCTCCCATCAAGGCCATCCAGCGTGTTCTGTAACGTGCACAGGGTATGTCTCTCCCGCACACGGGGTCACGGCTTAACGTCCCATCCGACGGACGGCGGTCTTTTCAAGCCCATCGGTGTCCCCTACTGACCGTGGGCTTGGCGGGGAATTTTGCGGAGATAAATCTCAACGCTGACCCAGCTGGGACTCGAACCTGGGAACTACAGATTACGAGCCTGGCGCGCTACCGAACGATGATGATGAATAAATAAATAAAATAAATAAATACCTCCTCAAGCAGCTGCTTGCCACAGAGGTCTGACAGGAGCCTTTCAGTTTATATGTCAGAGTAGAAGGTCTGAGAGGATGGCAGGACCTCAGCAGAAAAACGACACGAACATCCATGCCTTACCCGGGGCTCGAACCCAGTAGATCATTAGCCAAGCGCGCTAACCACTCGGCCACGGGACGGCTAGATGATGAATACATATGTTATTATTAAGCCCATGAGACCTTTCTAGGAAGTTCTTTAGCTTTTTGATACTTTTAATTTTTGCTGCTTTCCAATAGACGAATTTATATTAAAAATGCAGATACAAGAATTTGCGACTGTCATCAGTTCTCAGGTCCAGTTCTTATTTTTATAAAAAATTCTTTGGTCATTAACCCCTATAAATGCCAAAGTTCTTCCCCCTCCGCGTTTCTTTTAGGTAGTTACGGACGCGATCCAACGATTCGTCTTTTATCGTGATTTCAAAGCAAAATTGAATTCAAATCTAGAATAAAACTTAATTGTTTTGTCATTATGCTGAGTTCACGTCTCCTCAATTAGACGGGTTTTGGCTCAGTCGATTGGCTCCAATTATTTCTTGTATATGTTGTTCCCAGGTTTAAGTCCCAGATGTCAGCATTGAGATTTGTTTCCGCTAACCCCCTACCCTGTCCTCGATGAGAAAGGGATCAGCGGTGGATTAGGAAAGGTTACCGTCCGTCGAATGGAACGTAAAATCGTGATCCGTGTGCAGGTGAGCCACATCCTGTGCCCATTAAAGAACACGCTGGATGGCCTTGATGGGAAATGTCCATCTCTCTCTCCTGACGGGCGACTCAGTCGGTAGTGCACCAGACATGTAATCAGTTCCCAGGTTCGATTCCCTTCCTAGGCCAGCGTTGTTGAGATTTATCTCCGCAAACCCCCCACCCTGCCCTCGGTTAATAGGGGACACCGATGGGCTAGGAAAGACTGGCGTCCTTTGGAGGAGACGTTAAGCCGTGGCTCCGTGTGCGAGAGAACCATACTCTGTGTAACCGTCTGCGCTGCCTCCTGCCAGACCAGCTCCTGAACTCTTTTCGCTAGTAAAAGTAGCAGATCAAGACTCTGGATGGCCTTGACGAGAGGCTATCCAGTGAGTCTCCTCACCCAACCTGTTCTGAGCCCTCGGGGCCCTTGTTACCTAGCCATTTAGGCCATTGTGTTCAAAAAAAAAGTGCCCCTTAGGGGTAAAACAACGCAATCTTCACTGGGGGGGGGGGGGGCAGGCTTGGGGCGAGTGGAGAAAATCGCACGCACTGGCGATCCGAACCTGGAGTGCTACCGTTTGCGCTGCCTCCTTCCCTGAACTCTTTTCTGTAGTAAAAGTAGCAGATCAACATCATTATGATGATGTCATGGCGTCACACCTTCACCTTCGAGATTAATCTTCTTCCCCATCGTAGGGAGATGGATCGTGGAAGCGGGGGAAGATGTCATGGCACCACGTGTCTCATGCGCGTTCCTACGTGTGACCCACAAAGTCGGTCACAGCTGCTGCATAGATAAACATAACTCTGGGAGAAGGTTCTGGGGCGGGGATAGTTTTGTGGGGGGAAAGCAAAGATGGGTTGTTAGGGTGAGCGAGGGCGCCAGTGGCATGAGGATCTGAACTTTGGATTCTTGTCTGGTGAGCTGGTGTTACTTCAGAAGTTAAATGTTCGGAAATATGTTTTTACGTAGGAATTGAGTTTCTTAGCAACTGAACACATGAAGAGATAGGGAATTTTCACATGTCAATACAGGGCCATTATAAACGATTTAAAAGTTTATTGATCGAAGGAACTCTTAATTTAAAGGGAAGCATCAGTTGGGTTTGTTTTGGGTTGTTTTACCTCTGAGCGGCACTTTTTTGCACACCATGGGCTAAATGGCCAGGTCACATGGACCCCGAAGGCTCAGAGAAGGTTGGGGGAGGGGACCCACTGGAACAGCTGTTGGGAGACAGATGGTAGCCTCCCGTTAAGGCCATCCAGCGTGTTCTTTAACGTGCACAGGGTATGGCTCTCCCGCACACGGGGCCCAGGCTTAACGTCCCATCCGACGGACGGACGGCGGCCTTTCCAAGCCCATCGGTGTCCCCTACTGACCGTGGGCAGGGCGGTAAATTTTGCGGAGATAAATCTCAACGCTGACCCAGCTGGGACTCCAACCTGGGAACTACAGATTACGAGCCTGGCGCGCTACCGACTGAGCCACCCCCGCCCCGGAAGCATCAGTGCATCTGTTGCAAGTGCTATACCAGTGACGAGCCGAGTATGGTGAGAAGTTGAATGGCATGGATGTTGCGAGTTAAAAATTAAACACTTTAACTATTAAAATATTCGTGTTATTATCCCACAGACGAGTATTAACTCGAGTGGGATATTGAACCTGATAATGACTCAAAATTTGAGTCCATGTAAATGTATTTTTTAGTATGTAATAAAAATTTGTCTATTTGACTCGTTACCAAAGAGGACCACAAGAAAGTCTGAACACAAAAACGTCGAGAATTTCTTGGAACTCTTAGCAGTACGCATGGGCGTCCGCAGAGGGGGGGAAAACGGGGCACTTGGTCCCCCAGGATCGAGTAAAAAATTCCACAAATTATAAACGTAATTATTTTATATACATTATGTATGTGTTTTTGTATTGATGCAATACTGTATTCTATAATCTACTTGTGAAAAAAAAAACCTAAAAAATTAAATAATTGAATGAAATTTTATTGATGTAATTATTTGTCTCCAAGCTTTGCCCCCCCCCTCCCCTGGAAAATTTTCTGCGGACGCCCATGGCAGTACGATAAAAAATTTGGCGAAACACTCGTAAACAATATACATCAATATAGAAGGCATATTTCTATGTAGAAAGAGACTTAAAGAAATATTTGACATCGTATAAACAAAATGCTTGATTTCATACAATTTTATCAAGCTGAGGTAAAACTTTTAAGAGTGATACTTGTTCATGATTGGGTAACATGTATCTTTATACAGGGCTTAGGTTTAGTTAATCTTCAACTGACAGAAGACTCTCCGCTTTTCTGTTTTATTTCCTGAATTGCGGAAGATCCAAATTCACTAAAATATGTCGAAAATGGTTTTTATTGGACATTTCGCGTAATATTTAAGCCATGATCACGTGGTGTGTTATTTTTACCTCCGATCAGAAGGATTCAAAAGGTATGGGGAAAGGGGACCCATTGAGGAGCTGTTAGAACGTCTTCTAAGGGCTGGTTGTCTCCCGTCAGGGGCGGGGGGGTGGCTCAGTCGGTAGCGCGCAGTCTCGTAATCTGTAGTTCCCAGGTTCGAGTCCCAGCTGGGTCAGCGTTGAGATTTATCTCCGCAAAACTCACCGCCCTGCCCACGGTCAGTAGGGGACACAGATGGGCTTGGAAAGGCCGCCGTCCGTCGGATGGGACGTTAAGCCGTGGTGCCGTGTGTGGGGATAGCCATACCCTGTGCACGTTAAAGAACACGCTGGATGGCCTTGACGGGAGGCTACCATCTGTCTCCCAACAGCTGTTCCAGTGGGTCCCCTCCACCAACCTTCTCTGAGCCTTCGGGGTCCTTGTGACCTGGCCATTTAGCCCATGGTGTGCAAAAAAAGTGCCGCTCAGAGGTAAAACAATCCAATCCTATTCCTAAGATGTTGTATAAACATTTTTAGAATTATGAAAATTTGGCTTTTTTGGTTAAAATAACATGGAAGAATTTGAGTTGACGAAAATTCGAGTTATAAGTGTTTAAGTTCTACTGTATGTAGAAATAATTAAGCCAGTTAAGTGTCATGTTCTTTGAAAACGAATTAATATCGAGCTGTTTATAATTATATTGTATGAAAAATAATATTTTATAATTTTATAACGTATTAAAAATATATTTTTATATTAAATTGTGCAAAAAGAAATAGGTGTCTGTGCATGACAGTTTCCTCAACCGGAAAATAAAAAGTTTCCTTCGCAGACATTTTAATTATGGAAATATTTTGCTTGGTGTGAAAAAGAGGCCAAATTATGCAAATGAATAGCAGATTTTTATGTCTTTTACATTAGGCCTTACACGGCGCTGTGTCAGATTAAAGTGTTTTTTAAACCGATTTGTGATAATTCGGATTCCGCTTTACACATGTAAGCTTTTTTTACGTATAAAAAGCACTCTGTAATATTTACATTTTCGCAAATGGCGTAAACCACTTAATTCGAGAACTGAATGTTTCGTAATGCGATCATTTTATTTTCTCGGTGTATTCTTCGTTGTAAGTCAGTTTTCGCAGCTGTAGTGTAGATACACACACTTAAGCTTCAGTTTCATTTGTGAAAGTGGTTCTTGTGTTTAATGTTCACTTATGTATGAAAACTAATGCTCATCAATATTTCCTGCAGATAAACTATTAGCTTTGCAGGTCAAATGTTATAAAATCTCTCTACATCTGTGTTTTGTGAGATGACGATGATGATGATGAATAAATATATATTATTAAAAAAAGTAATTGCGCACTTGGCTATTTAATGTGGCAAAAATCGGACAACAATATATTAAAGGCGTTTCTGTTTGATATGATATCTGGTCAGCAAATTTAAACGTTTTAAATCACATAAAATAACTTTGTTTTGTGTTATTTACCCAGACTTCTGAAGGGTCATCGACAAGGTCAAGGAAAAGAACATTTGTTTTACGACGTCTTTCTTTGGCAATTTTTAGTAAGATTAAAAATACATCTTTGTGTCTTTCCCCACACTCTCTCACCCTACTACCATTGTAAAACCGTAAAATAATTTTAAAATTAAAAAATAAATAATTAATAATTTTAGCTTAACTTCAATGTTTATTTTTACGTAAATCTTTTTACTGCACTGCCACATTTGCCTCTCACCCCAAATGGGCGCGGGATATGACTCAGTCAGTAGCGCTCCAGTCTAGTAATCTGCATTTCCCAAGTTCGAGTTCAGCCTGGGTCAACATTGAAATTTATCTCTGTAAAACTCCCCTGCCCTCGGTCAATAGGGGACTGAGGCTTGGAAATACCGCAGTCCGTCGGTTGAGACGTTAAACCGTGGCTTCCGTGTGCGGGAGAGCCATACCTGTGCGCGTTAAAGAACACGCTGGATGACCTTGAGGATACCATCTTTTTCCTAACAGCTGTCCAGTGGATCCCGCCTCCCAAACTTCTCTGAGCCTTCGTAGTCCTTGTGACCTGGCCATTTAGCCCATTGTGTGCGAAAAAAAATGCCGCTCAGAGATCACCCCACCCCGTAGCCTGATGCATCGAGGCTCGGATCTTTACTGTTCATATGTTGATATTTTAATTCTCTTGTTCTTGATCCCTTGGTTGATTTATTTCTCTAATTATCTATGTTTATGTAAGTGTATTTTATGTGTTGTTTTGAAATGTGATATTTGTCCTTTTCACTTTTTTTGTACTGATTTGTTTATGTATCTTAATATGTATTAATTTTTAATTATTATCTTCGTATGGGTCAACTGTTATTGGATCATTGATCTGCTGTGAGTACATTAAATAAATAATGAGAAAAGAGGGTATACATAGAATTAACAACCTTCAGTCTGATAGCACGTTTAGTCTCTCACTGCACAGGGTTGGGTTGGGTTACCTCTGAGCGACACTTTTTTGCACACCATGGGCTAAATGGCCAGGTCACAAAGACCCCGAAGGCTCAGAGAAGGTTGGGGGAGGGGACCCACTGGAACAGCTGTTGGGAGACAGATGGTAGCCTCCCGTCAAGGCCATCCAGCGTGTTCTTTAACGTGCACAGTGTATGGCTCTCCCGCACACGGGGCCACGGCTTAACGTCCCATCCGACGGACGGCGGCCTTTCCAAGCCCATCGGTGTCCCTACTGACCGTGGGCAGGGCGGGGAATTTTGCGGAAATAAATCTCAACGCTGACCCATCTAAGACTCGAACCTGGGAACTATAGATTACGAGCCTGGCGCGCTAGCGACTGAGCCACCCCCGCCCCTCTCTCACTGCACATGTTAATGAACCCACTAGATGACCTTTACGGGAAGTTTTTATCTGCCTCTTAACATCAGTTACGGAGGATCGTCTTCTCAGTTATGAATACTTGATCTTCTTTTGACCTAACCATTACGCCCATTGTGTTAAAAAAAAAATGCCATTAAGAGGTAAAACCACCCAAATCCTTCGTAGAGTTACAAGTTCCAATACTATGGATAGACAGTAAAGCCTAGTTAATTCGAAATTTGAAGAGACCGAAAAAAAAAATTTGTTTTCGAATTACGGAAAACCTGGTTAATTCGGTATTTACAATTATATGTAATGAAAACAAGATATGAAAAGTATGTCTTACCTGATAATGTCATTATAAACCAATTCCAGTGGATTTAAGGGCGGGGCACGTCATTCGTTAGCGCGTCAGACTCATAATCTGCAATTTTCAGGCTCGAGTCCCAGGTGGGCCGGCGTTGAGCTTCAACCCCGTCCTGCTCTCGGGCAGTTGTTTGGGTTGGGTTGTTTTACCTCTGAGCGGCACTTTTTTGCACACCATGGGCTAAATGGCCAGGTCACATGGACCCCGAAGGCTCAGAGAAGGTTGGGGGAGGGGACCCACTGGAAGAGCTGTTGGGAGACAGATGGTAGCCTCCCGTCAAGGCCATCCAGCGTGTTCTTTAACGTGCATAGGGTATGGCTCTCCCGCACACGGGGCCACGGCTTAACGTCCTATCCGACCGACGGCGGCCTTTCCAAGCCCATCGGTGTCCCCTACTGACCGTGGGCAGGGCGGGGAATTTTGCGGAGATAAATCAACGCTGACCCAGCTGGGACTCGAACGCTCGGTCAGTAGGGGAGACCGATGGGCAAGGAAAAGGTTGCCGTCTGTCGGATGAGGCGTTAAGCCTTGACTCCGTGCGTGCGGGAGAGCCATATCCTGTGCACGTTACAGAACACGCTGGATAGCCTTGACGGGAGACTACTATCTCTCCCAACAACCGTTCAGTGGGTCCCCTTCCCTAACCTTCTCTGAACCTTCGGGGTCCTTGTGATCTGGCCATTTAGCCCATTGTGTGCAAAAAAGTACCGTTCAGAGATAAAACAACCCAACTCAGATTTATTTTCAACAATTTTATTATACTAATAAACAATAGATATGTTAACGTTATCATTGTTGCCAGCTATGTTCATTAATAGTACACGGTATAAAATAGTGAAAAAAGCTCCAAATACTGTGAGTAATAACATTTGAAATAGTCACTAATTTTGCCTCGTTTCATTTTCCGAGTATTACCTAGCCGGATGTGTTGCTTGATGTCACCAAATGTTTCAGTATTGTCACTGGCATATCTTGGGACTCGGATAAGTATCCCTGGAGCATGCCCAAAGCTGATAATACGTCTTAGACGGCAGTAGCTTAATCGATGCCTTGTTAACTTCTTTCGTTATATGGTGGCTGTGTTCTCAAACGCATAATTTTTAAGAACACGTTTTTTTTTGTAAAAATTTTCAGGTTGTTGTTTTACCTCTGAGCGGCACTTTTTTGCACACCATGGGCTGAATGGCCAGATCACAAGGACCCCGAAGACTCGAAAAAGGTTGGGAGAGGGCTTGGGTTGTTTTACCTCTGAGCGGCACTTTTTTGCACACCATGGGTTAAATGGCTAGGTCACATGGTCCCCGAAGGCTCAGAGAAGGTTGGGGGAGGGGACCCACTGGAACAGCTGTTGGGAGACAGATGGTAGCCTCCCGTCAAGGCCATCCAGTGTGTTCTTTAACGTGCACAGGGTATGACTCTCCCATACAGGGGGCCACGGCTTAACGTCCGATCCCACGGACGGAGGCCTTTCCAAGCCCATCGGTGTCCCCTACTGACCGCGGGCAGGGCGGAGAGTTTTGCGAAGATAAATCTCAACGCAGACCTAGCTGGGACTCGAACCTGGGAACTGCAGATTACGAGCCTGGTACGCTACCGACTGAAAAAAAATTTTTTTCAGGCACAGATATTATGAGCACACGCCTAATTCTATTTTTTTAGAATTAACTGTGATAGCATAGTACTCAAGTACTCTTGTGTGAAATTTGCTTATTTAATCTTAAATTTAAAGGCAAAATTCGAGTTGTTCGGAATTTTGATTTAAAAGAGTTGCGAATTAACCAAGCTTTACTGTAGTGTTGTGTTTGGAGACTTAAAAGTGTAAACACAAGTATTGAAGTGTTCTGTTTGCGCTGAAAATAAAAAACGACGTAACCTTGAATTCGATATGTAGTTAAGCATTGTAAATATCTGCACTAGTTTTCTAGGCTGAAGGGCCGATTGCAATTTCAGAAATAGCATTTTACCTCAAAGCTTTGGAAACCGAGGACCATGCGTTTTCTCACAACACAGCACGTCTCCATTTGGTTGTGTGCATATGCTGATTTCTTAGTTACGGGTTTGCCGTCTTAACATAAATTATACACATTAAAACTTCCAAGCTCTCAGCTAATACGTTCTCTCCCACCCAGTTTCCTCACGTGTTTTAAAAGGCAATGCTTCTCAAGCAGTATCCTCGCGTGCCTCACGAAATAGTGTTAAACGTGCAGCATGTCTGTGGCAGGTGGCAGCATTTCGCCGTTT
The DNA here is from genome assembly GCA_038380435.1 of Ryuthela nishihirai. NCBI lineage: Eukaryota > Metazoa > Arthropoda > Arachnida > Araneae > Heptathelidae > Ryuthela > Ryuthela nishihirai. The sequence continues at coordinate 24,918,709 of JAWZYU010000029.1, read as the reverse complement.
CGTGCAAGGGGCCTATGGCCGTAGCAGATGCGAGCGAGACCCGTGCATTCGCCCATTCTTCCTTCGCTTGATGTCCTCATTCGACCCGTGGCAGGTTAGTATTCCGAAAAGGTTACGCCCCCTTATGCTCTTCTCTAGAGAAGGAAGATTTCTCGATTTTCTTGACGTTTGTATTTAAGCGCAGATGGAGTTTGCTGTTTTTGTTGAGGCATCGGCCACTTAGGCTTTTCAGTTGTCTAATGGCTGTCTGCGAAACAACTTTATTTAGACCAGCGTTTTCACCAGACTGCAAGGGTAATTCATTGTTTACAGTAAGGGTTTTCTGTGTGCGTTGCAAGGTTGAATTAAAATAAGAATAAAAAAATAATAAATACCCTCTTAAGCAACTGCTTGCCACAGATGTCTGACAGGAGCCTGTCAGTTTATATGCCATAGTAGATCTGAGAGGATGGCAGGACCTCAGCAGAAAAACGACACATACATCCATGCCTTACCCGGGGCTCGAACCCAGGTCCCTTAGATTAGTAGCCAAGCGCGCTAACCACTTGGTCACGGGTTTGGTTGTTTTACCTCTAAGCGGCACTTTTTTTGCACACCATGGGCTAAATGGCCAGGTCACATGGACCCCGAAGGCTCAGAGAAGGTTGGGGGAGGGGACCCACTGGAACAGCTGTTGGGAGACAGATGGTAGCCTCCCGTCAAGGCCATCCAGCGTGTTCTTTAACGTGCACAGGGTATGGCTCTCCCGCACACGGGACCACGGCTTAACGTCCCATCCGACGGGCGGCGGCCTTTCCAAGCCCATCGGTGTCCCCTACTGACCGTGGGCAGGGCGGAGAATTTTGCGGAAATAAATCTCAACGCTGACCCAGCTGGGACTCGAACCTGGGAACTACAGATTACGAGCCTGGCGCGCTACCGACTGAGCCACCCCCGCCCCACTTGGTCACGGGACGGCTGAATTAAAATCAAAGGATGGTTAAAATAAGAGGATGGTTAAAATAGTACTAGTAAAGCTGTGTTTTGTTAAAAGCTTGGTGTGTTTTTTCGAATTGTGTGACGGTGTTTAGATATCGTTTAGCTAGAAATAAAATAGCAGAAGGCTTGGCGTTTTCATTTACAGATGTTTGCATAGCATCTTGAGAATTCGGTGGTTTGATTTTTGTAATTAGTGAGACAAGAGACATCAACTTAGAGACGTTTCCTTTCAATCCTTTCAACAGAGTGTTGAATTTTTTTAATTGTGAGAGGCACTTTTGTATAGAAAATGGGCTAAATGGCTAGGTCACAAGGAGCCTAAGAGCTCACAGAAGATTAGGAAAGGGTTGGGTTGTTTTACCTCTGAGCGGCACTTTTTTTCACACCATGGGCTAAATGGCCAGGTCACATGGACCCCGAAGGCTCAGAGAAGGTTGGGGGAGGGAACACACTGGAACAGCTGTTGGGACACAGATGGTAGCCTCCCGTAAAGGCCATCCAGCGTGTTCTTTAACATGCACATGGTATGGCTCTCCCGCATACGGGGCCACGGCTTAACGTCCCATCCGACGGACGGCGGCCTTTCCAAGCCCATCGGTGTCCCCTACTGACCGTGGGCAGGGCGGGGAATTTTGCGGAGATAAATCTCAACGCTGACCCAGCTGGGACTCGAACCTGGGAACTACAGATTACGAGCCTGGCGTGTTACCGAGAGCCACCCCCGCCCCATTTCGATAAAAGCCTGCCACTGAAGCGATTCAGCATGTTTTTAACCTCCACGGGACATACGTCTCTTTTGCGAAAGGAATTTAACATAAGAAAAAAACAGCAGCAGGAATCATATTCTAACATCTAATCTGATTCATTGTGGTCTTCCCAAGCTCTTCTCCGTCCACCTTTGCGTCAAGACATAAGGAACACGATCGAACCCAGTAGCTGCCCGATAAGTCTGTTTGCCATATAAGTCTGCTATTTTCATTTGTGGCCTTATTAAGGTCTTTGTGAACCAAAATAGTTCCGGTCATGGTCAGTCAAATAGTCATTACCAAGCTTCTCATCAAAAGCATTTCATCTTCAAAATGGTTGCAGTTCCCAGGTTCGAGCCCCAGCTGTGTCAGCGTTGAGATTTATCTCCACAAAATTCCCCGCCTGCCCATGGTTAGCAGGGAACACCGATGGGCTTGGAAATGCTGTCGTCCGTCGGATGGGCCGTTAAGTCGTGGCCCCGTGTACGGGAGAGCTATGTCCTGTGCACGTTAAAGAACACGCTGGATGGCCTTGACGGGAGGCTACCATCTGTCTCCCAACAGTTGTCCAAGTGACCATGCCATTTAGCCCATTGTGTGCATAAAAGTACCGCTCAGAAGTAACACAACCAACGGGAGGCTACCATCTGTCTCCCAACAGCTGTTTCAGTGGGTCCACTCCCCCAACCTTATCTGAGCCTTCGGGGTCCTTGTGACCTGGCCATTTAGCCCATTGTGTGAAAAAAGTGCCACTCAGAAGTAAAACAACCCAACCCATATTGTGCAAAAAAGTGGCGCTAAGAGGTAAAACAACCCAATACAATCTTCAAAATGTGTTTGAGTTAGTCAGCATGTTAGCATTGATCTGTTTGTTGACGATCAATGTTTAAAGTTAGAGGAATTAGTTCATACGAAACGACTGAAGATTTCAGCGGTGAATTTGCCTTGGGTCATTGTTTGTGTTTCAGCCTAGAACTCTTCGGAGGACTCATTAATTTGACAAACATCGGCAAATGTTACCGGAAACGTATTGACATAGGGCGAAGGAACATGTTAATCTTGACGTTTTCCCACTTGGGGGGGGGGGGGGGGAAGCTCGTCCTCTTCATCTCTGTTAATCTCTAGCAACTGTTGACGCAAGGTGGGTTTAATAAGTTAACTGCTGGTGAGATCTTGATTTCGTCTGTCATCAATATCCACGATACAACGAAGTGGGAATCCTGTGACAGTAGAAGCATAACATTCCTGAAAAAATATGATTTTTCAGTCATTTTAGTTCCATGTCCAAGGTTATAGTTGAAAGCTCATTGTTTTAGAGTAACATTAATTGTTAATTAATGTTATTCTAAAACAATGAGCTTTCAACTGATTAATTGATTTAACATTAGTTGTTAAACCGTGACTGAGTTATTCATGAAAGTTAATTGTTTAAAGTCATTTTTTCAGTTTAATGTATCAAAGATGTTTTCTGAAGATGGGAAATGAGATTTTCGGAACAAATCGGATCACCTTAACTTCTGATATAATTATTAGAATAAACTAGCGCTTGAGGGAATCAAGAAAACCACCTTAGGTTGTTTTACTGCTGAGCGGCACATTTTTTGCATACAATGGCCAAGTCACAAGGACCTCAAGGATCCAGAAAAGGTTGGGGAAGGGGACTCACTGAAGCGAACAGATGTTAAGAAACGGAAGTCTCCCGTTAAGGTCATCAGGTTAAAAACCGTTAAGGCCACATCTTTAACGTCCACAGGGTATGGCTGTACTGCACATGGGCTATGGTGCAGGAGATGACAACGGGCGGCCTTTCTCAGCTCATCGATGTCATTCCTCACCAAGGAAAAGGTGGGAGGTTGCGGAGATAAATCACAATGCACACACACCTTTGGAACTCGAACTAAGTGCAGAATACATGTATGGAGTTCTACCGACTGAGTCAACACTAATACTATTAGTCGTGGAATGCTTGTACTTATTGGGGCGCGGGTGGCTCAGTCGGTAGCGCGCTAGGCTCGTAATCTGTAGTTCCCAGGTTCGAGTCCCAGGTGGGTCAGCGTTGAGATTTATCTCCGCAAAATTCCCCGCCCTGCCCACAGTAGGTCAGTAGGGGACACCGATGGGCTTGGAAAGACCGCCGTCCGTCGGATGGGACGTTAAGCCGTGGCCCCGTGTGCGGAAGAGCCATACCCTGTGCACGTTAAAGAACACGCTGGATGGCCTTGACGGGAGGCTATCATCTGTCTCCTAACAGCTGTTCCAGTGGGTCCCCTCCCCCAACCTTCTCTGAGCCTTCGGGGTCCATGTGACCTGGCCATTTAGCCCATGGTGTGCAAAAAAGTGCCGCTCAGAGGTAAAACAACCCAACCCTCTTTTGTGATAACAAAAAAAAAACACATTTCATTCATTGCTTATCAGTTATAATTAACTATATCTACAGTAATACTCACTTGGTATTATCATAGAAGACCCTGACAAAAAGAAAAGCGTTATTTATAGAGGAGTGGAAAGAGAGAGAGAGAGGGGGGGGCGGCGTAAATTTCAGTCTAAAACAGCGTTAAGCAATTTGTGGATAACCTTTAAGATTTTAAGACAGGGCTCGAAAAATACCGGACGCCAGGTGATCATGGCGCCTAATTATTTAGGTTCATTATATTTCTGATAGATAAGTACCTCGACTGCGCGCTCCTAAACTGGCTCCTAATTCCATAAATTCCATTAATTTTCTTGCCCTTGCCTTAAGAATGTAATTCCCAAATGTAACAAAATCAAACAGCTTTCCTCAGATTCTTTTTTTGTGTGTGCTCTTGCAACTTTTAGAATGGTAAATCCGCGAATTGTAATTTTTAACTACTAAGTAGTGGTGTACAGTCGCTCAAAAAAGTATCCGAACACTATGGTTGATTACAAAATTCACAAAAAAATTTCTGACAATGATTTTTTTAGAAATTAGTGATCTGGCAACCTTCGTGTCACGTGACACGAAGGTTGCCAGATCACTAATTTCTAAAAAAATCATTGCCAGATATTTTTTCTGAATTTTGTAATCAATCATAGTGTTCGGATACTTTTTTGAGCGACTGTACCATGTTAACTGTTCTGGATTTCCAATATCGTAAAACTATTCGTTGATTCGCCATGGTCAGCCTCGTTATTTATGTAAAAAATGTGCAGCATCCAAATAACTAATCGTCGAATCACTTAATTATTCCCTGATTTACCCAGTTAACTTCTGTTACCCAGTTAAGTAACCACTATGCCTTAACTGGCTTATTGGTTAGGGAGCAAGCTACTGTTCCAGCAGGTCAAACTTTGTGCCAGCTCTAAGGCAGTGGTCAGCAGTGACTTCGGGTTGGGTTGTTTTACCTCTGAGCGGCACTTTTTTGCACACCATGGGCTAAATGGCCAGGTCACATGGACCCCGTAGGTTCAGAGAAGGTTGGGGAAGGGACCCACTGGAACAGCTGTTGGGAGACAGATGGTAGCCTCCCGTCAAGGCCATCCAGCGTGTTCTTTAACGTGCACAGGGTATGGCTCTCCCGCACACGGGGCCACGGCTTTACGTCCCATCCGACGGACGGCGGCCTTTCCAAGCCCATCGGTGTCCCCTACTGACCGTGGGCAGGGCGGGGAATTTTGCGGAGATAAATCTCAACGCTGACCCAGCTGGGACTCGAACCTGAGAACTACAGATTACGAGCCTGGCGCGCTACCGACTGAGCCACCCCCGCCCCAACGAATGACGTGCCCCGCCCTTAAATCTACTGGAATTGGTTTATAATGACATTATCAGGTAAGACATACTTTTCATATCTTGTTTTCATTACATATAATTGTAAATACCGAATTAACCAGGTTTTCCGTAATTCGAAAACAATTTTTTTTTTCGGTCTCTTCAAACTTCTTCAAATTTCAATTCCCCCGCCCCAGTGACTTCGGTCTTAGTAGGACATGTCCTTTTATGAGAAGCCCTGTAAAAGCCAGGAGTTAGCTTCTAGGATTCTTATCTGTCCTTTGTGTTACAAATGAAAAAAATAAAACTTTCGTAATCTACCTTTCCTACAACCAGTCCAAAAAAACAACAACTATATTTTATGATATTTTTTGAAGGAATGTAGTTTGCATTCTAGATTTCTGTAATGTTGTTAGAAAACATTTGAAATAACCTTTAATTAAAATATGGTGGTATTCCAGTTGTTAACCAATGGAATAAACGTTTTAAAATTGATTTTAATTAGACTTATAATTTTTCTATTCGATATTAGGATCGTCGAAAATATTTAATGATATATATATTTACCAATGCTCTTCAAACTCGGGCAGCGAAACGTTGATTAAGACTTACATGTTGTAAACGCTATTAATGATTCAAATTTAAAATTCAGATTCAAAATTTTCTTACAGTTTATCTATCACGCATTTGGATCAGATTAACTGAACAGTATTCTGAGATTTCAAGGTGCGTTGTTAAAAAAGCTGTTGTTGATGTTTAGAAACACTTAACCTATGTGATCGAGATTTTCTCGATGCAATGTTACAAAAAGCAAATGCATAACTAAACTGATGTTGAGGCAAATCTCCGATTGCAACTGTCGCCCATTACATCAAATTTTTAATGCTCATCAACAGTGTATATTTCACACTGAGAAATCAAGGTACAATAAACTTCCATACTCTATTCAATAAGGGTGTGGTGCTTGTTGTGTTGGCACATAGTTTTGCTTGTAGGTATTACCAACTCTACAGAAATTGGGTTCTCCAAATAATTTGTGTATGGAAAAGTGTTAAGAGGAAGAAAAGTGTGAAAAGTACTGGTGTAAATATACGATGAAACTATGTGATGATATATTGATGATATAAGCTTTTGGTACTCGCCAGTTCCATATGAGTCTCGGTAGTTTCCAGCGTTGAGAACCCCCGATCTCAAACTCCCCTTCTGGACAACGATGGAATTGGAAATTCCGTTCGTCGGTCGGTTGCGATATTAAACTGTGCTTGCATGTGCAGGAGAGCCTTGTGCACATTAAAGAACGCGATGGATGACCTTGCGGGAGGCTACCCTCTGTCTCTTAAGAGCTGTTAATTTTATCCCCTTACCCCCAACCTTTTGAAGCTTTTGAGGTCCTTGTGACGTGGTGGGGCGGGGCGGGGGTGGCTCAGTCGGTAGCGCGCCAGGCTCGTAATCTGCAGTTCCCAGGTTCGAGTCCCAGCTAGGTCAGCGTTGAGACTTATCTCCGCAAAACTCCTCGCCCTGCCCACGGTCAGTAGGAGACACCGATGGGTTTGGAAAGGCCGCCGTCCGTCGGATGGGACGTTAAGCCGTGGCCCCGTGTGCGGGAGAGCCATACCCTCAGTAGTATAGTGCCATTATACCGTACCCCCACTAGTGCTTTCCCCCCCTATGACGTCACCGACCACGCCCCCTATGACGTCACCGACCACGCCCCCCTATGACGCAACATGACGTAATCATTACATAATCATTACGTAACCGCCCTTTATTAATAATTCCTCCCCCTTTATTAAACCCCTTTCCCCTCAGTGGCGCCATCTGTTGACAGTGAGAAGTACTATTTTCCCCAAAAACCCCTTTATTTTAAGTCTAATTTTTCGTTTTCGGCCCCCACGGTCGACCTACCTATATTTTAAGCCCTCCCCCTTATGAAAAACCCTCTGGCGCCATCTGTTGACAGTGAGAAATACTATTTTCCCCAAAAACCCCTTTATTTTAAGTCTAATTTCTCGTTTTCGCTCCCCACGGTCGACCTACCTATATTTTAAGCCCTCCCCCTTATGAAAAACCCTCTGGTTGACCATTTTAAGGCCCCACTCCTTCACTCGGCTGATGCAAGTCTCAGAATAATTGCATGGAACGATTGACTGGTCTTAGAATAATTGTACAGAAAAGGATGATACAAAATTCCTTAGTAATTAAACACTCATCAAAATTCCCTTACCTCTATTAAAAATCATCCTACAGTTGAAACTCATTTTACTCTTACTGTTTCCATAGAAAATACCATAGGGTGAAATTAATAATGGTTTAAATTATTCGTAGGGATGACATGTTAAATCTGCTTTTAGAACACGCGTCTGCAGTGGAAAAATTTTCAAACTCCGTTAATCAACTCCCTAGTAATTAAACACTCGTCAAAATATTCCTCACCTTTATTAAAATCACGGTCGAAATAAAAATCAGTTTTTCTGTAGATGTGTTTCACCGGAAAAAAAAAAATCGTCCCTCGCTCTGTGGATTCCGTCCGACTGTCTGGGGGTTCCCGGACTATACAGTGTACTTGCTGTGACTTAGATGCGGGTCAGATTTTTCAGATATTATAGCATTCTTTATAACTAGCTTTTTCTATGTATTTCTTACATCAAAGCCAACACTAGCACTGGACTCTTTTGAATGCAGATCTCAAATTGTAAATCAACTCACAGAGTTGTATTTATTCCTTAGTAATTAAAACCCTTTGCTATTCATTTATCCAGGACGACTAAACGATTCCTTTATAATTAAAATTCCCTGCTATTAAACTCCCTAGTAATTAAACACTCATCAAAAATTCCCTTACCTTTATTAAATAAAACAGTTTTCTGTAGAGGCGTTTTATCGAAAAAAAAAAAAACTTCTCCTCGGCAACGAGAGTCGAACGCGTTACCCACAGCTTCACTCTGTGAACTCCTAACAAGAACCAACCTGCAATGGAAAAGGCATTCCTGAAGTCGTACGTGGAGTCATGCCCACACGTGTCCGTTTACCGGTCAGGTAGCAACGAAACACCTCGTGACACAATCGCCCTGGGAGGTTGAGTGTCCAGCGCTCAGCAGTGTGATGACTCATACGATGTTGTTCTCTGAGGGTAGGTGACGTCACAACAAGGGGAAAGTAACGTGGAGTGACCAGCGAGTGACACGTATCAGAAGACTGAGCACTAGGGATGTTTAACCTTCAGTATAATTTTACACAGTGTGTTAGGATTAACAACTCTTATAACATAGTTATTGCGGGTAGGCTCCCTCTCCCACTTTTAAAATTTAGATCTTACACCGACAGTCTTTTCATATACGTATTTTTATAACCATTTTAAAACCAACACTTATTTCTTTTATCCCTAGCGATTACTGGTTGTTGCATTTTTTACTAGAAGAAACCCTACCCCTGCAGTAACAGCCCCCGCAGAAAATAAAAAAATGCTATCGGGCGAAAAATTAATAAAATCTGATTTTATTCGTCGTGATGAAAAATATTGATGGGGTAATAGGTTCGACTTAAAAGGCTTCGTGTTCGGATCCTCACCACGGACAACCTCTCGCTGACGGACGGTTAAACCCTACGAAATTATTCCAAACGGGGAATCACAAGGTTTTTATTGACGAATGAATCTTGGACCTGTACTGCTTCCGTACATCGTGAAAACCCACTCACAGCCTTGATCCGTGTTCCCAATTTCCTTTACTAAGTCACTTCAAAAAACATTGTGATTGCAAAAGTATGACTAACAGTTTTATTACGCCACGCTTTAAAAATACTTATTACTGCTGTATCCGCGGTACGGGAGAGTAACACTGTTCGAAGAAAAATCAGGTAAAACAGTTTTTAAAAAAAATCGTTTCCTCCGTCGTTTGCGTATGTCTCATCACGCTGGTGAAACCGGGTGAAAAAATATTTTTTTTTTGTACGAGGTAGAATGTTAAAACTACGTCGCGTGCAAAAACTTTAATCCCATCACGAATGCACATTAATAGAGTAGGGAGGTCGTAGTTTAATACTTCAGCTATAAAAAAAAATAATACAATGTCTCACACACACCTCTCAACTTGTCTACACTAATCCGCTGAAATTTCATTTGCAACGGAGGCTGATACTTCGAATCCGCTATATGTTCCGGAGCTGCAGTGGAATGCATGGCTCCTGCTGAATACTACGCTATCAGAAGTCCATGTGGCTGTCACGTTCTCCAAGCGCTCAGAATATTACTATACTTATAACTGATCTAAAGTCCGTTTTAATCAATACTTATTTCTTGCAACTCTGCGACTATTGGGCTGGCACATTTTCACTAGAAAGACCGCCTCACAGTGGCAATCCCACAGAAAAAATTAATAAAAGGAAAAAATCTGATTTTATTCCTCCTGATGAAAAATATTGAAGGTAATAGGGTCGACCTAAAAGGCCCGTGTTCGGATCCTTCCCCCGAATGGTTTTTAACAAAAGTCCTACGAAATTAAAAACTATCCCGTTACACGGCGGCGTTGTTTAAAAATACTTATTACGGCTGTATCCTCAGCAAACTCTTTCCTAGGAAGTAACGCTACTCGATGCAGTCCCAGTTACATGCTTTTACAGGGTAAAGACTGTGCGCCAGAATGTTAAAAGTAGAATTCATACGTTTCCGTAAAAAAAAAAAAAAAAAAAAAAAAAACTTTAGTTCCTGCTGAAAGGAGTATGGTTCGATTCAGGAAGAATAGGATTTGACCTCGTGCATTAGAAAAGGGAACAAATCCGTCCCCGGTGTCATTTGTTAGGTGGTAGTATTAGTATCCTTATACAAGCTCACTTCAAATTTTCATATGACATTCTGGGGTTGAGTTTCAACCTTTTTATTTTTTCCAACCGCGATAATGCGCAGTTTTCTGCGGAACGCGAGCGACTTCGACGCCAAGGACGACCCGCACTAAACGATACGACCGTGCACTAGAAAACCGCGAACGGACTTGTGTGAAACGTAATGTACAGAGCTTGACAACAGTAATATAGACTGGGATCCTCGCTCACTATACTATCATAACCCTCGAGAAATTATCAAATATGAATAGACCTCTGTAAAGTTCCGACCCCACAATCTTCTGAGTTCATTCCCCGGTCGATGCGGTCAGGATCACAAGGGATGTTTTACTCATTCAACGACTTTTTCTGACATTCGCTAATCAAAAGTGTCTATCTACACATCAGACTTGTCATTACATCGACAAACTACCTGTCCATAGGCTGAGTAAGCATTTAGAATGATAGATTGAGTCTGCTTCACGACACAGATTCGTAAAACGCTCATTAATTATTTTGTGAGAGAAAGCATGCATAAAGTTCAAATACTAATACATCTTCCCTTTCTAATAAACCATACGATCAAAGTAGATAAATTGCAAGCATCATCGGATCTGATTCCGTATATCTGCTTACGACGAAAATCTCACAATAGCCTATTCAGTACTTTAACCCCCCCCCGATACAGTATGTGACTAGGTCGTTTAACTAAATTACGTGCATAAACGAAAATGTAAAGGAATATCTGTAAATTCGCACAACGGGATAGGTGAATATTTTCACAATTCTTTTGAAGGCAGAATAACTGTGACGAGAGAGAAAGTATAAAAATGCAGCGGGATGGCTGTAAAAACAACAGATTACAGCGCAAATACTGTATGATAGAAAAAACGACTATTAACAAGTGTCATATAAGGAGCGACCGATAAAAGGAGCGACCGTAGCGGAAGGAGTAATACAGGAAAAATCATAAAATATTAACCCCCGCCCCTCCCCCACGCTGGTAAATCACGGTCCATTGCGTACACACGGATGAATATCACAAAAATACTTTGCATATAGTAAAGAACCACCGAAGTTTGGAAATTTAAAATCTGAAAACTCACTTTTTATAGTATTTCCGTGAAAAGTCACCCCCCAGAAACGAGATCTAGCTCTGTCGCCAGTTATTCCAGCGTACTATCTCTTTTCAGCACGTTTGAATAAGTGCATGTGAAGGTGGCTAGCTGCAGACACAAGCTTTTCGACAAAGATAGGATGTTTCACTACAATCTAACACGGAGATGTCTGTTAAGTTATTTTTTCCTCCTATTTCTACACTAGTGTCGAAGTCTTAGAACAAGTGGTTCGGGTTAGCACACGTTTTTGATATTATCTTGTTTGGCAATCTGAAAGAACACTGTCTGTGGAACATTACCCCCCTGCAAGCTAGTACTAATTACTTTACGATTCTGAGGGACGAAGGTTGAAATCGTTGGCAGATAGTTTTCAGAAATATGTAATCAACCATAGTGTTCGGATATTTGATCCATAGTAAGACATGAACGATGTTTACCTGCCATCAGCGACCCCTTCTACGGATCGTATGAGAGGTAATTGTTACGACAATTAGCTACTTGAAGTCGAGTTTATTTTTAAAAGCAAAGACACACTAATTACCGACTAGCTAGAGAACGATATATTAACCTACTAAAGTTTGATTTTAACGATCAGATAGTGTATATATCATCACTTTTTAAGTTCATAATAATATTCCAACTTTTAAAGGAAATATTGTCTCGTTATAAGCGATTACATACAAAGAAATACACACTCTATACTTTAAATCTATAGAGACAACGATCACTATCCCAGGAACACATCTGTGAAATATCACTACATTTTTGTTTTTAACGTACGGTTGAATCGTTCTACGATGCTAGCTTTGGTTTCCCATCCCTTTCTTTTACACCCACCCGATATAAAACATTCGATTCAACATAGCTTGCTAGCTGTGCGAGGTCTTGATACAGAGAACAATATTAACACTTCTAAGGCTGACCTTAAAATCCCCGTTAACTATACAAAAGAAATCACATTGACAAAAATATCAGAGACATTCATATTTATTTACATTAAGGTCACATTAATATTTAGTTCGTACATACCAGTTCACCGTGCACCTCTTTTAGTACTGTTGCAAAGTTCAATTTAGACATAAACGCGACATTAGCAGGACGATTTAGTTCGATACATGATTCTTCCACAAAACTTAGGGCAATATCAGTTAGATTAACGTTTCTTACCACTTCGGGGAAATAATCGTAAGCTGATTCAGCGTTTATGGTGAGGCACGAATGGCGAAGTTGACTCGGATGATCCACTTCACACCCGAAACAGTTCTTACGTAGCAGCGTAAAGAGTTCTTTTCGGAGATCTGTTTTCAAAGTCCGCTTTAAACAGTCCATAAGCTTTACGAAATCACTGCTGTCTTGTTCAAGGGGTCGATCGTTAGATCTTAGGGCTTCGAGGAATCTAGGGCTTCGAGGAAGATTTGCCGCTAATTCTACCTTCCGCACTGCATTCCAAAATTTACCGTTTTCAAACTTCAGAGCCATCAAACTGTAGGTGATTGGATCGCATAAATCTGTCAACCGATGCCACTGTTCGACGCTGAGCCGAACCGATGACGAAAATACAAGTCCTCCGTCACGGGGGATGCTTTTTTTAATGACCACGCCGTGTCCACCTTTGAGCACGACGAGGCAAACCATAGCGTCCAGTTCATACTCGCCGTATTCGACATCTTCGAACGCTTCGACGATTGTAGACGCATACGAAACCAGTCCATGCCACTGCTCTTCAGACAGCATCACACCGTCCTTTGTAGGATATAGTTTTAACGAGTCATCACTCTGGAACACACGTATGTGCACTTTAGGATATGACCGATATTCACAAACGCTCGCAAACAAATCCGATCCGAGTTGAAACATATGGCTATCATCATCTCTAACAGCAAGTCGCTTCGCAGGAAGATCACCATCGGTCAGGGAACGTTTAGCACAAGCCATAGCAAGTCGATACTGGAAAAAATAATGCCTTACAGCCCGTCGAAGGGTAATACTTATACCTTAAACCTGTGACGTGTCCCTGTAACTCCATCCCATTGGTCGAGATCTGGTAGATTTGCCATCTCTTAGTAAACATGATGACGTCTACAAATATTTACGAGCCTGTATAGACGTGCTTTCGAAATATGCATGTGGTGCTCCTTTAAAACGGAAATCGTGGGAGCTTTTGATCACAAAAACCTTTCAGAATATCTCTGAAATTACAAACAGATAAGGGGGGTTGAATTCATTAACAGAGTATTTCAAAAGTATCTTAAAAACACACTCATAATGAAACCAAAGCTAGCATCGTAGAACGATTCAGCCGTACGTTAAAAACAAAAACGTGGTGATATTTCACAGGTGTGTTCCATGGAGGTGCCACTGAGGGGGAAAGGGGGGGGGGTGTTTTAATAAGGGGAGTGGCCTGTTACGTAATGAATACGTAACAGGCCACTCCCCTTATTAAAACACCCCCCCTTTCCCCCTCAGTGGCACCTCCATGGAACACACCTGTGAAATATCACCACGTTTTTGTTTTTAACGTACGGCTGAATCGTTCTACGATGCTAGCTTTGGTTTCATTATGAGTGTGTTTTTAAGATACTTTTGAAATACTCTGTTAATGAATTCAACCCCCCTTATCTGTTTGTAATTTCAGAGATATTCTGAAAGGTTTTTGTGATCAAAAGCTCCCACGATTTCCGTTTTAAAGGAGCACCACATGCATATTTCGAAAGCACGTCTATACAGGCTCGTAAATATTTGTAGACGTCATCATGTTTACTAAGAGATGGCAAATCTACCAGATCTCGACCAATGGGATGGAGTTACAGGGACACGTCACAGGTTTAAGGTATAAGTATTACCCTTCGACGGGCTGTAAGGCATTATTTTTTCCAGTATCGACTTGCTATGGCTTGTGCTAAACGTTCCCTGACCGATGGTGATCTTCCTGCGAAGCGACTTGCTGTTAGAGATGATGATAGCCATATGTTTCAACTCGGATCGGATTTGTTTGCGAGCGTTTGTGAATATCGGTCATATCCTAAAGTGCACATACGTGTGTTCCAGAGTGATGACTCGTTAAAACTATATCCTACAAAGGACGGTGTGATGCTGTCTGAAGAGCAGTGGCATGGACTGGTTTCGTATGCGTCTACAATCGTCGAAGCGTTCGAAGATGTCGAATACGGCGAGTATGAACTGGACGCTATGGTTTGCCTCGTCGTGCTCAAAGGTGGACACGGCGTGGTCATTAAAAAAAGCATCCCCCGTGACGGAGGACTTGTATTTTCGTCATCGGTTCGGCTCAGCGTCGAACAGTGGCATCGGTTGACAGATTTATGCGATCCAATCACCTACAGTTTGATGGCTCTGAAGTTTGAAAACGGTAAATTTTGGAATGCAGTGCGGAAGGTAGAATTAGCGGCAAATCTTCCTCGAAGCCCTAGATTCCTCGAAGCCCTAAGATCTAACGATCGACCCCTTGAACAAGACAGCAGTGATTTCGTAAAGCTTATGGACTGTTTAAAGCGGACTTTGAAAACAGATCTCCGAAAAGAACTCTTTACGCTGCTACGTAAGAACTGTTTCGGGTGTGAAGTGGATCATCCGAGTCAACTTCGCCATTCGTGCCTCACCATAAACGCTGAATCAGCTTACGATTATTTCCCCGAAGTGGTAAGAAACGTTAATCTAACTGATATTGCCCTAAGTTTTGTGGAAGAATCATGTATCGAACTAAATCGTCCTGCTAATGTCGCGTTTATGTCTAAATTGAACTTTGCAACAGTACTAAAAGAGGTGCACGGTGAACTGGTATGTACGAACTAAATATTAATGTGACCTTAATGTAAATAAATATGAATGTCTCTGATATTTTTGTCAATGTGATTTCTTTTGTATAGTTAACGGGGATTTTAAGGTCAGCCTTAGAAGTGTTAATATTGTTCTCTGTATCAAGACCTCGCACAGCTAGCAAGCTATGTTGAATCGAATGTTTTATATCGGGTGGGTGTAAAAGAAAGGGATGGGAAACCAAAGCTAGCATCGTAGAACGATTCAACCGTACGTTAAAAACAAAAATGTAGTGATATTTCACAGATGTGTTCCTGGGATAGTGATCGTTGTCTCTATAGATTTAAAGTATAGAGTGTGTATTTCTTTGTATGTAATCGCTTATAACGAGACAATATTTCCTTTAAAAGTTGGAATATTATTATGAACTTAAAAAGTGATGATATATACACTATCTGATCGTTAAAATCAAACTTTAGTAGGTTAATATATCGTTCTCTAGCTAGTCGGTAATTAGTGTGTCTTTGCTTTTAAAAATAAACTCGACTTCAAGTAGCTAATTGTCGTAACAATTACCTCTCATACGATCCGTAGAAGGGGTCGCTGATGGCAGGTAAACATCGTTCATGTCTTACTATGGATCAAATATCCGAACACTATGGTTGATTACATATTTCTGAAAACTATCTGCCAACGATTTCAACCTTCGTCCCTCAGAATCGTAAAGTAATTAGTACTAGCTTGCAGGGGGGTAATGTTCCACAGACAGTGTTCTTTCAGATTGCCAAACAAGATAATATCAAAAACGTGTGCTAACCCGAACCACTTGTTCTAAGACTTCGACACTAGTGTAGAAATAGGAGGAAAAAATAACTTAACAGACATCTCCGTGTTAGATTGTAGTGAAACATCCTATCTTTGTCGAAAAGCTTGTGTCTGCAGCTAGCCACCTTCACATGCACTTATTCAAACGTGCTGAAAAGAGATAGTACGCTGGAATAACTGGCGACAGAGCTAGATCTCGTTTCTGGGGGGTGACTTTTCACGGAAATACTATAAAAAGTGAGTTTTCAGATTTTAAATTTCCAAACTTCGGTGGTTCTTTACTATATGCAAAGTATTTTTGTGATATTCATCCGTGTGTACGCAATGGACCGTGATTTACCAGCGTGGGGGAGGGGCGGGGGTTAATATTTTATGATTTTTCCTGTATTACTCCTTCCGCTACGGTCGCTCCTTTTATCGGTCGCTCCTTATATGACACTTGTTAATAGTCGTTTTTTCTATCATACAGTATTTGCGCTGTAATCTGTTGTTTTTACAGCCATCCCGCTGCATTTTTATACTTTCTCTCTCGTCACAGTTATTCTGCCTTCAAAAGAATTGTGAAAATATTCACCTATCCCGTTGTGCGAATTTACAGATATTCCTTTACATTTTCGTTTATGCACGTAATTTAGTTAAACGACCTAGTCACATACTGTATCGGGGGGGGGTTAAAGTACTGAATAGGCTATTGTGAGATTTTCGTCGTAAGCAGATATACGGAATCAGATCCGATGATGCTTGCAATTTATCTACTTTGATCGTATGGTTTATTAGAAAGGGAAGATGTATTAGTATTTGAACTTTATGCATGCTTTCTCTCACAAAATAATTAATGAGCGTTTTACGAATCTGTGTCGTGAAGCAGACTCAATCTATCATTCTAAATGCTTACTCAGCCTATGGACAGGTAGTTTGTCGATGTAATGACAAGTCTGATGTGTAGATAGACACTTTTGATTAGCGAATGTCAGAAAAAGTCGTTGAATGAGTAAAACATCCCTTGTGATCCTGACCGCATCGACCGGGGAATGAACTCAGAAGATTGTGGGGTCGGAACTTTACAGAGGTCTATTCATATTTGATAATTTCTCGAGGGTTATGATAGTATAGTGAGCGAGGATCCCAGTCTATATTACTGTTGTCAAGCTCTGTACATTACGTTTCACACAAGTCCGTTCGCGGTTTTCTAGTGCACGGTCGTATCGTTTAGTGCGGGTCGTCCTTGGCGTCGAAGTCGCTCGCGTTCCGCAGAAAACTGCGCATTATCGCGGTTGGAAAAAATAAAAAGGTTGAAACTCAACCCCAGAATGTCATATGAAAATTTGAAGTGAGCTTGTATAAGGATACTAATACTACCACCTAACAAATGACACCGGGGACGGATTTGTTCCCTTTTCTAATGCACGAGGTCAAATCCTATTCTTCCTGAATCGAACCATACTCCTTTCAGCAGGAACTAAAGTTTTTTTTTTTTACGGAAACGTATGAATTCTACTTTTAACATTCTGGCGCACAGTCTTTACCCTGTAAAAGCATGTAACTGGGACTGCATCGAGTAGCGTTACTTCCTAGGAAAGAGTTTGCTGAGGATACAGCCGTAATAAGTATTTTTAAACAACGCCGCCGTGTAACGGGATAGTTTTTAATTTCGTAGGACTTTTGTTAAAAACCATTCGGGGGAAGGATCCGAACACGGGCCTTTTAGGTCGACCCTATTACCTTCAATATTTTTCATCAGGAGGAATAAAATCAGATTTTTTCCTTTTATTAATTTTTTCTGTGGGATTGCCACTGTGAGGCGGTCTTTCTAGTGAAAATGTGCCAGCCCAATAGTCGCAGAGTTGCAAGAAATAAGTATTGATTAAAACGGACTTTAGATCAGTTATAAGTATAGTAATATTCTGAGCGCTTGGAGAACGTGACAGCCACATGGACTTCTGATAGCGTAGTATTCAGCAGGAGCCATGCATTCCACTGCAGCTCCGGAACATATAGCGGATTCGAAGTATCAGCCTCCGTTGCAAATGAAATTTCAGCGGATTAGTGTAGACAAGTTGAGAGGTGTGTGTGAGACATTGTATTATTTTTTTTTATAGCTGAAGTATTAAACTACGACCTCCCTACTCTATTAATGTGCATTCGTGATGGGATTAAAGTTTTTGCACGCGACGTAGTTTTAACATTCTACCTCGTACAAAAAAAAAATATTTTTTCACCCGGTTTCACCAGCGTGATGAGACATACGCAAACGACGGAGGAAACGATTTTTTTTTAAAACTGTTTTACCTGATTTTTCTTCGAACAGTGTTACTCTCCCGTACCGCGGATACAGCAGTAATAAGTATTTTTAAAGCGTGGCGTAATAAAACTGTTAGTCATACTTTTGCAATCACAATGTTTTTTGAAGTGACTTAGTAAAGGAAATTGGGAACACGGATCAAGGCTGTGAGTGGGTTTTCACGATGTACGGAAGCAGTACAGGTCCAAGATTCATTCGTCAATAAAAACCTTGTGATTCCCCGTTTGGAATAATTTCGTAGGGTTTAACCGTCCGTCAGCGAGAGGTTGTCCGTGGTGAGGATCCGAACACGAAGCCTTTTAAGTCGAACCTATTACCCCATCAATATTTTTCATCACGACGAATAAAATCAGATTTTATTAATTTTTCGCCCGATAGCATTTTTTTATTTTCTGCGGGGGCTGTTACTGCAGGGGTAGGGTTTCTTCTAGTAAAAAATGCAACAACCAGTAATCGCTAGGGATAAAAGAAATAAGTGTTGGTTTTAAAATGGTTATAAAAATACGTATATGAAAAGACTGTCGGTGTAAGATCTAAATTTTAAAAGTGGGAGAGGGAGCCTACCCGCAATAACTATGTTATAAGAGTTGTTAATCCTAACACACTGTGTAAAATTATACTGAAGGTTAAACATCCCTAGTGCTCAGTCTTCTGATACGTGTCACTCGCTGGTCACTCCACGTTACTTTCCCCTTGTTGTGACGTCACCTACCCTCAGAGAACAACATCGTATGAGTCATCACACTGCTGAGCGCTGGACACTCAACCTCCCAGGGCGATTGTGTCACGAGGTGTTTCGTTGCTACCTGACCGGTAAACGGACACGTGTGGGCATGACTCCACGTACGACTTCAGGAATGCCTTTTCCATTGCAGGTTGGTTCTTGTTAGGAGTTCACAGAGTGAAGCTGTGGGTAACGCGTTCGACTCTCGTTGCCGAGGAGAAGTTTTTTTTTTTTTCGATAAAACGCCTCTACAGAAAACTGTTTTATTTAATAAAGGTAAGGGAATTTTTGATGAGTGTTTAATTACTAGGGAGTTTAATAGCAGGGAATTTTAATTATAAAGGAATCGTTTAGTCGTCCTGGATAAATGAATAGCAAAGGGTTTTAATTACTAAGGAATAAATACAACTCTGTGAGTTGATTTACAATTTGAGATCTGCATTCAAAAGAGTCCAGTGCTAGTGTTGGCTTTGATGTAAGAAATACATAGAAAAAGCTAGTTATAAAGAATGCTATAATATCTGAAAAATCTGACCCGCATCTAAGTCACAGCAAGTACACTGTATAGTCCGGGAACCCCCAGACAGTCGGACGGAATCCACAGAGCGAGGGACGATTTTTTTTTTTCCGGTGAAACACATCTACAGAAAAACTGATTTTTATTTCGACCGTGATTTTAATAAAGGTGAGGAATATTTTGACGAGTGTTTAATTACTAGGGAGTTGATTAACGGAGTTTGAAAATTTTTCCACTGCAGACGCGTGTTCTAAAAGCAGATTTAACATGTCATCCCTACGAATAATTTAAACCATTATTAATTTCACCCTATGGTATTTTCTATGGAAACAGTAAGAGTAAAATGAGTTTCAACTGTAGGATGATTTTTAATAGAGGTAAGGGAATTTTGATGATTGTTTAATTACTAAGGAGTTTTGTATCATCCTTTTCTGTACAATTATTCTAAGACCAGTCAATCGTTCCATGCAATTATTCTGAGACTTGCATCAGCCGAGTGAAGGAGTGGGGCCTTAAAATGGTCAACCAGAGGGTTTTTCATAAGGGGGAGGGCTTAAAATATAGGTAGGTCGACCGTGGGGGCCGAAAACGAGAAATTAGACTTAAAATAAAGGGGTTTTTCCGAAAATAGTACTCTTCATTGTCAACAGAAGGCATCAGGGTTTTTTCATAAGGGGGAAGAAATTTTTAATAGGGGGGAGTAATTTTTAATAGGAGGGGGAAATCAAAGAATTAAAATAAGGGTTTTTGGGGAATTAGTGTTCCTCACAGACACCAGATGACGCCAGGGGTTTTTTCATAAGGGGGGAGGAATTTTTTTATAAAGGGGGGAAGTCAAAAATCGAAGAATTAGAATAAAAATAGGGTTTTTTTGGGAAAATAGTACTTCTCACTGTCAACAGATGGCGCCACTGAGGGGAAAGGGGGGTTTAATAAGGGGGAGGAATTATTAATAAAGGTCGGTTACGTAATGATTATGTAATGATTACGTCATGCTGCGTCATAGGGGGCGTGGTCGGCGACGTCATAGGGGGCGTGGTCGGTGACGTCATAGGGGGGGAAAGCACTAGTGGGGGTACGGTATAATGGCACTATACTACTACCCTCTGCACGTTAAAGAACACGATGGATGGTCTTGACGGGAGGCTACCATCTGTCTCTCAACAGCTGTTCCAGTGGGTCTCCTCCCCCAACCTTCTCTGAGCCTTCGGGGTCCATGTGACCTGGGCATTTAGCCCATGGTGTGCAAAAATGTGCCACTCAGAGGTAAAACAACCACCCAACCCTTGTGACGTGGTCATTTAGCCCAATGTGTGAAAAGAAAAAAAGTTCTCAGAGATAAAACAACACAACAATACTTGGTACTTTTAAAACAAAATAGCGAAATCTTCAGTGTACGCCTTATAATTTGTTTTAATATAATTTCGAAACATTTCTCGTTTTGTTTTTTTATCTGATTGAAATAACACTTTAAGGCACAAAATATAGGGTAATGTTATTAAAGAATAAGTGATGAATTCTGTAGTAACAGACTACTGCAATTTTGTTTGACTGTTTTAAAAAGAAGCCAACGTTTTCTTAGTAACATAACGTCGATAGCTTTTGTAACTTAAGAATGGGATTCTGCAGTGGGAGCAGCATCACTTGCTTGGGAAACCGTGACAGAAATAAAGCGAGGTGCATAATGATCTTGTAATTGGGTTTTGCTTTTGAGGACACATCTCAAGTGAAGGGTTACAAGGCTTTCTTCGGCTGGAGAGATGCCAATGCAGTTGTTTAACAATGCAAGAAATGTTACAACTTTCATTATTAGCTTTTAGGAAAGGGAATTGTAGATTTTTCAGTAGCTCTTTTGGGTAATGCAATTATAGCTTGGATAGAAAGCGTTATTTCAGTTGCAAGTCGTAATGCATTTGCATACTGCCTTCTGCTATGGTTCAGAGCTTTATTTCCTTACTTTGAAACATTTGATCGTGTTTCGCTTTTATCGGTACTGCAGTTCATCGTTTTTGTTTTTTTGCCCAAATTAATTTAAGTTGCACCTCTTTTGCATAGAGCTCAAACTCTAGGGAATCGTGTTTGGTATCTAGGATAAGTATTCAGTAAGTTTGTCTGCAATTGGAGGAAGGGAACTTGTCCGATTTTAGCTTACTGGGTTTTTTTTTACTGTCCATTCGTTGGTCCAGGTTTTACATATGTGCAAGAATTTCTAGTTTTCGGTATGAAGTTTTCTTTATATGTCCCATGGCCTGGTTGTTAGCGCGCTTGGCTATTGATTTAGGGGACCTGGGTTCGACTAGGGCGGGGGTGGCTCAGTCGGTAGCACGCCAGGCTGGTAATCTGTAGTTTCCAGGTTCGAGTCCCAGCTGGGTCAGCGTTGAGATTTATCTCCGCAAACTCCCCGCCCTGCCCACGGTCAGTAGGGGACACCGATGGGCTTGGAAAGTCCGCCGTCCGTCGGATGGGACGTTAAGTCGTGGTCCCGTGTGTGGGAGAGTCTTACCCTGTGCACGTTAAAGAACACGCTGGATGGCCTTGACGGGAGGCTACCATCTGTCTCCCAACAGCTGTTCCAGTGGGTCCCTACCCCCAACCTTCTCTGAGCCTTCGGGGTCCTTGTGACCCGGCCATTTAGCCCATGGTGTGCAAAAAAGTGCCGCTCAGAGGTAAAACATCCCAACCTGGGTTCGAGTCCCGGGTAAGGCATGGATATCCGTGCTGTTTTTCTGCTGAGGTCCTGCCATCCTCGAAGACCTTCTACTTTAGCGTGTACACAGTTGTATCAGAATAATATGACCATCTACCTAATAATAGGAATAACAACCCTAGGCCGGATGGCAGTGGCATGGACACAATGAGGCCCTGGAAGGTTGCCAGAGGCACACGTTCCCATTCGGACTCCAGCAGAGCACGGAGGTTCCGGAGATGACGTGGTTGTGGGTTCGTACACCGAACCTGTCGATCCAAATTGTCCTACAAGTGCTCTATGGGATTGAGGTCGGACGATTTCGTCAGCCAAGGGAGAACGGAGACATCGCTGTCGTGTTCCTGGAACCACACCACCTTAGCAACATGGTAGGGCGCATTGTCCTGGCGCATTGTTGGTAGACACCATCACCGCAAGGGTAAACGTTCAACATGAGGAATGCATGTGGTCAGCAAGAATGGACAGGAATATAATTCCATGACACCCCCAAACGTTCCACTATTCAGGATAGTACTACATTATACAGAGGGTGCCACGATTGACCCATCTACTGTCTAAGCATGCCTTCACTTAAAAAATAACCTAACTGCAGAGAAAGGACCTGTTATAATGAGCAAGACATATAAGCTGATAGAATCAGATTCATCTGGTTGTGTAATCATTGAGGTGTAGCGTAAGACTTTTGAATTTTGCGCATTGCCTAAACATATAAGCCAAATATTTCAGTGAAAATTCCTTCTAAAATAAATGCCAAACATATACAACACCAGAAATTTGATGGTTAAATTTAGAAACCCAATCATTGAATAGTCATACCTAACTTTTCGAACTGGAGGGAGCTAACGTGGTGGAGACTCCCAGTGGCTTTTCCATCGATGCGCCAGCTTAGTAGGGGATCCCACTTCCGTTCAGCGTGGCCCTCGACTTCGTTCTTTCCATCAGGGCTGCCACCCAACAGCACCCCAGCAGTACCAGCCAGCCGGGACCCACAACTTCTCAGAGCTGTAGCGGAGATCCCGCAAGACTAGGGGCCCCAACCCTGTCTACAGAGCCCTCATACAGGTCTCTCCATTGGGGCTGCGACCCACTGTGGCATGCCAGAGACACCAATCGAGCATGGACCCCAACTTCTCAAAGGCACCCTAGGCCCCTCCACCACCATCTTTAATTAATGCCTCCTGATCCGGGATGCCTAAAAGTTCTCGTGTGGAGACTCTTAGTTTGGCTGTTCCATCGATAAGTCTGTCAACCGGGGATCCCACTCCCAGTCGTGAGCCGTCAACTTCTACCTCTCCATAACAGCCGACTCGCCGCCCCACAGCGTACAGATCTCCACCCACTTCGGGGCTTGCACCTTACCCTTCTCTGATGCCAGGATGAGTCCTTCTAATCGGGTGCACTAAGTCCTTTCAACGGACCTTCCACTTCACGGCATCTCCAGCGCCGCTGCTGGACGCATGCACACCAGAGGACCGTGAGGACCCTAATTCTCAGAGGCACTGTAGGTCCCCCCACCACCACAAGATGGTCTCACTTCGGGGGGGGGGGGGAGCAAGAATGGACAGGTAGCCATTGGCGCTCAGGGACCCATCCAGTGGTACCAGCGGTTCCAGGCCATACCAGGAAAACATCCCCCAGACATGCACACTGCCACCGCTGTCCTGTACTTGACCGACAAGCGTGTCTGGGTGTTGGTTCTCGTGTGTCTGACGCCGTATCCGCCACCTCCCATCACTTCTGTGGAGTAAAAACCTCGATTCGGTGGAGAAAGCAACCTTTTTCCACTCTTCCAATGACGGTAGTCTCGTGCGAACTGCAGGCGACGTTGCCGATGGACTTGGTTAACATGGGCGCCTTTATGCAGCGTCAGCTCCAGAGACCCATGCGTAACAGGGTTCGCTCTATTGTTATCGGGGACATGTACCTGGGTACTTCACTGTTCAATTGCTGCACAGTTGCGCGTCGATTACCCTTTACCAGTCGACAGAGGCGACGTTCTCCTCTGGGGACGATGGCCTTTGGGACTCCACAGTTATTACTTCGGGAGGTACTCGGTGTGCCACCTGTCCATTCTTTGTACACCCTTACTACAGCACCTCACGATCAGCCCACGAAGTCTGCTGTTTCCGAGATGCTTCCACCCTTGTTGCGGTAGCCGATGATCATTCCTTTTTGAACGTCCGTCAAATCAATACTTCGGCCTATTGTGCTCACATTACGCACTATGGCTCATCTGTCCTGGCCGGCCGCTTATATCTCCGTGTGGTCGACCTTGTCATGTGCACTCAGTGACGCGCCTGGGCGGGTACACTGTGATTCCGTGGATGGTCACATTATTATGATACGACTATGTATAAACTGACAGGCTCCTGTCAGACCTCTGTGGCAAGCAGCTGCTAGAGAGAATATTATTTCTTCTAATTGAAAGAAAATATTTACCTGAAGAAAGCATCTTCCTCTCCCCAATACTTACAGTATAAGTTCCTAAACATCATGACATGATTCAGAGGGGATGGCTCAGTCGGTAGCGCGCTAGGCTCGTAATCAGCAGTTCCCAGGTTCGAGTCCCAACTGCACCAGCATTGGGGACTTGGAAGGGTTGCTGTTCGTCGCGTGGGACGTTAAACAGTGGCACCGTGTATAAGAAAGATATACCCAATGCAAGTTAAGAACATGCAAGATGGCCGTGAAGGGAGACTTATGTCTCTTCACAGCTGTCCAGTGGGTACCCTTCCCCTAGCAATCTCTGAAGTCTTGGGTCCTTGTGACCTGGCCATTTAGTAGTAGTAGTATCCTTTATTTCCATTTATATTATTTATGATACAGTATAATTTTTTATTTAGCCCATTATATGCGAAAAACTCAGATGTAAAACGACCTAAATTTATTCAATGGTTTCCAAACTTTCTGTAATGGCGCCCCGTCAGTTTAGCAAAGATTCCCCCCCCCCCCCACGATATCATCGTGTCAGTCTGACTCGATGTCATCGTGTCAGACATTTCTTGCCATGTGCCATGGCAAGAAATGTCAATTGTTGGGACGTGGCGGGGCGTCAAAGCAACTCAAAATGCACGTGACAATATTTACGAATCGCAAGAACCAACAGCTAATGTATCTGATGTTGAACTTCAAATCGCGCATGAGGTGCAACGAGTAAGAAAGCTTTGAATTGTTGGGTTGTTTTTCTAAAAGCAATGCACGAAACTAAACAATCGATCTCTGACCTTTTCATAACTACAATCAATTTGATTTTTACCATAAATCTTTCCTAGAAAATTCCGTGCCGCTCTAGCCAGCTAGTACCGCCCCACACTTTTGAAACTAACGACTTTATTGGACACTTTTAATTCGTTCGATTTCTGGGACAGCCTTAAAATCTCTTAAATGCTTTCCGATATTCCCTCTCCCAGTAAAAAGAGAGCAGCAGTTTTCGAACTGTGTTTTTCCTTGTTGTGCATGGTGAAATAGTGCCAGTTGGATTTTCGCCAGGTGGTGACAGAAAAGTTATTTTGAAGTTCACGCAAAGTTCGCTAAACGTCGATGAAGCTACGAATGGGGATTTCCTTTGTTGTTGAATGTTTCAAAAATTATCTGTATTTCCGTTAAATTTAAAAACAAATTTTAGTAAAATAATTTGGGGCTTTGTTGTTTTGTTTTTAATATAATTTAATGATTTTTGATAAACTGAAAACGTCATTAAGAACGCAATGCAAGGTGTGTATTTATTCTTTAATAATAGGTTCGTAATCTGTAGTTCCCAGGTTCGAGTCCCAGCTGGGTCAGCGTTGGGATTTATCTCCGCAAAATTCCCCGCCCTGTCCACGGTCAGTAGGGAACACCGATGGGTTTAGAAAGGCCGCCGTCCGTCGGATGGGACGTTAAGCCGTGGCCCCGTGTGCGGGACAGCCATACCCTGTGCACGTTAAAGAACACGCTGGATGGCCTTTACGGGAGGCTACCATCTGTCTCCCAACAGCTGTTCCAGTGGGTCCCCTCCCCCAACCTTCTCTGAGCCTTCGGGGTCCATGTGACCTGGCCATTTAGCCCATGGTGTGCAAAAAAGTACCGCTCAGAGGTAAAACAACCCAACTTTAACAATAAGTGTGTAGAAATTTAAAAATGTTTGATTGAAAAACCGGACCGGATAAGAGCGATGTTCCGTTTTTTTTTTCACAGTAATTGTTTTCGCCAAATAGTGAAATGTAATTTTTTACACTTATATTTTTGTGGTTTAAAAAATGACACATTTATTGCAAAGTAATATAGGATATACACTCGGAGACCTTTACTTTAGGTACAGTTCCATGTTATGTCGTAGTTCGCATAATAATTATGATAATTATCGCAAAAATTGAATATTTTTTGCAAAGCGAGCTAATTGTCTCAGCTTCCATAATTCTAAATTGTGAGTGCATATTGTTATGAATTAAATGGATGGAAAGAGCGAGTTCAAAAATAGTATTTAACGATTATAATTGTAAAATAATGTAATTTGTTACAAAAGTATGAATAAAAAAAATTATATAAAACTAAAGTCAACCAACAGAAATCTTCATGAGTGTTGTGTTTAGCGCGCTTGGTTTCTGATCTACGGGACCTGGGTTCGAGCCCCGGGTAAGGCATGGATGCTTGTGTTGTTTTTCTGCTGAGGTCCTGCCATCCTCTCAGACCTTCTACTATGGCATATAAACTGACAGGCTCCTGTCATACCTCTGTGGCAAGCAGCTGCTTGAGGGGGTATTTATTTATTTTTATTTATAAAAATAAGCCTTCAGAAGAACAAAGCACCTTTTTTACTATTCCTACATAGAGAAAATAAGGCTTTTACAACAGTCGATAACCTTACCAATTGCTAAACAAACTAAATATAACTATGAACTCTTCCTACAGAAAAGTTGAGATCTGTTCTGCTTGTTTGACTAACATATAACCTCCTCAGCCACATCTTTAACTGTCCTAAACATCCTTCTTTTTCTTACCAGTCCGCTAACAGGATCAACACTAATAAATTTATTTAACCTCCCGCGAACACACCATATAAAATCATTTTTTTTTAATATTTTAGTGCACAGACAAAGACAAACTATGTTGTCCTTCAGACTATTGATTCCTCTTAATACAACAACTTACTCTTTGTTTTTAAGTTACGTAAGTTCGAAGTAGTTAGTGACGTAATTCTCACGCTGTTCATTATACATTATAATCAAGTTCATTATAACACGTTCATCTGTCGTAACAATATTATTGAAACCGAATTTAAATGGGTTTTGAGATCTTTAAATTATATTCAGTCGTTATTGAGTTCTATATCTGAGTTACTATGGCTGAGTGGTTAGCACGCTTGGCTACTGATCTAAGGGACCTGGGTTCGAGCCCCGGATTAGGCATGGATGTGTGTCGTTTTTCTGCTGAGGTTCTGCCATCCTCTCAGATCTCCTACTGTGGCATATAAACTGACAGGCTCCTGTCAGACCTCTATGGCAAGCAGCTGCTTGAGGGGGTATTTATTTTATTATTGACATCAAAATGGACCTATACCTTATAAAGTTGGCATTGAGTGTGTATACTTTTATATGTATTGGCTTTTTTTTTTTCGCCTATATTCCAGCGACGAATTCTAGAGGTCATGGCCGACTTCCCTTTCTCCCTCCTGAGATTTGAATATGGTATCTACGGAACCTGGGTTCGAGCCCTGGGTAAGGCATGGATGTGTGTGCTGTTTTTCTGCTGAGGTCCCGCCATCCTCTCAGACCTTCTACTATGGCATATAAACTGGCAGGCTCCTGTCAGACCTCTGTGGCAAGCAGCTGCTTGAGGGGGTATTATTTATTTTTTTATATGCACCTTTAGTATACCGTTTTAATTATCGAACGCCAAGACTGTTGTATCGATAGTATTGGAAGGGAGTTTGCATATGAACAGTCGTCCGTCGGATGGAATGTTAATCTATGGTTCCTTGTGCAATAGATCCATACTATGTGCACATTGGATAGTCTTGACGGGAAGCTCCCATCTGTCTCCTAACAGCTGTCCAGTGGGTTTCCTTGTCCTGTCCATTTCTGAATCCTTGGGGTCCTTGTGACTTGTCGATTTACCTCGTTTCGAGCACAAAAGTGCCGCTCAGAGGTAAAAACAAGAAATGTTTATAAACAGAAAAGACCACCGTAACCGTCGCCAAACAGTAAGCAAAATTTTTAGGTTTAAAACTAAATTTCAACTTTATACGAGTGAAACCATTCCTTGTGTCCCATAAAAAAAATATTAGTGTGGAATAGTATCTCTACATTCCGTGCCTTAAGCCCATTAAAATCACTCTTAATTAGGGTCTGTATTGTATTACTAATGGCAACGCGACCTCCCTCAACGTGTCGGAAGGAATACGTGTACCCATAAATAACCGTCGACGCCGTAATTGGAAGGAAATCGGCAGTTTCCGTCACCTCTGCCATTAAAAAGGAAGGATGGGGGCAGGGAAAGAAGGGGGGGGGGGTCGTAGCCAATTAATGCTGATGCACTTTTTTTGTCGTGTGCAAACTGTTAAAAAGTAGCGTTTTCAGCTTTCATGGGTTACAGCTTAGAAATTTGATTTGTTGAAAATATATTAGTGCTCATATCGTAGTATCATCGTACCTGCCCCCCGATATTCAGGCATGGAACTCTTTAGAATGTTTTTTATTTCAGAAGTGAGTTCCTTTTATTTTTCCAAAAAATTTGAGACAAATTAGTGTTTTGGGTTTCGTTCAGATCATGGAGGAAGCTGGTCTGGAATGATAACTGATCCAGTACTAAACCAGATCCAAGTCTTTGTACCCTCGCGATCGGATATCGGTCGAAACCGGAAATTTCTGGTTCAGATTTCGGCATTTTTAATTGGCTCTCAATGCACTGAAAGTTCAAACTGCTGCTTTTCAGGCTAGTAATCCGATGTTTCCAGATTCGAGTCTCCACTTTGCCTACGTTGAGATTTCTTTGCTTATAAATACCCACTCTTGGTAAGAATGGAGACACCGATGTGATCTCATAAGAGTGCCATCCATCAGATGGGACGTTAAACGATGATCCCGTGAGACCGAGACACATTCTGACCGCGTTAATGAATGGAGTTGGGTTGGTCAGTAGGTAGTGAGCCAAGCTTGTAATCTAATACTCCCAGGTTCGAGTCCCAAAAGCTTCTTCCAAAGAAAATTTCCAAAGCTGGACCAGCTTTGGGAATTTTCTTTGCTAAACGTCCTTTCTGCCGTCGTGGGAAAGGCTGCCGGATGGGGGATCCCGTGGGTAGGAGAGTCGTACCTTGTGCACGTTAAAGAATATGTCGGATGGCTTTTAAGTGAGGCTTTCAACTCACTTAAAAGCATTAAACTATTGTCTCCTAAAAGCTGTCCAATGGATCTCCTTTCCCAAGGGGCAGGGGTGGCTCAGTCGGTAGCGCGCCAGGCTCGTAATCTGCAGTTCCCAGGTTCGAGTCACAGCTGGGTCAGCTTTGAGATTTATCTCCGCAAAATTGTGTTGTTTTGGGGCGGGGGAGAGCCAGGTTCCCTCCCCCCCTTCTCTGAGCCTTCGGGGTCCATGTGACCTGGCTATTTAGCCCATGTTGTGCAAAAAGTGCCGCTCAGAGATAAAACAACAACAACAACAATCCCTTCCCCAACCTTCTTTGATCTCTTGGGGTCCTCGTGGCCTGACCATTTAGCATATTGTGTACACAAAAGTGCCGGTCAGGTGGTGAAACAATCCAACTCAATGTTCTGAGAAGGCAACGGTGATAAAATCAAATATCGAAAGCTTTCAAAGAGGAAATAAAGCAGAATTTCGGATTTAAATCTTAATTTAAGCTTGTTTGAGATTATAATGTGTATATTGCTCAACCTTTCCTCCAATAAGCTTCATCTACCACCCTTAGCCTTTTTGTAATGAATAAGCAGTATCTGTTGCGCGTTGATAAAAATGGATGCTGGTTGTTCAAGTTTTGATCATTTTTCTTTGTGGAAAGTGTTTTCCTTTATATTGAGAATAAGATACAGCCCCATAGCCTGTTTAAGCAATCTTTCGACAATAGCACTGAAATTAATTATTTCTAAGAATATTTTTATATTATCGAAAATGAAGTCGGCGTGATGTGCTGTACGACATTTTAGTTAACAGATATGAAAATAGATTTCAGAAACCTGGCACAATTCCAACTCTTGAAACTCCTCTCCAAAGTTAGCTTTTATTAACATAGGTAATTTCACGATACATAATAATATGTGAAAGTATGAAATATCTGTTTTTTCCCCACTGTCTTCCCCCCCTCTCACGCACCATTCCTTAGATTCGTCATTTTCCGTTGATGACAGACACGAAACGAGACAGTTATTACGCGGGATCTGGCAGTGCACGTACCCTGTTTGCCTTGAGCATCACCTGGTGGCCACCTGGTGTATTTGCTCTCTGTTATTGGTGACAGGACGTCGTCTAACGGCTGGGTTGTCTCTTACAAGGCTACTTTTTTTTCCATAAGTAGGCTTGTAATTGCGTAATAATGTATCAGAATTTAACGAAAATAGAGTGCAGTGGAGAGATACAATAATGAGATGATTTCTTTTTCATCCGGAAGTGTTTTTTTTTTACGTACAGGAATCGATTTAGATTTTTTAAGCGGGAGTTAGCTGAATTTTCGGCTCTTTTACTTTCTCACATTGGATTGTTTTACCTCTGAGCGGCACTTTTTTGCACACCATGGGCTAAATGGCCAGGCCACAAGGACCCCGAAGGCTCAGAGAATGTTGGGGGAGGGGACCCACTGGAACAGCTGTTGGGAGACAGATGGTAGCCTCCCGTCAAGGCCATCCAGCGTGTTCTTTAACGTGCACACGGGATGGCTCTCCCGCACACGGGACCACGGCTTAACGTCCCATCCGACGGACGGTGGCCTTTCCAAGCCCATCGGTGTTCCCTACTGACCGTGGGCAGGGCGGGGAAATTTTGCGCAGATAAATCTCAACACTGACCCAGCTGGGACTCGAACCTGGGAATTACAGATTACGAGCCTGGCGCGCTACCGACTGAGCCACCCCCGCCCCTACTTTCTCACACGAAGTATGGTTATAAGTATTGGAATCCTGAAAAAATTAAAAGCCATCACAAGATTTTCGAATAGGAGTAGGTTTTTTTTTATAAGGGTTACCGAACTTTTATAAAAAGGGATATTTTTGTACGCCCTCTACTGTTCACTTTTGATGGTTGGAGCCGTGGGCGTCCGCAAAAAATTTTCCAGGGGGGAATTAGATTATAGAATACAGTATTGCATTAATACAAAAACACATACATAATGTATATAAATTCATCACGTTTAAATTGCTACGATTACGATTTGTGGAATTTTTTACTCGATCCCAGGGGGGGGGGGGGAGGGGAAGTGCCCCGTTTTCCCCGCTCTGCGGACGTCCATGTTTGGAGCGATTGAGTGTGATATTTCATATTTTTTTCTTACTTCCATTCGGACTAGGCTAAGGGGCTCATTCAGTAGCACGACAGACTTGTAAATTGATTTTCCAAGGTTCGAGTCTCAATCGTGCATGGATTAAAGTTTTTTTATTTTCGCTCTGCCTTTCGGCGAGAAAGGGAAGATATCGGGGGACTTGGAAAGACAGTTGTGATTCCATATGAATGGGGATTGCATCAAAATTGGGTTGTTTTGGGGCAGGGGTGGCTCAGTCGGGAGCGCGCCAGGTTCGTGATCTCTAATTCCCGTGTTCGAGCCCTAGCTGGGGACAGCTTTGAGATTTATCTCCACAAAACTCCCCGCCCTGCACTCGAGTTGGGTTGTTTTACCTCTGAAGGCACTTTTTTTGCACACCATGGGCTTAAATGGCCAGGTCACAAGGACCCCGAAGGTTGGGGAGAGAGGACCCACTGGAACAGCTGTTGGGAGACAGATGGTAGCCTCCCGTCAATCCAGTGTGTTCTTTAACGTGCACAGGGTATGGCTCTCCCGCACAAGGAACCACGACTTTACGTCCCATCCGACGGATCCGATGGGAGCTGGGTCAGCACTAAGATTTATATTTTAGTGCTGACCCAGCTGGGACTCGAACCTGGGAACTGCAGATTACCAGTCTGGCGCGCTTCTCACTGAGCCACCCCCACCCCTCCATGTACAGGAGAGCCATATCCTCTTCATGTTGAAGAACATGCTTCAGAGCTTTAATGAGAGACTTCGATTTGTGTCTTATATAGTCCCTCCGCCTCCCAAACCTTCTCTGAATCCACAAAACTCTCCGCCCTGCCCACGGTCAGTAGGGGATACCGATTGGCTTGGAATGGCCGTCCGTCGGATGGGATGTTAAGCCGTGGCCCCCGTGTGCGGGAGAACCATACCTTGTGCACGTTAAAGACACACTGGATGGCCTTGACGGGAGGCTACTATCAGTCTCCCATCAGCTGTTACAGTGGGTCCCTCCCCCAACCTTCTGAGCCTTCGGGGTCCTTGTGACCTGGCTATTTAGCCCATTGTGTGCAGAAGTGCCGCTCAGAGGTAAAACAACCCAACCCAACATAACTGTCCGAAAAAGGCATTCTTAAAAACTACTTTTCCACTTTAATAGCCACAGGAGTAATCTCAACGTTAAAAAATAGATGCGATCTTACTTTCTCGGAATTTTTAAGCTCTTGGGAATAAATTGGAATCGAGCGTTGATTTGATCCATCATGTAGGGCGACAGGAAGAAGCCAAGAAAAAGAATAAATATAAATTGTTGATATAATTTCCTGGGGAAGAGGAACGCCGAATCTTCCTACCTCGTGCTGCTGATCTGGTAGCAGTGGCGTTGCATTCCCTGGGAATGTGTTTCCCACCGCTGATGCGCTATCTGCTGTAGCGGATCCTTCTCTCATTAGCAAGTGTTTACACACAACTGGCGAGATACATCAACGTCACCCCTCGTGGGCCCAAAGTCTGCCGTCCCCAGAGTCTCGTCTTGGTTTCTTCTTTTATCTCTCAGCGTTCCGAGTTCTCCCAGCTTTTGCACGAAAATCGAAAAGAGAAATATTCTGCTTCTCGTACCTTCAAAGGCTGCGAATTTTATGTTTTTTCTCCCTCGCGAAGTATATTGTGATCGCGAGGGGAAAAAATCATCCATTTCGAGTTTTTCGATTAAGAGTACGTTTTTGTGTCTTCGTGAAAGTGCAAAAGTGTTTTTTTTTTCAATTCTGCAGTGATGTTGAGTTTGGAAGTTCTAGGCGTTTTTCCATTCAGACTAAGTAGCCCTGGGAATATGAATCATGTGGGTTGAGTTGTTTTACTTCTGAGCGGCACTTTTGTGCACATAATGGGCAGGTCACAACTACCCTCAAGGGCTCAGGGTTGGTTAGGGATAAAATTTAATTATTTGCGTATAGTTCTCTTTGAAACGGTGTTTGATGTACTGCTAGTGTCATCTCTTTCAGCTGGTGAACTTGAGCAGCTCTTTTTGCCGTACAGTTCGTGCCAAATGCTTGTCTGTCAGAACTTTTTACCTCCCGCATTCCGCCCTGTCCACGGTCAGTAGGGGACACCGATGGACTTGGAAAGACCGCCGTCCATCGGACGGGACGTTAAGTCGCGGCCCCGTGTGCGGGAGAGCCAT
The DNA here is from genome assembly GCA_038380435.1 of Ryuthela nishihirai. Lineage (NCBI taxonomy): Eukaryota > Metazoa > Arthropoda > Arachnida > Araneae > Heptathelidae > Ryuthela > Ryuthela nishihirai. Next base: position 24,884,867 of record JAWZYU010000029.1, on the reverse strand, counting down.
ACCCTGTGCACGTTAAAGAACACGCTGGATGGTTTTGACGGGAGGCTACCATCTGTCTCCCAACAGCTATTCCAGTGGGTCCCCTCCCCCAAACTTCTCTGAGCCTTCGAGGTCCATGCGACCTGTCCATTTAGCCCATGGTGTGCAAAAAAGTGCCGCTCAGAGTTAAAATAACCCAACCTCCGCATTTGTCAGGATTCGTGGTCATTTTTTTTTGAGACCGTTGCCATTCTCCATGCACTTGGGATATTGCGCCCGTAATTTTCCGCGAATTCTGTCACCTCCATTTCAAACGGATGGCTTTGACGGGAGGCTTTCATCTGTTTCCAAATATCTAGAGAATCCTTGGGGTCCTTGTGACCTGGCCATTTAGCCTATTATGTGCAAAAGTCGCTCAGAGGTAAAATAGCAACAACGTAGCAAAACGGACGACAAAGTGAATATTAGTTCGGTTTTTTCGAAAAGTAGCAAAAAAAAGAAACGCCGACGCATTTGTTAAAATGCAAAGCTTTGCAATTAACCAAACCATAGTATTTATTCACCTCCGCTGTGCTTTTTTTTATTTCACAAGGTATTTAATTGCGTGAACAGCTTTGACTCTAACCATATCCTGAGTTGCATTACCGCCAACCTGTCGCTTTACGTTTGGCCGATCGGCGGAATTGTATCCGCTTTGGGTGTCCTGTTTTTTTTCCGTTCCTGAGTAAATATGTCATTTCTCCGCATATTCGGGAGCAAAGGTTGTCCGAGTATCGAATCGGTTACGAACATTGTCTCTGCTGTCACGTGATCTGTTACAAAGGTTCACTGGAAGCCAATGGACCCCGTCAGCTGCACTAACGAACTTGCTGAAGAGTAGAGTTGCCACAGCTGGTGCTTTGGTTCAGTGGCTGTATCCAACCAACCCCGTATGTGTGTGTTGTCTGTTGGAAGCTTCGCTCACCCATGCGGTCGATACAGTCACAGCCGCTGTATTAACTGCTCATCTTGCCCGTCAGGGCAAACATAATTTGTCAGGCTTATCAGGAGTTTGCCTGGATGTGGAGGAGTTTGCCTTCACTACGAAAGGAGGTGGGAGGACGGTGGATAGCACACGGGAGGGAAGATGGGTGCTGAACATTTCTTCCTCTTCCCCCATCTTTTGCTTTTGTTAACTTTCTCTCTCTCTGGCTTCCTTTTCCCACTCGGGGAACTTGGTGCAATCTCAGCTTGAGTACACTTAGATCGAGTGGGGATCCTTCTCTCTTCCTTTCGCTGCGATGCGAAATTTCTTCTTATTGATGTTGCTAAAAACTCCGTTTGCTTTTTTACGCTTCTTACCTTCTGGCAATGGGGAAAGAGCTCTTTTGCTGGTTTAGAATCCCAATCTCGCTACCGTTTTCTGCGCTTTTAGTTCTTGAGGAGCTTGCTTAATCCCTCCAATTTGGATGCGTTTTTTTTTTCCCACACTTACGAGTGCGGAAAATATTTTCCATATTGGTGGTAGCTACTGATAAAGTTTTGGTTGCCGCATCTCTCAAGTTTTCTACGCTTCTGATTTTATGGCTTCCCTTTTCTCTCTGTATTTGATGTATATACACATATCGATATTTTATGATATTTACAGCCAGTTTTTGAGATTAAAATTACATGAGCCTAACGCATTGATTCTATTACAGATTTGGCTTTATTTCCGCAAAATTCCCCGCCCACGGACACCGATGGGCTTGGAAAGGCCGCCGTTCGTCGGATGGGACGTTAAGCCGTGGCCCCTTGTGCGGGAGAGCCATATCCTGTGCACTTTAAAGAACACGCTGGATGGCCTTGACGGGAGGCTACCATCTGTCTCCCAACAGCTGTTCCAGTGGGTCTCCTCCCCCAACCTTCTCTGAGCCTTCGGGGTCCATGTGACCTGGCCATTTAGCCCATGGTGTGCAAAAAAGTGCCGCTCAGAGGTAAAACAACCCAACAACCTATTACAGATTTGGCTGTTAAGCTGCATTTTTGTTTCAACAACAGATCACTCCTAGCTCAAATCGTACAGTGTAACAGATAGACAAATGGATGGTTCCTCCAGTTAATTGGATACAGGCTTCCTGCTTTAGTCATTGATGGCTGTTTTAGCTAGATATGTGCTTCCTCGATTTGTTGTTTCTGATTAAGTGGAATAATTGATCTGGCCGTGTTCACTTAAGTTAACTGGCCATACTGGTTGGGTTGTTTTACCTCTGAGCGTCACTTTTTTGCACACCATGGGCTAAATGGCCAGGTCACATGGACCCCGAAGGCTCAGAGAAGGTTGGGGGAGGGGACCCACTGGAACAGCTGTTGGGAGACAGATGGTAGCCTCCCGTCGAGGCCATCCAGTGTGTTCTTTAACGTGCACAGGGTATGTCTCTCCCGCACACGGGGCCACTGCTTAACGTCCCATCCGACGGACGGCGACCTTTCCAAGCCCATCGGTGTCCCCTACTGACCGTGGGCAGGGCGGGGAATTTTAAACCATACTGGTATGGCCATTCATAATTTTGTTAAATAAGATATGGTTGTGTTAGTTTTGGGGGCGTTGGTGACTCAGTCGGTAGCATGTCACGCTCGTAATCTGTAGTTCCCAGGTTCGTATCTGCCTGGGCCAGCTTTGAGATTTATCTCCACAAAACTTCTACCTTGCCCTCGGTAAGTAGGAGAGACAGATGGACTTGGGAAGGCTGCCTTCCGCCGGATGGGACGTTAAGCCGTGGCCCCGTGTGCGGGAGAGCCATACCCTATGCACGTTAAAGAACACACTGGATGGCCTTGACGGGAAGCTACCATATGTCTCCCAACAGATTGTTCAGTGGGTTCCTTCCCCCCAACCTTCGGGGTCCTTGTGAACCTGGGGTCCTGAGCCTTTGGGGTCCTTGTGAACCTGGCCATTTAGCCCGTCGTGTGGAAAAAAGTGCCGCTCAGAGGTAAAATAACCCAACCTTCGGGGTCCTTGTGACCTAGCTATTTTGCCCATTTTGTGCAAAAAATGCTGCTCAGAGGTAAAACAACCCAAATCCTAGTTTTGCTAATTATGGCTGTCAGTATATCGTATTTCCTGATATGTCAGTGATGATTAAGTTAACCTGATATGTGCTTTCTGATCTGTCTGACTATTGATGATTAAGTTGCAGTTCCAGTGGTTTGGCGTGAGCCAACTAGTCACTTGCATGTGGAGTTTGCCTTCTCTACCTATCTGATCCTACATATTCTGATCCTACATACACCACTAAAAAGTTGGACGAACCTCATCTGATTCAGCAAAGTGAACTAAATGATCTTGTTCGAGACCAAGGACTTTCCAAATAACAAGCTGAGGTTTTTTAGGTTCAAGACTTCAAGAATGCAATCTTCTGGCCAAGGGTACCAGAATTTCTCTGTTCAGAAAGAGAAATTTGGCTTTATCTGCTTATTACGAGGTGCAAGATATTTCAGGGCTGATGGAAGAAATTGGAACAACTCACGACCCTAAGGAGTGACGTTAATTTATAGATCCGTCAAAATTCAGCTTAAAAGGTGTCCTTTTGCAAAAAGAAAACCAGAAATCTTCTATTCCAGTGACACACTCTGTGGGAATGATCGAAATTTATGAGAGCATGAAAAAAATACTCACTGCTATAAAATATGACCAGTTTAAGTAGACAATATGTGGTGACCTAAAAGTCATCTCTCTCTCTTGCTTTGGTTTCAAGGAGGCTTCACAAAATTTTGCTGGTTTCTGTGTTTGTGGTACAGTAAGGCCAGAAAGGAAACAACAAAAGACTGGCCAAAGAGATGTTTCTATTCCTGGAAAGAGTAATGTGAGGTATTAGCCTCTAGTTGACCCCTCTGATGTTCTGCTCCCACCACTACACATCAAACTGGGGCTTATGAAAAACTTTGTAAAGGCTATGGAGAAAACTGGTAAAGGGTTTTTGCACTTGAAGGAAAAATTTCCAAAACTAAGTGATACCAAACTCAAAGAAGGTATCTTTGTTGGTCCTCAGATTCAGATACTGAATGATACTGTCTTCGAAGAAAAACTGAATATAAAGGAGCGCGCTGCATGGAAATCCTTCACGTCTGTGGTCCAGAGTTTTCTGGGGAATCACAAAGAAGAAACCTACCATCAGCTCATTCAGGTTCTTCTCAAAAACTATTAAAAAATCTTGGCTGGCGAATGTCTTTGAAGCTCAATTTCTTGCATTCGCATCTCGATTTTCTTTCCCAACAACTTAGAAGCTGTCAGTGATGAGGAAGGGAAAAGATTTCTCATGGATACCCGAACCATGGAGGAGAGATACCAAGGCAGGTGGGACCCAACAATGATGGGTGACTGCTGCAGGTTCTTGCAAAAGGAAGCGACCTCAGCACGTAAAAGACAAAAATGAACTTCTTGTAAGTATAAAAGATCCTTACCCATGTTTTCTTACTTTGCGTTTCAATATTATTTCATTTGTTACTTTATATTCAGTGGTCTATAACTATGTATAAAATTTTTGTCACTGTAATCATGCAATTGTTAATGTTTTAAGTTGCAATTTAATTAAATAGTCACATTTATTTTCATTCCCAATGTATTCATTGAAATTTGAAATACATCAATCTGTCAGACCTCTGTGGCAAGCAGCTGCTTGAGGGGGTAATTAAAAAAAACTACGTGCTGCAGATTTTTCACAGCTTATTTGAATTCAGCACTCCAAAATTAGTTAAAAACATCCTATTTGATCAATGTTATAAAAAAAAGTTTAAATTTGTTGTCTAGTTTTATTGAAATACAATGGATATGTGATTATTGACGACGTGCCTTGGATTATGATAACTGAACCTTGCCATTTCTCGTATCGTAGAGCAAATATTCCAGGTATAAAGCAATCTACATCCCTCCACCAACCCTTTGACTTTGTTTCATTTCTATTAAAATTAAGAAAGTTATCTTTCACAAACAATTCGAAAGTGCCTAAACTTGCCTTGCGCGATCCCACTCAGTAAGTGTCAAGTAGCTATTCTTAACGCAGGATTTGAGGTTGCTCACAAATTGGGGAAATCAATGGAAACATTATCTGTAGTGGTCATAGTCATTACTTGTGAAGTCCGAGTTGAAGAAATCTATATTGCATCACAAAAAATAAGTGAGGAAATGTTTGTTGGGTCTTTCAATATACCGGGCTCAGCGATTGAAGAATACCCTAAATCAGCGCTGTCCAATTAGCGGCCCGCACAAGGATTTTAGTGGCCCGCGAACAAAATCAAGTTTTTACTTGAAATTTTAAATAAACATCTGTAATCCACCTTATAATTTTTTTGTTCAACTTATATCACTTTACTTGATATGCGATCTTCAACTTACTCATTCTATAAAGTTTACAAAACATTCTTGAGCCGATCGGCACTTTTCCGAAACCTTTTAAGTGCGGTGCGGCGTCATCAAACAAATATTTTTATGAAGCTGCAGTAATAAGAAGCATCTAACGACAGCACGAATCGCTCTCACTGCGCATGCGTATGGTAAATGTTGCACTGTATTGTGCACCAGGAGACATTGTGTGGCATTTCGCTTAGACTAAAGACGTAATCGAAAAGTTTGTCAAAATTACCAATTTAATTCGTGGCGGAAATCGTTCTTTTACATACAGAAAATCTAAAGCTTTTTTGAACTGCTGCTGAGTATGGCGATCTGCTTTTGCATAGCAATATTCGCTGGTTAAATGCCTCAAGAGATTTTTTACAGCTCGAAAAGAAATTCATTTTTTTCTCGCAGAAGTGGACACCGATGAAGATTTAATAGCAAGTCTTGTTGATGAAAATTTCTCTGTTCACTTGCTTTCCTAACAGACATTACAGATTATTTAAATGTCTTGAATAAATCCTCACAAGGAAAAGATCAAAGCGTGTGCTGTCTTTATAATCATGTTACTGGGTTTAGAAACAAACTACAATTGTTGAAGTCAAATTTGCAGGAAAACAATTTAATTCATTTTGAAACTTGTGAAGAGTTCTACGATGAAATGAAGCCGCTTAATAAAACAATTAATTTTGAAAAATTAGTTCCTAAATTAGATATCCTAATTGAAGATTTTAATAGAAGATTTTCTTAATTTGATAAAGTTAAATTTATTCAGTAATCCATTAAATATTGATATTAGCACCGTAGATCCTAAATATCAAATGGAATTATGTGACCTTCAGGCCGACCCAATTATTGCATCTAATAGAGGAACTGGAATAGAATTGTTCAAAATTTTGCCTAAGGAAAAATATCCAAAAATGAAAGATTTCGGACTCCAAATAATTTCTATGTTCGGAAGTACGTATATCTGCGAGCGCGCATTTTCTGATACGAAACATATAAAATCAAGATACAGAAACTGCTTGAAAGACTCTACACTTGAACATATACTTCGGCTCGCAACAACAAATATCGATATGGACGTAAAAGAAATTATTGCCCAACAACTACTGCCACAATAAAATAATAAATAAATACCCCCTCAAGCAACTGCTTGCCACAGAGGTCTGACAGGAGCCTGTCAGTTTATATGCCGTAGTAGAAAGTCTGAGAGGATGGCAGGACCTCAGCAGAAAAACGACACAGACATCCATGCCTTATCCGGGGCTCGAACTCAGGTCCCTTTGATCAGTAGCCAAGCGTGCTAACCACTCGGCCACGGGATGGCATGGCCACAATGCTCCCATTAAATTTATTAAATATTTGATAAGGTTTAGAAAATTTATATTGGTTTATTATTACTTATTATTTTTCGTATAAATAAAATAATTTTTTAAGGTGACATGAACTGACTTTTCAATTACCTATCATTCGTATTCTCTTTTTCGGCCCGCGAAATATTGGCAAAGGGAAAAATGGCCCATGGTCTTAGAGAAGTTGTACAGCACTGCCCTAAATAGTGAAGTGGCAGTGATGAGCGTTTCAGAAGTTGATGCACAAATATTTAAAACGAAGGTTTAATGGAGTTTGCTATTTACATAAATATATGTTGCCTCCATGGGAACTGACGTCGGTTACTGGCTGTGACTTTCAAATTAGACAAACATCTGTGTGAGAGTAGTTCATAGGTGTCGTCTTGCGCGCACTTGACGAATGTGTAGGGCGAGTTTTTGCACCTAAGCCTGCAAGAGAGTAAAATTTCTGTACTTCGTGGAACTATGATTCACACAGACCAGTTACAGGTCCATATTTTCAATCCTCTCAGAACTCGAATCTCAACTTACAAAAGACGACTTTCAATCAAGTAGCTACTGCTAGGTGGATCCAAGGGATGCGGATCATTATCTTTATCATCTGTGCAAAGTGATGAAACTGACCTTTGCTAAAGTCGGACTCAATCACCAACAAATAAAAATAAAAATAAATACCCCATCAAGCAGCTGCTTGTCACAGAGGTCTGACAGGAACCTGTCAGTTTATATGCCATAGTATAGAAGGTCTGAGAAGATGGCAGGACCTCAGCAGAAAAATGACACATACATCCATGCCTTACCCGGGGCTCGAACCCAGGTCCCGTAGATCAGTAATTAAGAGCCAAAAAACTGTCTTATTAACTTGCGCAGATAAATCGGCCACATCTGCCCTCACTTGGTGTATAGGATTGGAGACAAATTACATACCCAGAAGTTACAATTTCGCACAGAGCGAATATCAGAAATAATACACATTAAATTACATAAATGCATATTTATATGCTATAGGGGAAAAAAAAAAGCAATCATTCCAAGAGAGAGAGAAAAATGTGAATCGGTATATGACTCTACTGAAGATATGTGTGCGGATTTTACCAAGGATTAAGAAGTATGTATGTTTTCTTGAGCTGCAGTGAGTCCGTACTGACCGATATCTGTACAGCAAAGGGTTGGGTTGTTTTACCTCTGAGTGGCACTTTTTTGCACACCATGGGCTAAATGGCCATGTCACATGGACCCCGAAAGCTGAGAGAAGGTTGGGGGAAGGGACCCATTGGAACAGCTGTTGGGAGACAGATGGTAGCCTCCCGTCAAGGTCATCCAGCGTGTTCTTTAACGTTGGGTTGTTTTACCTCTGAGCGGCACTTTTTTGCACACCATGGGCTAAATGGCCAGGTCACATGGACCCCGAAGGCTGAGAGAAGGTTGGGGGAGGGGACCCACTGGAACAGCTGTTGGGAGACAGATGGTAGCCTCCCGTCAAGGTCATTCAGCGTGTTCTTTAACGTGCACAGGGTATGGCTCTCCCGCACACGGGGCCACGGCTTAACGTCCCATCCGTCGGACGGCGGCCTTTCCAAGCCCATCGGTGTCCCCTACTGACCGTGGGCAGAGCGAGGAGTTTTGCGGAGATAAATCTCAACGCTGACCCAGCTGGGACTCGAACCTAGGAACTACAGATTACGAGCCTGGTGGCGCTATCGACTGAGCCCCCGCCCGTACAGCAAAGGGGAAATAAAAGTGTTAATGCAAGTTTTATGAACTCCCTCAGACGAGATTGAGAAGTAGAGTTTTTGACGTCAGCTATAGGCGATTTGTCATTGCTTCTATTCGCAAGCTGTTTACTGCATTTGTGGTGCAAGGGAGAAAGAGAACGTGTTAAAGATATATTAAAAAAAAAAGTCCCGAAATATTTCTTTGAAAACGAGATGAAAAGAGAGAAAGAAAACCGGTTTTTGTCTTAGAAGAATAAAAAAAGGAAGCGCATTCCTAGTCGTTAGTGGGGTGGAGGGGGGGTGTAGTCAAGTTTTTATCGTTTGGCCATGCCGAAGCAGTTGGGAAGGGGGGGGGGGGTGGCTGGAGCCGATAGTTCTGAAGAACCCGGATTGCATAACAGTATCGGAAGGAAGTAAGGGCGTTTGGGTATCCAGCTTTCCTTTCTAGTTGGTTCGTAGAAATGGACCCGGCTTGTAAAGGAATTATTGATGAGCGTAAGGTGAATCATGGATGACTATCTTGTTTGATCCGTCAGCAGCAGAGGATGTATGTCGCCTCGAGTTCTCGTTTTCCTCCTCGTAGCGAGCGAGACGCGAGTTCTTGTTCGTTGGGAGTGCAAGACATTCCTCCCCTTTTCCTCCCCCTCCTCTTCACCAGTTGGAGAGAGAGGTTGTGATTGTTCGTGATCGGAAAGAGAGGGACCGTCATTTTATTGCGGTATTTAAGTAATGGCGGTTCAAGTTTTTGTTTTCCTAAATGGAAACTAAAGTATGTATTATTGGAATATATATATATACGGAATTTTCACAAGTTTTGTTTTTTTGAAAATAATTGTTTCTCTTCTCTGGAGTTATCCCCCAAAACGTAATTTATAAAAATTATTTTTATGTGAAGAAATGTTCACAATCTAGAGCCACAATAGATTAAATTGAACACAATTGAGAGAAATAATAAGGAAGAAAAAACACGAGTTTAATCTGAGTCTGTGTATATTATTATAATCTGAGTCTGTGTATCAAATAATTATGCTTTTGTTTGTGTAAGTTTGTATTTTTTGTATTGATTTTGATTTTTATTCTCTCCCTTGTATGGGGCAGGGGTGGCTCAGTCGGTAGCGCGCCAGACTCGTAATCTGCAGTCCCAGCTGAGTCAGCGTTGAGATTTGTCTCCACGAAATTCCCCGCCCTGCCCACGGTCAGTAGGGGGATACCCTGTGCATGTTAAAGAACACACTGGATGGCTTTGATGGGAGGCTACCATTTGTCACCTAACAGCTGTCCAGTGGGTTCTTTCCCACCAACGTTTTCTGAGCCCTCGGAGTCGTCGTGACCTGGCTATTTAGCCCATTGTGACAGGCTCCTGTCAGACCTCTGTGGCAAGCAGCTGCTTGAGGTTTTTTTTTTGCAAAAAAGTACCGCTCAGAGGTAAAAAAAAATCCAACTTAGCAAATCCCACTCCTGTTTTTGTAAAAAAATGAGTCATTCACACATACTAAATCTTGGTACAATGACTATAACATACCTAAGCCATCGGCATTCGACATTCTTGTTAAAATTACAGCGTTATTATTTACTTCATAAACCTGTCACAAATGAGGGCAAGTTTTGAACTTCTGTAGGCTGCTTTAGACTTCACGACACTTGTTGTTAAAACGGCTTCCGGTAGTAATCCTTTTCTAACTCGGTATTGCGCTAAGTCACATAATTATTTAATCGTACTGAATTCTCGCATGTATTTAAATTTTAATGTTTAGGGCCTGCACAAGGAGAAGAAGAATGAGGGGGTAGGTTTAATTCCTTCACGTTAACTAAATACATTTTCTTATATGAAGGACTTGATATTAAGGAATATATTATTTTGTTTTAATATTAGCATATGTTAATTAGCATTTAACTTACGAAGTTGCCCTACGAATCTAGATTGCGTATTTAATACACTATTAGAGGAATATTATAATTTATATACATGTAAGGATCAAGTTGGGTTGGGTTGTTTTACGTCTGAGCGGCACTTTTTTGCACACCATGGGCTAAATGGCCAGGTCACAAGGACCCCGAAGGCTCAGAGAAGGTTGGGGAAGGGGACCCACTGGAACAGCTGTTGGGAGACAGATGGTCGCCTCCCGTCAAGGCCATCCAGCGTGTTCTTTAACGTGCACAGGGTACGGCTCTCCCACACACGGGGCCACGGCTTAACGTCCCATCCGACGGACGGCGGCCTTTCCAAGCCCATCGGTGTTCCCTACTGACCGTGGGCAGGGCGAGGAATTTTGCGGAGATAAATCTCAACGCTGACCCAGCTGGGACTCGAACCTGGGAACTACAGATGACGAGTCTGGCGCTCTACCGACTAAGCCCCCCCCCGCCCCCAAGGATCAAGTGTATTACATTCAAGATTGGGCAGATTCTACTTTTTTTCGGAAATTACCATTTTCGGCAAGAAGGTAAGATTAACCTTCTACAGTCGCTCCTTTCCTGAAGCATACGGTCAGTGGGATTAATCCTTCTAAATTTTTTTGGCTACATGATTGTTCCACCCCTACCCCGTTCTCCCAGATCATTCGACTAGTTGGATGGATTTCCAGGCCCCTCGTAAAATTCTAGGCTTGATTACGTGTTAATTCAACGTTTAGTGTAAATGTCAGTTGGTGAAAGAGTGAATTTTTGTGTTTTTTTTGACTAAACTGTTTTTTTTTGATAGTTTTAGAAATATTCGCCAAATTTCTTGAGAAATTATGTTCTGACCTAATACTTTATTATCTCTCTTGATTTACATTGTATTTACTAAGCCCATAAGGAAGGGTATTTTCGAAGTTATATGATTTGTGCGCATCACACAAATTAGGTCTTTAACCAGGTTTTTTTTTTCACATATCCATCATTCGCTGCATTTTTTTTTTCAGGGTTAAATTGATGAAATTCGATAACGTAACTTTTGACAGATCGATACTGCCGCGTGTGAGATGTATATATATACACAGTTATTGCTTTTTCGTGTAAAGTGTCTACCGCAGTTCGGAACTAGAAAAAATATTCCTCTTCAGGGTTTTCCTCATTCCCCCCTTTTAAGAATGCTAGTAAGGGTAATGGAAGCCAAAATTATTGAACCTGCGCATTTTTCAAGACATATTTTAAAAATTTCTAAAACGAAAGTAAAATGTTACAATGGAATTCCGGCCCCTTTAATTTTTTTCTAGATTCAGGCTTGTATGTAAATATAAGTTGACCTTTGAAAATAGTGACATGGATTTTATAGTGTCACTGAAAAATCAAAATTTGGAGTGAATTAGTGTGTTTTTCCAGGTAAGCTTATTTTAGGAGATATAGAACTTCAAATAGATATAGATACAGAGACAGATAATCATCAGATGTTTCTATACTCATTACACGAACGGGGGTGGTTGGGTTGTTTTACCTCTGAGCGGCACTTTTTTGCACACCATGGGCTAAATGGCCAGGTCACAAGGACGCCGAAGGTTCAGAGAAGGTTGGGGGAGGGGACCCACTGGAATAGCTGTTGGGAAACAGATGGTAGCCTCTCGTCAAGTCCACCCAGCGTGTTCTTTAACGTGCACAGGGTATGACTCTCCCGCACACGGACCACGGCTTAACGTCCCATCCGACGGACGGCGTCCTTTCCAAGCCCATCGGTGTCCCCTAGTGACCGTGGGCAGGGCGGGGAATTTTGCGGAGATAAATCTCACACGAACGGGGATAAGTCAGAGAGTACGATTCTCAATTTCTTTCCCGCCTAACTAACAAACATCTGGGGCTGTGCCACCATCGCATGTTAGTACCAAATAATGTTACTAAATGGCATAGTTATCATTTTTTCATGCTGATTTGGAGCGAACATGACCAAGATGATGCACATGTTTGCCAATTTGGACATCTGAGCAGTAATTTGGTGTCTGTCGGCGTAGAAGTATAGGGTCAGAACTTTTGTAAAAAAAAATATGCCGCTCAGGGGTAAACCTCTGATCGGCACATTTTTCCACACATTGGGCTAAATGGCCAGGTCACAAGGACCTCGAAAGCTCAGAGAAGATTGGTGGTAAGGAACCCACTGGAACTCCCGTCAAGGCTATTCGGCGTGTTCTTTAACGTGCACGAATATGGCTCTCCCGCACACAGCGCAACGGCTTAACGGCCCATCCAACGGACGGCTGCCTTTCCAAGCCCATCGGTGTCCCCTACTGACCTAGGCTGTCCTGTCAGCGCAACACATGAGGAAATGGTGGAGTTTTTTTTTTACCCTTGTCCACGATAGACAACTGTTCACCTAACAGTTGTCTATCGTGGACGTCGACGGATTTTCACTTGTGTGGGAAGCTGATGAAGCATCTCTGAGGACGAAGCTTTTCATGGGATGATACTATCAAAGAGGAAGTCGCCAAGTGGCTTCAGGAGCAGGACGCGTTCTTCCATCAGCAGGGCTTCGATAAGTTGGCCTACAGTTACGACAGGTGTCTCAACAAATGACTACGTGAGAAAAGTAATACATGTACTATGGATGGAAAGGCCGCCATTCGTCGGATGGGACATTAAGCCGGTGGCCCCGTGTACGGGAGAGAGCCATACCCTGTGCACGTTAAAGAACACGCTGGATGGCCTTGACGAGAGGCTACCATCTGTCTCCCAACAGCTGTTCCAGTGGGTCCCCTCCCCCAACCTTCTCCGAACCTTCGGCGTCCTTGTGACCTGGCCATTTAGCCCATGGTGTGCAAAAAAAGTGCCGCTCAGAGGTAAAACAATCCGACAACGTACTATGGATTCTTAACTTTGAAAATAATCTTTTGTAGAAAATTTTAATTATATTCAAATTGAAGCTATCATTCAAATCTCTCTCAGTCGCGGTTTTCGGCACTATGAGTGTTCTTTAACGTGTACAGGGTATTGGCTCTCCCGCACACGGAGCCACGGCTTAACGTCCCATCCGACGGACGGCTCCGCACAAGGGACCATCGGTGTCCCCTACTGACTGTGGGCAGGGCGGGGAGTTTTGCGGAGATAAATCTCAACGCTCACCCAGCTGGGACTCGAACTTGGGAACTGCAGATTACGAGCCTGGCGCGCTACCGACTGAGCCATCCCCGCCCCATTTGGAAATGTAAAACACCCTATTATCAAAAGTGTTTTGGATACTTCCAATTTGTTTGAATGGATAGACCAATTCAGAGAAAAATTCGATTTCTCGATATTTTTCGTTTCATAAAGAGTTATAGTTTGAAACATTTAATAGCAGATGCTACTAGTAACAATAATTTATCTCAAGAGCTGAATTGAAACACAAATCATAACGGAAATCATTTGCTAAAATAAATGTGATTTTAGAAGCTCGTGCGGATATTAATTTTTTTCGTTAGATTTGGAGAAAAGTGTTTTGGGCGATTGTAACAGTTGCTTTTATTGTTAAATGTTCCAATTTCAATAATTTTTCTAATATTAAATGAATATTTTTGAAAATTGAGTTGTAGAGATTTAGTGAGATTTTGAATATATATATACACAGTCGTATCAGAATATTATGACCACCTACCATACATATACTATAGTAGGTGGTCATTTTTCGAGGTTAGTGTTGATTTCCAATTCATAATGGGAGTATCCCAATATTCTATTTTTTTATGAATTAATATCATCTCTAACATCGATCTGAAGATTGCAGCAAAGTCTCTCGTACGTGACTGACGATTTGATGTGCTAAAGCCCACCACTATCAAAAGTTGCATCGCTGTGATGATGGATAACCAAAACTTCGATCGTGGGCTCTCTCGTCTACCATCTCTCTTCAATGGTAGACAGAGCAAACTCGCGACTCCCCCGAATGACAACCACTACTTTAGTCTGCCTGTTGCTTGCTGCCATTGTCAGAAGCCAAAGGAAACCTTGCCCCTAGGTGAGCCAACAGGCAAAGCACTCCTTGCCAAAGCCTGTTCTTTCCACCCTCCCAAAAGCCTCTCCCTCTTCGTGCCTGCCCTAGGAGCGTCGGTCGACTCGCTGTCTCTTCTTTACCCAGAGCAAGGCATGCTCTGTTGGTGAAAGGCCTCCGCAGTGGCCAGACCGCCTGGAGCCACGTCTGGCTGAAAGGGACCGCTCACAAATTTCGAGTCGTTTTTTCGAGAAAGTCGTTGCTGTAGTAGATCAAAAAGGGGAAAAATGCATGGTTTTCTTTCGTCTGTCCATTGTGGACCTTCTTTGTCGTTACTCTCTCGTAGCGAAGAAATGCGGTCAAGTGCTCTCGATGTTGACCTACTGCTGTGTGAGAATGGAAGGAGGTCATCAGTGAGGTCACAGCATCGTGGCAGATATACTTTTCGGTCCAATTTATAAATTGGCCATTTTTTTTACCGTTGGGAGGCTTTTATATTGCCATTTCTCTCGTTTGTTGCCGTAAACTTTCGTCAGTTTGCTGTTCGAGTTGCGAATTTTTTAAATTTTATCAGGTAATGGATTGCGATAATTGTTTTGCGTGTTGAATTTCTATTTTCCTTTGTGATGTGGTTGCAGGGGACACTAAGGCGTTTCTTGCTGGAGAGGGATTAGGTTGTGTGATGATGAGGATTGAAAGAAATTGGATTAGGGTTGGGTTAATGTACAGACAAGCATGGGTAGTGATTATTCCTGGGTGGAGGTAAAATATTTTTTTCAATATTTCATTTAAAAAAAAAACTTAAATTGAGGTGAAATTACATTGTTTATCTAACATTTTTTAGTACTCGCCATGGCCGAGTGGTTAGTTTGGCTACTGAGCTAAGGGACCTGGGTTCGAGCCCCGGGTAAGGCATGGACGTGTGTGTTGTTTTTCTGCTGAAGTCCTGCCATCCTCACAGACCTTCTACTATGGCATATAAACTGGCAGGTTCGTGTCAGACCTCTGTGGCAAGCAGCTGCTTGAGGGAGTATTTATTTATTTATTTTATTTTTTATTTTTTATAGGCGGAGGTGGAGGGGCAAAAGGTATATTAATGTTTCAAGTTAGGTCAAACAGCTTATTAATGCAGTTGCAAAAACAGCAATATTATATGTATCATGCCATAACACAACTTCGGATGCCTGAAAATGAAAGGAAAAATAGAGTTGGCGAAAAATACCTTTGGGCGGCACTTTTTTTGCACACAGTGGACTAAATGGCCAGGCCACAAGGGCCCGTGGGCTTGGAGAGGATTGGGGACCCACTAGATTTGACCTTAGAATTTATAGTTTTAAATTTATAGTTATGGGGGAAGAGTCTTATTAATTTTTGGATACTGTTGGGATAGGTAACCTCCCGTCAAGATCATCCAGCGTGTTCTTTAACGTGCACATGGTATGGCTCTCTGTCGCACACGGGACCACTGCTTAACGCTCCATCCGACGGACGGTGGTCTTTCGAAGCACATCGGTGTCCTCTACTGACCTTGGGCAGGGTTGAAAGTTGCGGAGAAATATCAACCCTGACCCAGGAGGGACTCGAACCTGCGACCTACAGATTACGAGCCTGGCGCACTAACGACTGACCATCTCCGCCCCCCGAGAAATAAGGGAAAATATCATTGAAAATTCACATAGAAACGTTTTTTCACATTAATAAAAAATAATTAAATTCCGAAAAGAAAACGTAAAAAAAAATTACATTTCTTTAAAGAAAGTTAAGGACATTAATTTTTGTTACACCTGTATTATTTGTTCATCATAAATTAAATTTTTCGATCAATTTTTCCAATGGTAGGGGCAACTTGTCCCTCTTCCCCTCCTTCTCCTCCAATGCCTGGGGCGGGGGTGGCTCAGTCAGTAGCGCGCCAGGCTCGTAATCTGTAGTTCCCAGGTTCGAGTCCCAGCTGGGTCAGCGTTGAGATTTATCTCCGCAAAACTCCCCGTTCTGCCCACAGTCAGTAGGGGACACCGATGGGCTTGGAAAGGCCGCCGTCAGTCGTCCTCACCTCTGTTTATACTACCTGCATCGATATTGTTTGAGTTTAATATCATTATCGTTAAATGAGTTTGAATATTAATGTGAAATCATTTTAAAGTCATTGTAAATATAGTGCAGTTAAGAAACTTACAAATGGTTCAGAATAGGTGTCCCTGTATTTCCATCTGGGTTTTTTAATCTGTAATTCTGTTCTGCCTTTCAAATATAAACTAAGTGAGTGGTTAGTCCGCCGAATGGTGGGTGTAAACTAAGTGAGTGGTTAGTCCGCCGAATGGGACGTTAAGCCGTGGCCCCGTGTGCTGGAGAGCCAATACCCTGTGCACGTTAAAGAACACTCTAGATAGCCTTGACGGGAGGCTACCATCTGTCTCTCAACAGCTGTTCTAGTGGTTCCCCTCCCCCAATCTTCTCTGAGCCTTCGAGGTCCTTGTGACCTGGCCATTTAGCCCATGGTGTGCAAAAAAGTGCCGCTCAGAGGTAAAACAACCCAACACAATGGCCATGTTATCTTTTGCAAGTTTAAAATAATTTGTTAGGCTTTAGCTTAGAATTTTTACACCCATAATGTTGTATAGGCTCTAATGGCTAATTATAAAATTTGAGGATTCGTACAAATCCAATTGGGGTGGAAAAAGGGCTAATGCTCATTTATTGCTGACTGCCATGCAAATAAGTAAAATTTTTTTACTACATCATGTTCTCCTTTGTCAATGAAGGGGCGGGGAACAATCCAATACATCTTATACTTTCCCCAGGAAGGGGGCACAGCCAGGCTCGTCACAGTCGGTAGCGCAGCCAGGCTCGGTACACAGTCGGTAGCGCGCCAGGCTCGGAATCTGTAGTTCCCAGGTTCGAGTCCCATCTGGGTCAGCGTTGAGATTTATCTCCGCAAAATTCCCCGCCCCGCCCACGGGGTCAATAGGGGACACCGATGGGCTTGGAAAGGCCGCCGTCCGTCGGATGGGACGTTAAGCCGTGGCCCCGTGTGCGGGAGAGCCATACCCTGTGCACGTTAAAGAACACGCTGGATGGCCTTGACGGGAGACTACCGTCTGTCTCCCAACAGCTGTCCCAGTGGGTCCCCTCCCCCAACCTTCTTTGAGCCTTCGGGGTCCATGTGACCTGGCCATTTAGCCCATGGTGTGCAAAAAAGTGCCGCTCAGAGGTAAAACAACCCAACAACCCAAAATTGTCAATGAGGGAATTTGTCAGTCGCCTCACCTCTGTTTATACTACCTGCATCGATATTGTTTGAGTTTAATATCATTATCGTTAAATGAGTTTGAATATTAATGTGAAATCATTTTAAAGTCATTGTAAATATAGTGCAGTTAAGAAACTTACAAATGGTTCAGAATAGGTGTCCCTGTATTTCCATCTGGATTTTTAATCTGTAATTCTGTTCTGCCTTTCAAATATAAACTAAGTGAGTGGTTAGTATGCTTGGCTACCGATAAAAGGAACCTGGGTTCGTGCGTTGGGTAAGGCATGGATGTTTTCTTTCCTTTGTTTCCTTTCTGATGAGGTCTCGCTTTCATCACAAATTTTCTCTATTGACGAATTAAACTGACAGGCTCCTTTCAGACCCGTGAGGCAAGCACTTGCTGGAGTGAAAATTTATTTTATACATCTTATACGGGCGGGGGTGGCTCAGTCGGTAGCGCGCCAGGCTCGTAATCTGTAGTTCCCAGGTTCGAGTCCCAGCTGGGTCAGCGTTGAGATTTATCTCCGCAAAATTTCCCCGCCCTGCCGACGTCAGTAGGGGACACCGATGGGCTTGGAAAGGCCGCCGTCCGTCGGATGGGACGTTAAGCCGTGGTTCCGTGTGCGGGTTGTTGGTTGGGTTGTTTTACATCTGAGCGGCACTTTTTTGCACACCATGGGCTAAATGGCAGGTCACAAGGACCCCGAAGGCTCAGAGAAGGTTGGGGGAGGGAACCCACTGGAACAGCTGTTGGTAGACAGATGGTAGCCTCCCGTCAAGGCCATCCACCGTGTTCTTTAACGTGGACAGGGTATGTCTCTCCCGCACACGGGGCGACGGCTTAACGTCCCATCCGACGGACGGCGGCCTTTCCAAGCCCATCGGTGTCCCCTACTGACCGTGGGCAGGGCGGGGAATTTTGCGGAGATAAATCTCAACGCTGACCCAGCTGGGACTCGAACCTGGTAACTACAGATTACGAGCCTGGCGCGCTACCGACTGAGCCACCCCCGCCCCTCCGTGTGCGGGAGAGCCATACCCTGTGCACGTTAAAGAACACGCTGGATGGCCTTGACGGGAGGTTTCTATCTGTCTCCCAGCAGCTGTTCCAGTGGGTCCCCTCCCCCAACCTTCTCTGAGCCTTCTGGGTCCTTGTGGCCTGGCCATTTAGTCCATGGTGTGCAAAAAAGTGCCGCTCAGAGGTAAAACAATCCAATCCAATACATCTTATACTTTCCCCAGGAAGGGGGCACACCCCACATCTTGAGAAAATTTAATACATGGCGTGATTGATTTGTTCTAGTAAGTGAGTGTTAAACTGTGCCATGTGGAACCTTTAGGTTTCGCAAATGCTTGATGAGTTCTTTAGGAATACCAAAAAAAAAAGCTACGATTCAACAGTTGTGTGTGCCTTGCACTAAACAGTTAACATTTCCGCCTCCAATATAAAGGTTAGATCTGGTGTCTCAAAGTCAGGTGATCTCGTCAAATCAGTTGCATCTCAATATAATATAGCATGCCGGGTTTTAATACATATTAAACAAAATACAATTAGAAAAATATATAAGTAATTATCTATGCCAACGTCGAGATTTATCTCCGCTAAACCCCTATCCTGACTTTGGTCAGAAAGAAGACACCGATGTGCTTGGAGAAGCCGCCGTCCGTTGGATGGTACATTAAGACGTGATCCCATGTGAAGGGGAGCTGTAACATATGCACGTTAAAAATCACGTTAAGTTTACTTGAAAAGCTAGCTTAGCAGCTGCTCTGTGGGTCCCTCTCCTTCCCCAACCTTCTCTGGACCTTTGAGGTCCAGACTACATTCCTGGTCTACTCCCTGGTCATTTAGGTCATTGTGTGCAAAAATGAAAATTACGCTCAGAGGTAAAACAACTCGGTTAATATTACCGTTTTATTATTTTAATGTCTCACACTTTTAATACATATGAGTGGCACTTTTCTCCACATAATGGACTAATCGACCAAGTCACAAGGATCCCAAATTTTTAGGGAAGGTTGGGGGGGGAGGGGGGGCACTAGACAGCTGCTAGGGTAAAATTATTCTGAATGGCATTGAAGAGCGGTGCTTCCCATCAATGTCATCCAGAATAATTTTTTAAAGTTCATAGCTTATAGCTCTCCTCCACATTGCGCCACGGCTTTAACATCCCATACAACAGACGGTGGCCCTTAGAAGCCCTCGGTGCCCCCCTTTCTGACCGAAGGGAGAACGAAGTTTAGCAGATACAAATCTAAACGCCAGACATAGTTGGAACTCGAACCTGGGTTGGATTGTTTTACCTCTGAGCGGCACTTTTTTGCACACCATGGGCTAAATGGCCAGGCCACAAGGACCCCGAAGGCTCAGAGAAGGTTGGGGAGGGGACCCACTGGAACAGCTGTTGGGAGACAGATGGTAGCCTCCCGTCAAGGCCATTCAGCGTGTTCTTTAACGTGCACAGGGTATGGCTCTCTCTCACACGGGGCCACGGCTTAACGTCCCATCCGACGGACGGCGGCCTTTTCAAGCCCATATCTGTCCCCTACTGACCGTGGGCAGGGCGGGGAAATTTTGCGGAAATAAATCTTAACTCAGACCCAGTTGGGACTCGAACCTGGGAACTACAGATTACGAGCCTGGCGAGCTACCGACTGAGCTACCCCCGCCCCCTCAAACCTGGGAATATCAGATTGCGAGTTTCTCTCGCTACAGACTTGCTAATCCCCCCTGCCTCACAATGCTGAAGCTAAGTGTGAGTTTTGTGACACCATTTTAACTGTTAAACATATTTTAATTCATTGTCCAGCTTTTAACCTTGACCGCCGTTTGTTTTTTACCTTTCATTTTTTTACGTACTCGGACATCTTTTATCTGATGAATCGTTTTTAACTCCTGTTTTCGACTTTTTACGTTTTACTGGTTATTTTACACGTATCTGATTTTACTATGTTTCCTTGTCTTTACCCTTGTTTGTCTTTTTAATTAGGTCCTATACACCCATTTTTATTGTTAACTTCTACACTTGTTGTTTCTTTTTATTCTTTTTTACTTTCGTTTTAACTTTGGTTGCGGGTTATGTGACTTTTATCCCTTTTATCGTTTGTTTGGCGCAATATAGTCTCAGTTGCTGTTGCGCCAATAAACCCCAAACAAACAACCAACCAACCTGCCTCACAATTCAGTGGAGCTATTAAAGTTCACAAAAACTTGAATTCCACTTAAAGGAATAAAGCCATGCTTTTATGATGGGTGATATGTAATCAAGCATTTTTATTTGTTATCCACATCGTGCATATTTTTAGTACTTTGATTCCACCATTTTGTTTTTCTGTGGAATCGCAAACACTGTTGTTAGTGTGTGTTAGTGTTGTTAATGATGGAATTTGCCAGCCCCCCACCTCTGTTTATACTACCTGCTACGTTAAAATTGCAACGGGATCTTGAAGTGAAAATATAAAAGTGGTTTTAAACTCTAACTCTGATTCTGTAGTAGAGGCTTGAATTTTTATGCAACACTGAGTGACCCGTTTGAGAAATTCAGGATGAGTTGGCCAAGTATTTGCAAAGATGCGGAGACATAGGGGGGGGGGGGGAGGCTGTCCAAAAAGAGTGAAATGGAAATTCCAAACATCAAATTATAACAATTGGATTAGGGCCTGAGTTTCGAAATCACTTTGTGTAAATTGGTAATTACTAGAATATTTAATGCTGGTAAGATGTCCGCAAAATTTCCCGCCCTGCCCACGGTCAGTAGGGGACACCGATGGGCTTGGAAAGGCCGCCGTCCGTCGGATGGGACGTTAAGCCGTGGCCCCGTGTACGGGAGAGACATACCCTGTGCACGTTAAAGAACACGCTGGATGGCCTTGACGGGAGGCTTCCATCTGTCTCCCAACAGCTGTTCCAGTTGGTCCCCTCCCCCAACCTTCTCTGAGCCTTCGGGGTTCATGTGACCTGACCATTTAGCCCGTGGTGTGCAAAAAAGTGCCGCTCAGAGGTAAAACAACCCAACTTGACGGGAGGCTACCATCGGTCTCCCAACAGCCTTTTTCTCTTTTGGAACTAAGATCTGCCATCAAAATTTTAAAAAACAACACTGCTCTTGGCCCTGACGAAATTACCAATAAATTATTTAAAAAATTTAACTCTTGAATGGTAAATTAAATTACTTGAACAATTTAATAAATTTTGGTCTAGAAAAACTTACCCTCAAAATTGGCTAAATAATTATATGATATTCATAAAAAAAAATCCTGAAAACATTACATCATACAGACCCATATGTTAAGTTCTAACTTTTCTTAAACTTTTTGAAAGACTAGTTTCCAACAGATTAATTTGGCACATAGAAAAATTTAAAATTTTAGATAACTTTTTCGGATTCAGACCTGGCAGGTCATCAAAAGACCTACTATTAAACATTATATCAGATGCAGAATACACAATAAAAAAAAAAGATTATACATGGTTGCTACTATAATAGATATGGAAAAAGCCTTTGACTCAATATCATACCAAGGCTTAATAGCAAAACTCGGAAAACTAAAATTTTGTGGAAACATTTTTTTACTTTCTCTCACATTTCATATTAGAAAAAACTTCAGAGTAAAAATTGGTAATAAATTATCAAATAAGTATAAATTTGAAAATGGAATCGTACAGGGAGACATATTATATCCTCTGTTCTTTAATATTTATCTAAACGACATCTCAGAAGTCTTTAATTCAGAAATTAGTTACGGAACATATGCTGATGACATTATCTTCTGGTCGATTGATAAAGATATAAATATTTTAAATAAAAGAATACAAAATGCAATAAATAAACTATCAATATATACTGAAAAATGGAACTTAAAAATTTCTACTGAAAAAATAAAAATAATTTATTTTCATAGAAAAAATAAAATTACGGACGAATTAAAAATAAAATTGAATAACAAAGATATCATAATAATGGATAATATTAAATTCTTGCAATTACACTTAGATTAAAAATTAAAATGGAATAATTATATACACAATGCAATTGAAAAATAACTATTTAAGATTTCTTAGAGGATTAAACTGGGGAAGCTCTAGTAAAAATTTATTATTAATTTTAAATTCAATTATCCTACCTAAATGGTTATATGGCATCGAACTTCTAAGTACCATCTCAAAAACAAAATTAAAAACATTAGAAACAATTCAAACAAAAACAATAAAATACTGTTTAGGCTTAATGCAATCAACAAATAACCTAAATACATATGCAGAAACTGCAATACCACCAATAGAAATAAAAAGAAAATATCTATTAAAAAATCTAATCTTTCGCATTTTTGCTAAAAATAGACAACATCCTATAATAGACAAATTAATAATGCAATTTCCTGATATTTCACTATATAACTTTCCTGAAAAAATAAAAAATTTAGACATTTTTAATAATAAAACTAGTGGTGACTATATTCCCAACTTTCCTTATTGGATTGTTCCTTTACCTATAATTAAAGATAAAATTTTTGGAATAGAAAGCAAAAAACAACAAGACTCATCTGCTTTAAAAATCTTAACTGAAATATACATCCATGATAAATATTCAAACTTCATTCAAATATATACAGATGGATCTACAAATTTTGAAACTCAACGCATCTGGAGCATTCAATTGCCCTGCAGAACAATTTGAATGCCTTTTTAAACTCGACTCATTTCAACCAATTATTATTCCAGAATTAATTGCAATTATCTTAGCCATAAATTGGTCATTAAAATTCCACAACCAAAATATTATAATATTAACTGATAGCAAATCTGCTTTACAAATTTTTCAATCTAACATATTTAAAAGTAATTTCTTTCTATACTTAAATGACATAATTACTTTAATGTTCAAACACCTAAACCAACGCAACATTTTACACATACGTTGGATACCATCACACGTCAATGTCAAACACAACGAATATGTCGACAGCTTAGCTAAAAAAGCTTCAATCTAAATCAACTTATGCAATCTCCATTTAATTATTCAATATATAAAAAAATAATAAAAAATATTAATAGATGAACTTCAATCATGGTATGATATAAAAGCTCAAAACTCACATAGATATAAAATGTCTCCTTTAATAATCAAATATAACGATTATGGATTAAATAAAAAAGAAATTAATATTAAGGATAAAAGCCAATCTTACTTTAAATCTAAATTATTTAAATTTAAGAAAATAACTTCTCCTAATTGCGAACACTGCAATGAAATTCAATCTATTGAGCATATAATATTTCGGTGTAATTATACAGAAATGGAAGGAAAGAATACTTTGAAAACTTAAATAACCTTAATATTAACAACTTTAATTTTAAAACTAATTTAGAATCTACAAAAAAAAATCACTAAAACCCACTTTATATAAACTCCTCTTACAATTCTTAAAAAATATAAATGTTTGATCAATTAAAAAAAACAAACATATAAATATTAAAAAAAATTATATATATGTATAAGTATGAAAAAAAATTATGTATGGAACAACCCCCCCCCCACAAAACAGTGACTGAATGAGTCTGCATAGACCCTTTTCTATGCAGGAATATTCATTGTGTCATATGCTCATCATCATCATCATCTGTTGGGCGTATCCCGTGGGAAATATTGCCAACTTCTACGTCAACATGCATTGTCAGAAGGCAGACGTGAATGGATACAAATTTATGTTTAGATTAGTAACTGATCAGACCATTTTATAAATTTAAAATTTTGCGAAAATATATCCTTGCACGAAATATTTTTTATCAATAATTATGATAATAGTTGAATGTTGCTGGTTTACATTGTTCCCTGTTTTTAATGCTCAGTATATTCGCTTTGGAAAAATGTTTTTTTTTTTTAAAGAACTCTTTAACAGACTGACTAATTTTTTTGGAAAATTTGTAGTAGTTTAATTTCTCGCATTGTTAATCATCACGTTTTGGCGTTTTTATATCAGCTCCATTTGCATTTACTAATACCAAATTCCATCTCAAGCTCATTATGAATCTTCTTTATTTATCTTTAAACATCTTCGCAAATTTATAAAATAAAAAACCTTTCAATCATTACAGCTCACCAATTTCGTTTCCTTTCACAAGGACTGAATCTACCCACAATACTAATCAATCCACCCACATCTGAAGTGTAAGTCGTGCAAATTCCATTATACAGGATTAACTAGACAGGCGTTCGTAAAGTTTTTTTGTTACTTTCCCCCCCTTCTTTCATAAACAACGGCGCCAATTCTTCTTGATTACCGTTATAGATTAGTGATTGATGCGGAAGATGTAGGGGTCGTCGTGGGAGTTGGACGGGGATCTTTTTTTTTTCAAGTGTTTTCATTCTTCTATGCATTCGTTTATTCCCACTGTATTGTATTTCAACACGAGGAGGAAGCTTGTGGATTTTTTTCCCGTGGTTATGCAGTAATAATCCATTCGTCTCTTTATTTAATTAATCACAGTGACAGGAGCCTCCCTCGTTTACCCCCTTCCCACTTTTTCTCATTCGCTCCCATTCGAGACGGTATATAGAATTCCTCAGCACCATTCGTTACAGACGTTACTTTTCTTATCCAAACACAGACCAGACATTAGCTCGGAAATTTTTCGATATTGAATTTCCGAGGTCTCGCTTCTTCTTTCGATGCGGTTGGGTTCTTGCCTTTTTAAGGAAAAACTTGGTTTTTCAGCTAATGATTGATATTCTGCTTCGTGGCAAGGGATAGTGAGCATGCAAGATGTGTGTTACTCAGGAAACGATAGTGTAAAATGAGCTGCTGAGGAATCTCCGTTAATTGGGTTGTTTTACCTTTGATCTGCACTTTTTTTTTTACACACAATGGGCTAAATGGTCAGGTAACAAAAATGCAAGGGCTGAGCGAAAGTTGGAAGGTTTCTTAACCTGTAGAAATCTATCCAGCATGTTCTTTAATGTGCACAGGGTATGGCTTTTCTGTACACGGGCAACGGCATGGCCCCGTGTGCAGGAGGGGTTATATCAGTCGGTAGCTCGCCAGTCTCTTAATCTGTAGTTCCTGCGTTCGAATCCCAGCTGAGTCAGTGTTAAGATTTATCTCCGCAAAACTCCCCGCCCTGCCCACGGTCAGTAGGAGACACCGAAGGGCTTGGAAAGGCCACCGTCCGTCGGATGGGACGTTAAGCCATGGCCCCCGTGTGCGGGAGAGCTATACCCTGTGCACGTTAAAGAACACGCTGGATGGCCTTGACGGAAGGCTACCATCTGTCTCCCAACAGCTTCTCCAATGGGTCCCCCCCCCCAACCTTCTCCGAATCTTCTGAGTCCATGTGACCTGGCCATTTAGCCCATGGTGTGCAAAAAAGTGCCTCCTCAGAGGTAAAACAATCCAACCCAACCCTTTCCCCCAACCTTCTCTGAGCCTTCGGGATCCTTGTGACCCGGCCAATTAACCCATTGTGTGCAAAAAAAGTGCCTCTTACAGTTAAAACAACCCATCCTATCAGTACGAAGAGAACAGAGTGGGATGTTAATAGAGAAAATCGCTTCTCGGGCCACATAGCAGGGAAGTTGAATCTAGGAACAGCACATTGCAAGCCGCGGGTGTACTGACGATTGAACCAATCACACGCCTTTAATTTGAAGACACCGATATGATGAATTTATTACATTGAACATAAATGAAAAAAAATAAATACCCCCTCAAGCAGCTGCTTGCCACAGAGAAGATAGCCACACAGAGTTTATATGCCACAGTAGAAGATCTGAGAGGATGGCAGGACCTCAGTAGAAAAACGACACATACATCCATGCCTTACCCGGGGCTCGAACCCAGGTCCCGTAGATCAGTAGCCAAGCGCACTAACCACTCGGCCACGGGACGGCTTCACATTGAACATATCGTTTATTATATTTTTTTTTTCTTATGTGATCTCCTTACCAGGTTTTGTACATGAGGTTTCAGGAAGCATTCAATAGATTCACTTTCCTCAACGCTACGCATTATCATTCGGACTGATTTTTACTGTTTACGTGATAATTCACAGCGTTTTTTGGATACCCTGTATTTTGATGCTAAAATTATATATTTTTCTGGTAATTTTTCGCCATTCGACGTGTTTGGAAGGATACCGCTCTTTGAGGAGATTTTAATTTTTCTTGCAGTAATTTAAAGGCTTTCGAATGCAAAGGTCAACGATTTATGTTATCTGCGTGTGCTTTTGGTAGCTGATAAGCTTCGATTTTCATAAGCAAGATCAAGGTGCGGAATATCAGGAATCTGCGTTGGTCGCGTTGTATTTACCTGGTTTATATGAGATAACCTAAACCGCTCATATGATAAGAGCAACCTCTTTGCTTCTTATCTACTTATAGCTAGTATTCCTCGTACTGAGTCAGCGTTGAGATTTATCTCCACAAAACTCCCCACCCTGCCCACGGTCATTAGGGGACACGATGGGCTTGGAAAGGCCGCCGTCCGTCGGATGGGACGTTAAGCCGTGGCCCGTGTACGGGAGAGCCATATCCTGTGCACGTTAAAGAACACGCTGGATGGCCTTGACGAGAGGCTACCATCTGTCTCCCAACATCCCTCCCCCAACCTTCTCTGAGCCTTTGGGGTCCTTGTGACCTGGCCATTTAGCCCATGGTGTACAAAAAAGTGCCGCTCAGTCAACCAACCAACCAAATCCTCGTACTGAGTCAAATACTAGAAATTGAAGTTGATCGTTCACCGAGCAACTTCTCTCAGGTTAGAACTGCGATCTAACTTGCGTTTTCCGTGCACTGCCTTATCATCTGAAGCACTTTTTTTTTTGCAAGTAGACTAAATGGCCTGATTATAAAGTTCTCATTGCCCTTGTTGAGGAAAGAACGGAATTTCTCCACACCCATTCTAATTTGAATATACTTCGATGAATTGTTTTAACATTCTTTTAGTGTCAACTGTTACATACGTATTGTTAATTGATGAGCCAGTGTCATCCCTCATTTCATCTCTACAAACCTTGCACCTTCCCCTTTGAACTCTCTCGGGCACAAAGAGGACATAGATGGGCATGGAAAAGCCGTCGCCCCATTGAATAGGGCGTTAACCTGGGTTCCTTGTGCGTGAGAACCGTGCTCTATGTACTTTAAAGAGTATGGTGGATGGCCTTAATGGGAGGCTTACGTCTCGTAAAAGCTCTCCAGTCGATCCCCTTCCCCAATCTTTGCTGAGCCATTGAGACCTTTGTGATCTGGACATTTAGCCCATTGCGAGCACAAAAGTGTCGCACAATCGTATTTAAAACTTGGACCACAACTATCTTTCATTTTGCTTCTTGTGGATACTTTGCTGCAAAGAATCCCTGTACAGATTGCTGCGTCCTATTGCCGAGGTCATTCAGCATGGATTGGGTTGTTTTGCACACAAAGGGCTAAATGGCCTGCTCACAAGGATCCTGAAGACCCTAACCAAAACTTGGTAAGGAGACACAGACCCCGAAGGCTCAGATAAGGTTGGGGGAGGGAAACCCACTGGACAGCTGTTGGGAGATAGATAGTAAGCCTCTCGTCAAGGCCATTCAGCGTTTCTTTAACGTATGCAGGGTATGGCTCTGTTTCCAAGCTCATCGTGCGGTCTCCTACCGACCAAGATCAGAGCGGAGAGTTTTCAGGAGATAAGTCAAAGTCTCAATGCTCTCTCATGTGGGACTTGAACCTGGGAACTGCAGGTTGCGAGCCTGGCACGATATCGACTGGGCCACCCTCCTCACCCCCATCCAGTATGTTTCTTAAACGTTCCTAAGGTATGGACCAGAAGTTTCCGTAATGGACTCCAGGGACAGATTTTCGAGCGGTTCATTATAGATAGAGTCGAGATCCTTTAAATGTGACTAAAACATCGCCATGGGAGCAGAAGAAAAAGAGACAAATATATTTTTTCAGTTTTTAAATCGAATAAGTTTCGAAATTATTACATAAATAATTCGAAGAAAAGAGAAATATTTCCAGTTCTAACAGTGAGAAACTTTTTTGACATGCGTTATTGCTCTAGACATTTAAATATTAGTAAATAGTCACTTAAATTGATGTAAAATCTTAGTAATTAATCTTTCATTGTATGAAATAATGTTAAGTAAATCATCCGTTTTAAATCAAATGGTGTGAACTCAACGGCTGCATTTAAATACCGAACAATTTGCAGGAAATGGGAAAGCAAATGTGTGTGTTTGGGAAGCCAAGAGTTGCCATAATAAAATCATTTTTCATGAATCTGCGTCAAATTCGTTTCTATCGCATTTTTCAATTATTTATTGAAGTATACAGCATCACGTAAGGATAATCGTTGATTGATAAGGGACGTCTAGCACTCCTGAAACGTAGTCCTAAAGAGGATTTGAATATATATAAATTTTAAGAGATATTAGCCGTCCCGTGGCCGAGTGGTTAGCGCGCTTGGTTACTGATCTAAGGGACCTGGGTTCGAGCCCCGGGTAAGGCATGGATGTATGTGTTGTTTTTCTGCTGAGGTCCTGCCATCCTCACAGACCTTCTACTCTGGCATATAAATTGACAGGTTCCTGTCAGACCTCTGTGGCAAGCAGCTGCTTGAGGGGGTATTTATTTTTTTTAATTTTAAGGGACATTGATGTAGTTTTTTGGCTAAGAGAGCATGACTGAGCAGTTGTGGGTTGTTTCACCTCTGAGTGAGACTTTTTTTTGCACAGTGGGGTAAATGGCCAGGACACAAGGACCCATGGGCTCAGAAGACGGACGGCGGCCTTTCCAAGGCGGAGGGAAGACGACCACTGGACAGCTGGTAGGAGACAGGCGGTAAACGCCCGTCAAGGTGTCTCCTACTGATCGAAGGCAGATTGAGAGTTTAGGGGAGATAAATCTCGGCCCTGGCCCATGTGAGACTCGGAACTGAGAATTGCAGATTACGAGCTCGCTGCACTATCGATTGAGCCATTCCCGTCCCATTGAGCAGGGGGCGGGGGTGACTCGGTCGGTAGCGCGCCAGTCTCGTAATCTGTAGTTCCTAGGTTCTCTGTGGGTCAGCGTTGAGATTTATCTCCGCAAAATTCCCCGCCCTGCCCACGGTCAGTAGGGGACACCGATGGGCTTGGAAAGGCTGCCGTCCATCGGATGGGACGTTAAGCCGTGGCCCCGTGTGCGGGAGAGCCATACCCTTGCACGTTAAAGAACACGCTGGATGGCCTTGGCGGGAGGCTATCATCGGTCTCCCAACAGCTGTTCCAGTGCGTCCCCTCCCCCAACCTTTTATGAGCCTTCGGGGTCCATGTAACCTGGCCATTTAGCCCATGGTGTGCAAAAAAGTGCCGCTCAGAGGTAAAACAACCCAACCCACTGAGCAGAGGAGTCTGAAACGCACAAGTTTTGTAGTTCCAGTGCAGAAATAGCCTGACATCAAAATGTATTCTTTCTGGTGTTAGAATGTCGGGAATGTGTTCTCATCGTTTAGAGTACCGTAAGCCATGGGAACATTTATTTTTTTACTACATACGTGTCCCTTTTTGATTTATTAAATTTCCCATTGTAACAGGTGCTTCAAACGTTCCATTTCCCCGTTTTGTTTCACACAATTGGTAAACATTTCAAGAGAAACATCATATTGCTCGCTTCAGAGTACACCGTGAGAAAAGGGTTAACTGTGTGGTTCGGCATCCTCTTAACGGATGCATCAGAGCGTTGGTGGCCCACAAATCCCTTGCCCTGATGACTTCGCGTGAACGTTCCGCATCGTCCTTCCTGTACGTCACTCAGCTATGAATGACGTATGCAGTCAACTGCCGTACATCCTGTAATCACACCTGGATGAGTCCGTCGCGCTCCAAAGATGCTGTTATTGAAGATTTACTTTTCTTTTTCTTTGGCGTTGTTATGTGCAATGATGCTACAATTTGGAGCGCAATGCATCATTAGTTTGAGGAAAGTTTGTTTAGATTCTAAATAATTTGGTTTCAAGGCGAATATTAGCCATGTGTGGTTTAGTGGTTAGTGTGCAACCCTGTGGAGTAATGGAACTTGGGTGTGAGTTTCAGATAAGGCATCGATGTTTCATTTTTGATGTTTTTTTTGTTGTTGAGGTCTTGTCTTCCTCACAGGCGTAATCTGCAGTTCCTAGTTCGAGTAGGGCGGGGGTGGCTCAGTCGGTAGCGCGCCAGGCTCGTAATCTGTAGTTCTCAGGTTCGAGTCCCAGCTGGGTCATCGTTGAGATTTATCTCCGCAAAATTTTTATCTGATACACAAGTCTTTTAGTGTCTTCAGGTTTTTTTATTTTCATTCCACTGAATGGATATTGTGATTTTTTTTTCCCCCAGCCATTTCGCATATATCAGATTGAAATATTCCTTAACATTAGAATGTCCGAGACCATGTGTGGCACCACACTGGCGATCTATTTGATGAAAAATCAAGAGGCACTTTTTTTTTTTGCGCAAAAAATCACCAGGTCACAAGGACCCCAAAGGCTCAGAGAAAGCTGGGTGAAGAGCACCCAATGAGCAGCTGATAGGAGACAGATATGTCTCCTATCAGGTCATACAACGTGTTCTTTAACGTGCACAGGATGTTGTTCTCCCGCATTCAGAGCCACGGTTCTATTTCCCAATGGACGGACGGTTCTTTTCAAGTCCATCTGCGTCCTTTTTCTGACCGAGGGCAGGGGTGGGGGGTTTAGCGGTGATAAATCTCAACCCTGGAATATGCGGGATTCGAGCCTGGGAACTGTAGATTATGAGCCTGGCGTGCTACCGACTGAGCCAACCACCGCCTCATCTATTTGATGAATATAGTTGATGTATCAGTGTGATAAAATCTATTGCCTTTTTTCATACTGACTCCCTTTAATTCCTTCCCTACATTTGATATAAAAGTGCGTTGAAACGTACTGAGTGATCATTGAATTATGATCACTCATCCCCGTGTCATGTCAATGGAACGCTAACTTTTAAAATAAGCGTTTTATGGATAAATGAAGAAGTTCTAAAAGTAAGTTAAATATCTCAATCAGATCTATACAAATCTCGATTTCCAACCCACCATAAAAACGGAAGTCTTGACCAATCCGATATTCTTTCAGTATTTAAACAAGTATTTCAGATTAAAGCATTTAAAAGCAACAATGTGTTCTAAGAAATTTGCCAAAAAAAAATAAATTAAACGAATATTGAAGAAATTTCACACATTTTAAAATATGTTGTTATTTACGAAATGTTTTGAAGTAATGGTACTTTTTTTCAGTTTCAATAAATTTAAAAGATAAATTCTTTTATTACGCATTAATAAATAAAAATAAATATCCTCTCAAGCAGCTGCTTGCTACAGAGATCTGACAGGAGCCTGTCAGTTTATACGTCATAGTAGGTGTGAGAGAATGGCAGGACCTCAGCAGAAAAACGAAACGAACATCCATGCCTTATCCGGGTCTCGAACCCAGGTCCCTTAGATCAGTAGCGAAGCGTGCAAACCACTCGGTGCTGTTATTAAATGTTCAAACTTCCATAACTCTTGAAATACTGAACGAATATTCTTGAAAATCGATATGTAGATATACGTGATTGAGAGCTTTACTTTTGATTACATTTTCTCATAAAACGCTTATTTTAAAAGTTATAGAGCTTCGACGTTAGCGTCAGATTGACATAACATGGAATGGTATGTGTCATGTCCAATTAATTTATTATATATATATAACTTTATATATATTTTTATACATATATATTATAACATTTTTTTATTGTTGCATTTTTGTTGTATTTTTGTTATTGTAAATATTTTTATGTATTAAGTGTGTTCTTGGAAGTGCTATTGTGGGGATGTGACTCATAGATGTTGTTTTCGGGTCTGAGCTGGCTGCCTGCGTGGGTTGACGAGTCCGAAAAGCCTTTTATGACCCTTTTACAACTAGCCTGGGCGCGAAGCCGGGAAGGAAGGAAACAACAGTGAGCGTCGCTGTCAAACGGGAAGGAAGGAAGCAACAATTGATCTCTATGTTGCGATCTTGTGCAACCACGGCAATTCCCGGTTCCGCCTGACAGCACTACCTGGTTAAAGAAAAGCCATGACTATCTAGAGCCGGGGGCAAGGAATACGCCCTATAGGCGCACCTCAACCCCGGCCTCACATGGCAGCAGTCCTATAGAAGGAAAGCTAACCACCGGAAGAAACCTAAATTTAATCTATTCCCCGGTTTGCAAATGTGCAAGGATATAAAGATCCAAGCTCGATCGGCACCCGGGGTGGAGACTCTTAGTAGGACCCAGACTTTTTGGACGGCTCGTGCCTACTAGGCAGGAGGGACCTTTCGACCGAGCCGTCGAACTGACCACCCAAGGTCCCTGAGGTGAGGTCTCCGACGCCGTCACCACCCGACCGGCAATCAAGCCGGCCAGCAGCGTCTTCGACCTCGGTTGGCCTTGGCCATGTCCAACCGGCGCCCAACCCGGTCGGCACAGCCTTCAGCCGGGTTGCTGGGCCCTAGGCCCCCCCACCACGACAAGGTGGTCCCCTATTGGGGGGGGGGAAGGAAGCAACAGTGAGCGTCGCTGTCAAACGGGAAGGAAGGAAGCAACAGTGAGCGTCGCTGTCAAACGGGAAGGAAGGAAGCAACAGTGAGCCTCGCTGTCAAACGGGAAGGAAGGAAGCAACAGTGAGCGACGTTGTCAAACGGGAAGGAAGGAAACAACAGTGAGCCTCGCTGTCAAACGGGAAGGAAGGAAACAACAGTGAGCCTCGCTGTCAAACGGGAAGGAAGAAAGCAACAGTGAGCGTCGCTGTCAAGCGGGTAGGAAGGAAACAACAATGAATCTCTTTTGTTGCGATCTTATGCAACCACGGCAATTCCCGGTTCCGCTTGTACAGCACTACCTGGTTATGAAAAGCCGTGCTTATCTAGAGCTGGGGGCAAGGAATACGCCCTACAGGCGCACCTCAACCCCAGCCTCACATGGCAGCAGTCCTATAGAAGGAAAGCTGACCACCGGAGGAAACCTTACTTTAATCTATTCCCCGGTTAGCCATGAACGAGGATATATAGATCCAAGTTCGATCGGCGTCCGGGGTGGAGACTCTTAGTAAGACCCAGACTTTTTGGACAGCTCGTGCCTACAGGCGGGTTCAGACCTTTCGGCAGAGCCGTCGAACAGACCACACAGGTCTCCTGAGAGGTGAGGTCTCCAACGCCGTTACCATCCGACCGGTAATCAAGCCGGCCGGCAGCGTCTTCAACCTCGGTTGGCTTCAGCAATGCTCCAGCCGGGGACCATCCCAACCGGCAAAACCTTGGCAATGCTCCAGCTGTTGCCCACTACAGCCGGCAAAGCCTTTGGCCTGCTCCAGCTGGGGATCATCCCGACCGGCAAAGCCTCAGCCGGGTTGCTGGGCCCTAGGCCCCCCCACCACGACAAGGTGGTCCCCTATTGGGGGGGGGGGAAGGAAACAACAGTGAGCCTCGCTGTCAAACGGGTAGGAAGGAAATAACAGTGAGCGTCGCTGTCAAACGGGAAGGAAGGAAGCAACAGTGAGCGTCGCTGTCAAACGGGAAGGAAGGAAACAACATTGAGCGTCGCTGTCAAACGGGAAGGAAACAACAGTGAGCATCGCTGTCAAACGGGAAGGACGTTTGAACACGCGTCAAGGGATGCCACTCTTACTCAAAGAAAAACCCGTAAGGAGAGGGTTCGATTCTATTTGAGAATCAAGGTTCTTGGTGAATCAAATATAGTTCTGTGGAACTGAATTGCGTTCTTAGTGAACCACGTTGTAGGCGAAGGTTGGATATCCTTTCGCCGAGTTTGAGGTCGGTAAAGCGAGAATCTGCAAAGTGCAGTTCTCCACCTCATTGCATAATTGTTTGCAGCAGCAAAGGCCTACGGAGTCGAGAGCATCCCCAGCACGTGATTGTATATAAGTGTGAATAAACTGTGTCGTCAATATACAACTCTCGTGAGTGAATTGTTGGACTTATTTCTAGACATCACTTAGCGCAGCAAGTGTGAGGCATATGTCGATACGGGTGTAAGGGCCCGCGAACCTGTCATTTCACCGAAATAAGGGTGAAGGTAATCAAGGGACTAATTCATCGCCCTTACGACTGCCCACGACATTAGGTGCAGTCCGTCATAATTGACTCAGGACACGACAGGGTGGTCATAATTCAATGATTACTCAGAGTGTAGGTATTTAAATGCAGAAAATATTTTTTTTATTAATTCCAAGTTGCTCTTCATATGCTATACCCTGTTCTCTTTAGAGAATACTCTGGATGGCGTTGAAAGATGCATCCGTATGTCTCACCTAATAGCTGTCTAGTTGGGTTGTTTTACCTATGAGCGGCACTTTTTTGCACACCATGGGCTAAATGGCCAGGTCACATGGACTCCGAAGATTCAGAGAAAGTTGGGGGAGGGGACCCACTGGAACAGCTGTTGGGAGACAGATGGTAGCCAAAGGCCATCCAGCATATTCTTTAATGTGCACAGGGTATGGCTCTCCCGCACACGGGGCCAAGGCTTAACGTCCATCCGACGGACGGTGGCCTTTCCCAAGCTCATCGGTGTCCCCTACTGACCGTGGGGAATTTTGCGGAAATAAATCTCAACGCTGACCCAGCTAGGACTCGAACCTGGGAACTACAGATTACGAGCCTGGCGCGCTACCGACTGGTACACCCCGCCCTAGCTGTCTAGTGAATTTACTTCTCCTAGCCAGCTTTCAGGCCTTTTGGGTCCTTGTGATCTGCCTATTTTGCTTACTGCATGCAAAATGCCCCGTTTGTCTCATATAATAGTTGTCTAGATTGTGTTGTTAGAGGCTGTCAGAGGTAAATTGATCCATGTCGTTGACGAACGGTGAAATGTATTTTTGTGTTGGCCGTGGCCGAGTGGTTAGCGCTCTTGGCTACTGATCAAAGGGACCTGAGTTCGAGCCCCGGATAAGGTATGGATGTTCGTGTCGTTTTTCTGCTGAGGTCCCGCCATCCTCACAGACTTTCTACTATGGCGTATAAACTGACAGGTTCCTGTCAGACCTCGGTGGCAAGCAGATGCTTGAGGGGGCATTTGTAATTTTTATTTTATAAAGAAGGTAGCTAAAGCAAAATTTAGGAAACTGACTTGAGTTAGTTAGCAGCATTTGAGATAAATTATGGAAACCTTTCCCATTTTCTAAGTCACCTAAAAGCACAACTCTTCCGACACTGGAAACGTTTCTCACTCGTATTGAAATGCATGTTTAGTGGTTGTTCAGTGAAACCTCTAAACTGCAATTATTGAATTCTTACTCTTCAGTGGTAAGAATGCACTTGAATAATCCTTCAAAATACTTTTCAGGGCTGGGAGTTCTCTCAGTGAGTAACCCTCGGTCGGACTCCTAATTTCATGAGACCATTATTCAGTGAATCTTTATTCTTGACGGCTGTACCTTACACCAGAGGTTCTAAAACTTAATTTTCCCATCGACTCTTTAGAATTGCAATAAATTTATACAACCTTCTAGAATTGCAATAAATTTATACAACCTTCTAGAATTGCAATAAATTTATACGACCCTCTAGAATTGTAAGAAATTTATGCGACCCTCTAGAAATGTAAGAAATTTATGCGACCCCCTAGAATTGTAATAAATTTATTTGATCTTCTAGAATTATAATAAATTTATTTGATCTTCTAGAATTGCAATAAATTTATGCGACCCTCTAGAATTGTAATAAATTTACTCAACCCTCTAGAACTGTAATAAATTTATGCGACCCTAGAGAATTGAAATAAATTTATGCTACCCTTTAGAATTGTAATAAATTTATGCTAATATCTAGAATTGTAATAAAATTATTCCACCCCCTGGAATCTTTAATACCCTAGTCTCACATAATAAAAAAAAAAACTAATATGCTATCAAACTGTTCAGAGCTTTGCGACCGAAACCGAATTCCCTTCCAAAGCTGCTAGCGACCCACAGTTTGAGAGCCATTACCTTGCATCATATACGGTAGCGCGCCAGGCTCGTAATCTGTAGTTCCCAGGTTCGAGTCCCAGCTGGGTCAGTGTTGAGATTTATTTCCGCAAAAATTCCCCGCCCTGCCCACGGTCAGTAGGGGACACCGATGGGCTTGGAAAGGCCGCCGTCCGTCGGATGGGACGTTAAGCCGTGGCCCCGTGTTTGGGAGAGCCATACCCTGTGCACGTTAAAGAACACGCTGGATGGCCTTGACGGGAGGCTACCCTCTGTCTCCCAACAGCTGTTCCAATGGGTCCCCTCCCCCAACCTTCTCTGAGCCTTCGGGGTCCATGTGACCTGGTCATTTAGCCCATGGTGTGCAAAAAAGTGCCGCTCAGAGGTAAAACAACCCAACCCAACTTGCATCACATAGCTTATTCAGTTAATCCTCAGCCTTTTTAGTTAATTCTCTTCGTTGTTATTCTAATTCTCTACCTGTTACTGATACCATCTAATTTCTCCTCCTAATATTGAATTCTCTACCACTGATCATTGAGATACTTTTAAGCTGTGCATTTAGCTCGCATGGTGAAAAGAAAATTCTGTTTACTACCGAAATAATTCAATGCAACTTTCCTTAATATATTCTTGTTAATATTTTTTCTATGTTTTGTATCCCCCCCCTCCCATCCCCGTGACCTCCTTGCCCTCTCCTCACAACCTACAGCAGGGGCTTTGTGTACAGGTTTGGCTCGCCGGCTTAATGATATATCCGTTAGACGGCGTTCTCTCCCAGCCCATCGGTGTCCTTTTTCTCGCAGAGGGCAGAATGGGGAATTATCGGAGAAAATATCAATGTAGACCCATTTGGGATTTTAAGTTCCAATAGCCACTTAACTGGTACCAGTTTTACGTTTTGTAAATAGGGAATCAAATTCATAGTTCAACAACTACTTAAGTAGCTTTTAACGGGGTTGGGTTGGGTTGTTTTACCTCTGAGGGGCACTTTTTTGCACACCATGGGCTAAATGGCCAGGTCACATGGACCCCGAAGGTCTCGGAGAACCCACTGGAACAGCTGTTGGGAGACAGATGGTAGCCTCCCGTCAAGGCCATCCAGCGTGTTCTTTAACGTGCACAGGGTATGGCTCTCCCGCACACGGGGCCACGGCTTAACGTCCCATCCGACGGACGGCTGCCTTTCCAAGCCCATCGGTGTCCCCTACTGACCGTGGGCAGGGCGGGGAATTTTGCGGAGATAAATCTCAACGCTGACCCAGCTGGGACTCGAACCTGGGAACTACAGATTACGAGCCTGGCGCGCTACCGACTGAGCCGCCCCCTTTTAACGGGGAAAATGCGAATATAAACATGTCATTAAAATCTGTCTAATCTCGATTTTTAACTGTATTCCTTCAGTATTCAAAGAGTTATGAAAAACCGGAATATAATCAGTTACATTGATTGGAAAGATGATTCAAAATTTGAAATTAAAGCAATAACCACTGTTTAATATAAACATTAAACTCTAGTGAAATGCATTAGCGTGTTTTAGAACGAGCTAAGTTATTAGTAAAAAATAAAGCCTCCATAACTCATTAAATGCAAACACAATATATTGATGTGAGAGTCGAGATTTAGATAGATATGACTGAGCTACTGAATTTATCTTAAGTTACATTTTTCCACGAAAAGCTTATTTAAAAAGCCACGGACACTGAATCTGACTTCTTTTTGACACTGTCTGAAACTGATAATCTTAAGTGATCACCAAGTATTTATTCGCATTTTTTTTCGAAAACAAATTCTTGTTTTTGCCATATCGTAACTGCAGCTACAACGTTATTGTTCTTCGCCATTTCAACTATAAGAAGAAAAGTCTAGCCTCGCCAAACGACCAAGGATCATTTGTCCACCGGATAGAACCGACATCACTTTTTTTGCTCGCACAAAAGCAACGGTTTGCTTCCCTCCCACAGTGCCCCCGCGTGCAACATCC
The DNA here is from genome assembly GCA_038380435.1 of Ryuthela nishihirai. NCBI lineage: Eukaryota > Metazoa > Arthropoda > Arachnida > Araneae > Heptathelidae > Ryuthela > Ryuthela nishihirai. The sequence goes on along the minus strand of JAWZYU010000029.1, from coordinate 24,846,403 downwards.
CTTCGCCGTTCGAAGCACACGAAATTCAGGGATGATGGAGGAGAGAGAAAGAGTCGGAGAGATTAGGAACGTACGGAGCACCGAGAGCAGTCGCATCAGTAATCCCGGCCATGGGAATGCTACCACCTGCCCCCCTGCTTCTCTCCGTTCCCATGGACCCGGCCCCTGCTGCCCGTAATTAGTGCCCCTAATTACTGAGCTTCGTGCTCTTTTTAGCCTTTCTGATTGGTGAGCCGGATGCAAGGTGTATCCGCTGTGTACGAGCGCGCAGCCATTCGGAGATGACTGCCGGGAAAACGCTCAGCCAGGAGCACAGCTTAAAATAACGAACGTGGTGATCAGTAGTGATGACCAAGATCTTCCCCTGTGACAGTTGTTGAGAGTGGTGGTCTTTTTTTCTTGTCGCTCCTACCGTCTTGTTCCGTGTTTTCTTTTTATAGTGAGTTGTTTATATATTTATATTCCGTCGTAGGTTGTTTCTTCAAGCAAATTGTACTTTTCGGTGTTAAAGTTCAATGAACCTCTTAGTAGTTGAGGTTATATTTTTGAGTTCGTTTTCGGAAAAACGAGCAAATGTTTTCACTATCGTCTACCCCTGCCCACGGTCAGTAGGAGACACCGATGGCATTGGAAAGGCTTTCGTCTGTTGGATGGGACGTTTAGCCGTGTCTCGTATACTGGAGAGCCATACCTTGTGCACGTTAAGGAACACGGTCTGTTTCCTAACAAGCTGTTCCAGTGGGTCCCTCTCCCCCAACCTTCTCTGAGCCTTCGGGGTCCTTCTGACTTGGCCATTTAGCCCATTGTATGCAAAAAATTACCTCTAATAGGTAAAGCAACCCAACGTCCGTCCATCCGTCCTTCTGTAGATATTCAGCTTTTTTGTTTTTTAAGATATATTGAAAAAAAATTTTTTTTCTGGGTTGGATAGGTAATATTGTAATTCGCATTTCCCGAATCTCTCAATTGCGCCCTCTAACTGTGGAAAAGTTTCAAAGTGGCAAAACTTGAAACGAATATTGCAAACGATATATAGCAGAATTGTGAAATTTTGGTGGTAAAAATGTGATGCTCAATAGGTTTACATTGAGAGCGATGATTTCTCCCTTACTCCTAAGGGAGTTCGAGGAAACGCAATATTCGCCAGAGCGGATGTATGTTATCCTTCTAGTTATTTTGGTACGAATTTCTCAGTGTGAGAGTTGGCTCAATTTGTGGTGAGCCAGGCTCGTAATCTGTACTACCTCGGTTCGAGTCCACGTGGTCTAGCCTTGAGATTTATCTCCTCTAAACTACCACCGTACCTTCAGTCAGATAAAGGCCCCTGATGGGTTTAGAAAGGCCGACGTTCGTCTGATTGGATGTAAAGGCTAAGGTGCCGTGTGCAGGAGAACCATACACGTTAAAGAACACTTGATGGTCTCAACGTAAGGCTTCTATCTGTCTCCTAACAGTTGTCCATTGAATCCCTCCTTTCAACCTCCTCTGATTCCTTGGGGTTCTTGAGACATTGCCATTTAGCCCACTGTGTGCAAAAGTGCTTTCAGAGGTGGAACAACTCATAATAATGCCGCTAATGTTCAAACGAACGAATTTTAAAAGCAATGTAAATACGCAATTGAGACTCATAGGTTAATTTTTGTTAGCATCAAATCACTTAACAGTGCTACATATAACGTGCCGAAATTTAAAAAGTAATCTATGAACAGCTGGGCTAAAAATTGTCATCCAATAATGGGCAATACTCTTAAATGCATCAGAACGACTAGAAAAAGAATGCAATTTGTATTAATATTTAATTTATTTGCACAAAATTTAATTCGAACTGAATTAAACTAATATAGGTAGTTTAAGCTGTTTTATATCGTATATGTAACCGTTTGAGCAAAAACAAAGCTTCCTTATAACAATTTAGTTGAGGGGGGTATGGGGTTACAGATTTTCGATCACTCCCGTGCTTTTAATCACACAATTGAATCCAAGGTTTGGTAACATCACAATCGTTTCTTAAGGATGGGACGTATCGTACAAATAATGCATGGAATGGGTCGCATTTCTCAATGCGTGAATGAATATCATCTTTTAAATATTGCACGAATTGAGTCGCATCTCTGAAATAATGCATGAAACGAATCGCATTTCTCAATGCATGAATGTTGCATTCCTTCTATAAGATTGATTGATTGCACCTTCTAGGTAAGTTCCCAACTTGACCAGCGTTGAGATTTATCTCGGCAAAATTCCTGGCCCTGTCACGATCAGTAGTAGGCCGTCGATGAGACGCTAAACCGTGGCCCGTGTGCAGGAGAGCCATACTCTGTGCATATTCATGCTGGATGGCCTTGACGGTAGGCTACCATCTGTCTTCTAATATCTAGCTGTCCAGTGGGTCCCCTTCTCTCAACCTTATCTGAGCCCTCGGGTGTCCTTGTGAGCTGGTCTTTTAGCCCATTGTGGGTTGGGTTGTTTTACCTCTGAGCGGCACTTTTTTGCACACCATGGGCTAAATGGCCAGGTCACATGGACCCCGAAGGCTCAGAGAAGGTAGGGGGAGGGGACCCACTGGAACAGCTGTTGGGAGACAGATGGTAGTCTCCCGTCAAGGCCATCCAGCGTGTTCTTTAACGTGAACAGGGTATGGCTCTCCCGCACACGGGGCCACGGTTTAACGTCCCATCCTACGGACGGCGGCCTTTCCAAGCCCATCGGTGTCCCCCTACTGACCGTGGGCAAGGCGGGGAATTTTGCGGAGATAAATCTCATCGCTAACCCAGCTGGGACTCGAACCTGGGAACTACAGATTACGAGCCTGGCTCGCTACCGACTGAGCCACCCCCGCCCGTTAGCCCATTGTGTGAAAATAACTCCGCTCAGAGGAAAAACAACCCAAACTTCTAGGTTATCTCCGCTATTTGTTTTGTGTATGAGTTTTGAATGAGTCGCATCCTTTAAACGATGCATCGGGTGAATCTCGTGTTGCAGATAATGAATACAATGAGTCACATGCTACAAATAAAGAGGAAAATGAATCGAATGTTATGAATATTTAATGTAAATAGGTCATGTATTTAAATTCATTAATGAGGCACATTATACAAATAATGTTTAAACAAGGGGCAGCATTATAAAATGAATTCGGAAATATTAGTTTCACTTCACAATTAATGCATAAAGATTCGTCGCATAATATAATTTACCTTTAAAGAAGGGCCCAAAAGACTTGAAAAGCAGGAGTCGTTTGCTCCAAGTTACCCATTAGGTATTAATTAGTCAGGTAATAATTTACTTCTCTTTCTCGTTGCTTTATCAATTGCTGGATCTTGTCGCAGTCCGAACAAGCCAGATAATGAGTTACTGCCACCAGACAACAATCTGATAATGCACGGTGTGTAATAACTTACCATCCGAAAGGATGCTTGTTACCAAGCGGTATTTAATATGCAAGTTGACCACCATTGAAATCTCGCAGAGTGTTGGCCTCATCTCACCTGAGAATTTATGTATACATGCGCTGACAACAAGCTTGTCTCGGTGTTTGTTCCAGTAGGAAATATTTGCGTGTATGCGCATGAATATGTATTTTGTTTTTTGGTTTCGGCAACGTTGTTATTCTCTTTTACTAATTAACTGGTAAATTACCTGTTCAGCATATTAATATTGCCTTGAAGAGAAAGATGCGTGTTGGCTCTTGATATTAGATAAGGATGGGTAGTGACCTTTATGATGCAATGGAAGAATCTAAAAAAAGTCAACATGGAGGGTTTGCACAGTGATTGATACTTTAATTTGGTAAATGGCAAAAATTTGTTGGTGTTTTTTTTTTCTGTATTTTTTTTTGATAATTGCGAGCTTAATGGCGCAGTTGTTCATCATTGATAAAATTTTTGAATTGGTTGTTAAAGATATAATCACAGATTTCAATCATCCTTCTTGATGTAGAGGGGCTTATTATTGATATGAAACATCTTGCCAGAAGCATAAATACTAACAGAATTTTTTTCTTACTGTTTAAATCCCGCCGAAAGTTTGTAGCGTAACTTTCGCCCATTCATAACTTTTTCCATCGACAACATATTACTCCATTCCCAACTTTCCATCGATAACATAACTACTCCATTCACAAGGTAGGCGATGGCAGCGCCCCCAGAAATTTCGGACACTTGCAGAGGGATTATTCCCGACACACGGGGGGCAGGGGTTGCTCAGTCGGTATCGCGCCAGGCTCGTAATCTGTAGTTCCCAGGTTCGAGTCCCAGCTGGGTCAGAGTTGAGATTTATCTCCGCAAAATTCCCCGCCCTGCCCACGGTCAGTAGGGAACACCGATGGGCTTGGAAAGGCCGCTCTCCGTCGGATGGGACGTTAAGCCGTGGCCCCGTGTCCGGGAGAGCCATACCCTGTGCACGTTAAAGAACACGCTGGATGGCCTTGACGGGAGGCTACCATCTGTCTCCTATCAGCTGTTCTAGTGGGTCCCCTCCCCCAACCTTCTCTGAGCCTTCGGGGTCCTGTGACCTGGCCATTTAGCCCATGGTGTGCAAAAAAGTGCGGCTCAGAGGTAAAACAACCCAACCCGCTCACTGGTCAGCAACGGAGGCACGCATTAAAATATTCTCCCCTGCATTCTCGCGCTCACTGGCAAGCAACGAAAGCATCGGCCCCGGCAACGTCGCCCACGGGATTGAAGAGGGCGCATATATTCTTGGCCATTTAGCCCATTGTGTGAAAAGTAGTGCCGCTCAGAAGTAAAGCAACCCAAAAGCTAAACTGTAAGAAATCATTTGAATTTATTCAGTCGTTATAAATATAAAGAAGCTTTACACATTGTCACATTCGTGTGTAAATGAACTTGCACTCTTCAAAAATTTCCTCTCAATCAGTATAATGCATTAATGTTCTGTTCTTTTATTGGTCTAGTTATTTACAAATGGCATGAATTAATATAAAAGTTTAACTTTTTGTGTATGTACATGATTTCCCATAAGTAATCTCTGTACTTTTTTCCTATTCTAGGTAAGTTGTTCGGCTGTTTCTTAGTGAATAAGTAAAAGAGTTTTAAGATAAAAGAGTGAAAAACTGGGTAAGTGTCGTTAAATTCTGCAGGATATTTTTCGTTTATAATTTGTCGTCTATCTGTAGACATTCATCTTTTTTTTTTATTTTAAGAGATGAACATTCTGTTTGGGTTGGCTAGGGTTGGGTTACCTCTGAGCGGCCCTTTTTTCGCATACCATGGGCTAAATGGCCAGGTCACATGGACCCCGAAGGCTCAGAAGGAGGGGACCCACTGGAACAGCTGTTGGGAGACAGATGGTAGCCTCCCGTCAAGGCCATCCAGCGTGTTCTTTAACGTGCACAGGGTATGGCTCTCCCGCACACGGGGCCACGGCTTAACGTCCTATCCGACGGACGGCGGCCTTTCCAAGCCCATCGGTGTCCCCTACTGACCGTGGGCAGGGCGGGGAATTTCGCGGAGATAAATCTCAACGCTGACCCAGCTGGGACTCGAACCTGGGAACTACAGATTACGAGTCTGGCGCGCTACCTACTGAGCCACCCCCGCCCCGGGTTGGCTAGGTATTGATTAAATGTTAGGATACGCATTTTCCTAATAACCTTATAGTTCCAATAGCGTCGTCTAACGGTGCAGAAAATGGAAAACTGTTAACGAATATTGCTAACGATTTATTTATGGTAGAAATTTTAGTGTTGAATTTAGGTATTAACGAAATATTACGGTTCGCATTTTCAGAATCTCTTAGTAGCTTTAATAGCATCCTCTAACGGTGGAAAACATTTGAATACGCAAAAAGAGTGAACGACTATTTCAAACCAGGGGTCGTCAATATTTATTAACGCGGACCACATTACAATCGTGGAATTTGTGAGCTAGACGTATTAGAAGGGGGTAGAATATGTACTGACAGGCTCCTGTCAGACCTCTGTGGCAAGCAGCTGCTTGAGGGGGTATTTATTTATTTTATTTTAGAATATGTACAAATAAATAATCCATTAAACAGCGGCTTGCCACAGAGGTCTGACCGGAGTCTGTTAGTTTATACGCCATAGTAGGTCTTGTGAGGATGGCAGGACCTCAGCAGAAAAATGGCAGATATATCCATGCCTTATCCGGGGCTCGAACCCAGGTCCCTTAGGTCAATAGCCAAGCGCACTAACAGAAAAATAAACGCTTGATTTTTTTTTTTAAATATCGATTTATTCTTGCAAAAATAAATGTATATTTTTGATTATTTATATCTCAAATGAAAATAATATTTGAAAAATTAAAAAATACCAAAAATTCACATATATATATACATAAGCACATATAAATAAAAAATAAATAAATACCCCCCACAAGCAGCTGCTTGCCACAGAGGTCTGACAGGAGCCTGTCAGTTTATATGCCATAGTAGAAGGTCTGAGAGGATGGCAGGACCTCAGCAGAAAAACGACACAAACAGCCATGCCTTACCCGGGGCTCGAACCCAGGTCCCTTAGGTCAGTAGCCAAGCGCGCTAACTTACTCGGCCATGGGACGGCAAGCACATATAAAAGGAATATTTTATCTAAAATATTAATGAGGCTTAATATTTTGTGCCAACTTAGTAAAATCAACTTAAAAGCCAGTACTACTAGCCATTGCGTTGAATGCAAATATTCGCTTGTCATTTGTGATCGAAATTTGATTTTGATAAAAATTCATTCAAGAAAACGTGTCTTCGCGAATATAAGTGCTAGCGAACACGGTTATCATTCCGGTCGAGAATCGTTTCAGAAAAGTAGTGAAGTCTGAGCATTTTTAAAGTCTTGCATAAAATGTGGCAGGGGTTGGTTCAGTCGCTAGCGCACCAGACTCATAATCTGAACCAAGGTCGAGTCTCACTTGGGCTAGCTCTGAGATTTATCTCCGCTAAGTTCTCACCCTTCTCTCGGTGAGAGAGGGGACGCCGATGGGTTTGGAAAGAGTGTTGTATGGAACGTAAAGCCATGGCCTCGTCGTCGGGAGAACCCATACCCTGTGTGGGGGTGGCTCAGTCGGTAGCGCGCCAGGCTCGTAATCTGCAGTTCCCAGGCTCGAGTCCCAGCTGGGTCAGCGTCGAGATTTATCTCCGCAAACCTCCCCGTCCTGCCCACGGTCAGTAGGGGACACCGATGAGCTTGTGAAGGCCGTCGTCCCTCGGATGGGACGTTAAATCGTGGCCCCGTGTTTGGGAGAGCCATACCCTGTGCACGTTAAAGAACACACTGGATGGCCATCTGTCTCTCAACGGCTGTTCCAGTGGGTCCTCTCCCCCAACCTTCTCTGAGCCTTCGGGGTTCTTGTGACCTCGCCATTTAGCCCATTGTGTGCAAAACAGTGCCGCTCAAAGGTAAAACAACCCAACCCATAACCTGTGAATGGGGGCGGGGGTGGCTCAGTCGGTAGCGCGCCAGGCTCGAGTCCCAGCTGGGTGAGCGTTGAGATTTATCTCCGCAAAATTACCCGCCCTGCCCACGGTCAGTAGGGGACACCGATGGGCTTGGAAAGCCGCCGTCCGTCGGATGGGACGTTAAGCCGTGACCCCGTGTGCGGGAGAGCCATACCCTGTGCACGTTAAAGAACACGCTGGATGGCCTTGACGGGAGGCTACCATCTGTCTCCTAACAGCTATTCCAGTGGGTCCCCTCCCCCAATCTTCTCTGAGCCTTCGGGGTCTATGTGACCTGGCCATTTAGCCCATGGTGTGCAAAAAAATGCCGCTCAGAGGTAAAACAACCCAACTCTGTGAATGTTAAAGAATACGCCCAGGAGCTTTGAGAGAAAGCTTGCATTTGTCTCCAGTCCAGTGGGTCCCCTTCTCCAAACCTTCTCTGAGCTCTTTAGGGTTCTTGTGGCCTGTCCATTGTGTGCATAAAAATGTACTCAAAGGTGAACCAACTTGCATTATATTACCGGGATAAAACTCCACAGATTTAACTAATTTTTTCAATGTATCATTCGTTTGCCAATCAGATTTGTTGGAAAATAAAATTATTTTCCTGGGAGAGGCGAATGCAATTTTTTTCGTCTTTAAGAGATATACGAAAACATCTTCTGTGTTCTATAGATTCTAATAAAATATTCTATTTGCATTTTCACAATCAACCGTTAGTTCTAATTTCTACTGTTAGAGTGTGCTAAAGGCGAAAAATATAAAAACTTATCTTTAAAAAGGAGCAATCCATATTCGCCAGAGTCGATATGTTGTCTTCTAGTGTCTATTTGAAAATACGACATATTACGTAGTATTTAAGTTGCAGTGGCCGTTTGAAAAAAATATTTCATGCTAAATCGGAATTAAGTGAGTTTAAAAAAAATTAAAAACAGTTAAAGAAAACATATTGAGTGTAGGCCACATTAGGTCAGGTTCAGGCCCATCTGCCATCAAGACACAGTTACGACCATATGCTTTGGGCATAAAACCAAACAAAAATTCTGCTGCTTGGAATCGCGTGAAACTCGCCCGTTTGTGTACTCGTGATACGTGTATCACATGGGTGATTAACAAATGAGAGCGCTCACTTCTAAGAAGAGAAGAAATAATCCAAAACTTGGAAATCCGCTTGGACAAAGCTGTGCGCTCATTTGCGACTTCCCAGTGAGGGCGTTTGTCAGGTTTCGCCTGGAAGTCGTTAATAGGACATTGATCGTTCTTAGAGCAAGAGAAAAAAAAAGTGTATAGAAAATGTCTGGGCATTCTGACGAAGCCGCACATTATTATGAAGAACAGGCAGAAAGCAAATGGAATTATGTCATAATGTTTGCTCTCTGTGTCTGGGTTCCAAGTTCTACACTAAGAGCAGCACAACGAATGCCCATCGAGTTTTTACCGGCCATTGTCACCGACTTCTGGATGTCATTTCTACGCGTATTGAGGACTGTCCCCTTTTGTTACTGATATTAAGGAAAAAGCAAGACTATAAATCCTTGAACTGTAGGAGCGGGGGTGGCTCAGTCGGTAGCGCGCCAGGCTCGTAATTTGTAGTTCCCAGGTTCGAGTCCCAGCTGGGTCAGCGTTGAGATTTATCTCCGCAAAATTCCCCGCCCTGCCCTGCCCACGGTCAGTAGGGGACACCGATGGGCTTGGAAAGGCCGCCGTCCGTCGGATGGGACGTTAAGCCGTGGCCCCGTGTATGGGAGAGCCATACCCTGTGCACGTTAAAGAACACGCTGGATGGCCTTGACGGGAGGCTACCATCTGTCTCCCAACAGCTGTTCCAGTGGGTCCCCTCACCCAACCTTCTCTGAGCCTTCGGGGTCCATGTGACCTGGCCATTTAGCCCATGGTGTGCAAAAAAGTGCCGCTCAGAGGTAAAACAACCCAACCCTTGAATTGTAACTGGTAACGTTTGTCACAACATCGACCTACCATCACACACAAAAAAACCTTTTTTCTAATTTTAACAAACCAGGTGTTACAAAATAAATTCACTTCTCTTATTTAAGAAACTACTACAAGTAGTAGTGTATTTCTTAAAAAACCTCGGATACACTCTGAATTTTTTTTAGGTATGCAATACCATTTATAAAAAATCATAATTAAGTCAACAATGCCTACTTGAATGATCAGATAATATATATATACGTATTAATACTTGCCATAATTTTTCTAAATATTTAGATTTCAGGTTAGCCTGCCAAGTTGCACAAAAGTTTGGGGAACATATTACATCAAATTATTATCCTCTTAGTAAGAAAGTTTCGAAAATTTCCTTATGTTTTCTCTTATATATTGCATTTACAAATTATCTCAATAGAATGTAATAAAATTATATATCGCTATTATTATGCGGCAAAACAATCTGAAGTGAAAAAAAGTAAAATTGAAAAGAAATTACATATAGAAATATACGGGTTGGGTTGTTTTACCTCTGAGCGGCACTTTTTTGCACACCATGGGCTAAATGGCCAGGTCACATGGACCCCGAAGGCTCAGAGAAGGTAGGGGGAGGGGACCCACTGGAACAGCTGTTGGGAGACAGATGGTAGTCTCCCGTCAAGGCCATCCAGCGTGTTCTTTAACGTGAACAGGGTATGGCTCTCCCGCACACGGGGCCACGGTTTAACGTCCCATCCTACGGACGGCGGCCTTTCCAAGCCCATCGGTGTCCCCCTACTGACCGTGGGCAAGGCGGGGAATTTTGCGGAGATAAATCTCATCGCTAACCCAGCTGGGACTCGAACCTGGGAACTACAGATTACGAGCCTGGCTCGCTACCGACTGAGCCACCCCCGCCCGTTAGCCCATTGTGTGAAAATAACTCCGCTCAGAGGAAAAACAACCCAAACTTCTAGGTTATCTCCGCTATTTGTTTTGTGTATGAGTTTTGAATGAGTCGCATCCTTTAAACGATGCATCGGGTGAATCTCGTGTTGCAGATAATGAATACAATGAGTCACATGCTACAAATAAAGAGGAAAATGAATCGAATGTTATGAATATTTAATGTAAATAGGTCATGTATTTAAATTCATTAATGAGGCACATTATACAAATAATGTTTAAACAAGGGGCAGCATTATAAAATGAATTCGGAAATATTAGTTTCACTTCACAATTAATGCATAAAGATTCGTCGCATAATATAATTTACCTTTAAAGAAGGGCCCAAAAGACTTGAAAAGCAGGAGTCGTTTGCTCCAAGTTACCCATTAGGTATTAATTAGTCAGGTAATAATTTACTTCTCTTTCTCGTTGCTTTATCAATTGCTGGATCTTGTCGCAGTCCGAACAAGCCAGATAATGAGTTACTGCCACCAGACAACAATCTGATAATGCACGGTGTGTAATAACTTACCATCCGAAAGGATGCTTGTTACCAAGCGGTATTTAATATGCAAGTTGACCACCATTGAAATCTCGCAGAGTGTTGGCCTCATCTCACCTGAGAATTTATGTATACATGCGCTGACAACAAGCTTGTCTCGGTGTTTGTTCCAGTAGGAAATATTTGCGTGTATGCGCATGAATATGTATTTTGTTTTTTGGTTTCGGCAACGTTGTTATTCTCTTTTACTAATTAACTGGTAAATTACCTGTTCAGCATATTAATATTGCCTTGAAGAGAAAGATGCGTGTTGGCTCTTGATATTAGATAAGGATGGGTAGTGACCTTTATGATGCAATGGAAGAATCTAAAAAAAGTCAACATGGAGGGTTTGCACAGTGATTGATACTTTAATTTGGTAAATGGCAAAAATTTGTTGGTGTTTTTTTTTTCTGTATTTTTTTTTGATAATTGCGAGCTTAATGGCGCAGTTGTTCATCATTGATAAAATTTTTGAATTGGTTGTTAAAGATATAATCACAGATTTCAATCATCCTTCTTGATGTAGAGGGGCTTATTATTGATATGAAACATCTTGCCAGAAGCATAAATACTAACAGAATTTTTTTCTTACTGTTTAAATCCCGCCGAAAGTTTGTAGCGTAACTTTCGCCCATTCATAACTTTTTCCATCGACAACATATTACTCCATTCCCAACTTTCCATCGATAACATAACTACTCCATTCACAAGGTAGGCGATGGCAGCGCCCCCAGAAATTTCGGACACTTGCAGAGGGATTATTCCCGACACACGGGGGGCAGGGGTTGCTCAGTCGGTATCGCGCCAGGCTCGTAATCTGTAGTTCCCAGGTTCGAGTCCCAGCTGGGTCAGAGTTGAGATTTATCTCCGCAAAATTCCCCGCCCTGCCCACGGTCAGTAGGGAACACCGATGGGCTTGGAAAGGCCGCTCTCCGTCGGATGGGACGTTAAGCCGTGGCCCCGTGTCCGGGAGAGCCATACCCTGTGCACGTTAAAGAACACGCTGGATGGCCTTGACGGGAGGCTACCATCTGTCTCCTATCAGCTGTTCTAGTGGGTCCCCTCCCCCAACCTTCTCTGAGCCTTCGGGGTCCTGTGACCTGGCCATTTAGCCCATGGTGTGCAAAAAAGTGCGGCTCAGAGGTAAAACAACCCAACCCGCTCACTGGTCAGCAACGGAGACACGCATTAAAATATTCTCCCCTGCATTCTCGCGCTCACTGGCAAGCAACGAAAGCATCGGCCCCGGCAACGTCGCCCACGGGATTGAAGAGGGCGCATATATTCTTGGCCATTTAGCCCATTGTGTGAAAAGTAGTGCCGCTCAGAAGTAAAGCAACCCAAAAGCTAAACTGTAAGAAATCATTTGAATTTATTCAGTCGTTATAAATATAAAGAAGCTTTACACATTGTCACATTCGTGTGTAAATGAACTTGCACTCTTCAAAAATTTCCTCTCAATCAGTATAATGCATTAATGTTCTGTTCTTTTATTGGTCTAGTTATTTACAAATGGCATGAATTAATATAAAAGTTTAACTTTTTGTGTATGTACATGATTTCCCATAAGTAATCTCTGTACTTTTTTCCTATTCTAGGTAAGTTGTTCGGCTGTTTCTTAGTGAATAAGTAAAAGAGTTTTAAGATAAAAGAGTGAAAAACTGGGTAAGTGTCGTTAAATTCTGCAGGATATTTTTCGTTTATAATTTGTCGTCTATCTGTAGACATTCATCTTTTTTTTTTATTTTAAGAGATGAACATTCTGTTTGGGTTGGCTAGGGTTGGGTTACCTCTGAGCGGCCCTTTTTTCGCATACCATGGGCTAAATGGCCAGGTCACATGGACCCCGAAGGCTCAGAAGGAGGGGACCCACTGGAACAGCTGTTGGGAGACAGATGGTAGCCTCCCGTCAAGGCCATCCAGCGTGTTCTTTAACGTGCACAGGGTATGGCTCTCCCGCACACGGGGCCACGGCTTAACGTCCTATCCGACGGACGGCGGCCTTTCCAAGCCCATCGGTGTCCCCTACTGACCGTGGGCAGGGCGGGGAATTTCGCGGAGATAAATCTCAACGCTGACCCAGCTGGGACTCGAACCTGGGAACTACAGATTACGAGTCTGGCGCGCTACCTACTGAGCCACCCCCGCCCCGGGTTGGCTAGGTATTGATTAAATGTTAGGATACGCATTTTCCTAATAACCTTATAGTTCCAATAGCGTCGTCTAACGGTGCAGAAAATGGAAAACTGTTAACGAATATTGCTAACGATTTATTTATGGTAGAAATTTTAGTGTTGAATTTAGGTATTAACGAAATATTACGGTTCGCATTTTCAGAATCTCTTAGTAGCTTTAATAGCATCCTCTAACGGTGGAAAACATTTGAATACGCAAAAAGAGTGAACGACTATTTCAAACCAGGGGTCGTCAATATTTATTAACGCGGACCACATTACAATCGTGGAATTTGTGAGCTAGACGTATTAGAAGGGGGTAGAATATGTACTGACAGGCTCCTGTCAGACCTCTGTGGCAAGCAGCTGCTTGAGGGGGTATTTATTTATTTTATTTTAGAATATGTACAAATAAATAATCCATTAAACAGCGGCTTGCCACAGAGGTCTGACCGGAGTCTGTTAGTTTATACGCCATAGTAGGTCTTGTGAGGATGGCAGGACCTCAGCAGAAAAATGGCAGATATATCCATGCCTTATCCGGGGCTCGAACCCAGGTCCCTTAGGTCAATAGCCAAGCGCACTAACAGAAAAATAAACGCTTGATTTTTTTTTTTAAATATCGATTTATTCTTGCAAAAATAAATGTATATTTTTGATTATTTATATCTCAAATGAAAATAATATTTGAAAAATTAAAAAATACCAAAAATTCACATATATATATACATAAGCACATATAAATAAAAAATAAATAAATACCCCCCACAAGCAGCTGCTTGCCACAGAGGTCTGACAGGAGCCTGTCAGTTTATATGCCATAGTAGAAGGTCTGAGAGGATGGCAGGACCTCAGCAGAAAAACGACACAAACAGCCATGCCTTACCCGGGGCTCGAACCCAGGTCCCTTAGGTCAGTAGCCAAGCGCGCTAACTTACTCGGCCATGGGACGGCAAGCACATATAAAAGGAATATTTTATCTAAAATATTAATGAGGCTTAATATTTTGTGCCAACTTAGTAAAATCAACTTAAAAGCCAGTACTACTAGCCATTGCGTTGAATGCAAATATTCGCTTGTCATTTGTGATCGAAATTTGATTTTGATAAAAATTCATTCAAGAAAACGTGTCTTCGCGAATATAAGTGCTAGCGAACACGGTTATCATTCCGGTCGAGAATCGTTTCAGAAAAGTAGTGAAGTCTGAGCATTTTTAAAGTCTTGCATAAAATGTGGCAGGGGTTGGTTCAGTCGCTAGCGCACCAGACTCATAATCTGAACCAAGGTCGAGTCTCACTTGGGCTAGCTCTGAGATTTATCTCCGCTAAGTTCTCACCCTTCTCTCGGTGAGAGAGGGGACGCCGATGGGTTTGGAAAGAGTGTTGTATGGAACGTAAAGCCATGGCCTCGTCGTCGGGAGAACCCATACCCTGTGTGGGGGTGGCTCAGTCGGTAGCGCGCCAGGCTCGTAATCTGCAGTTCCCAGGCTCGAGTCCCAGCTGGGTCAGCGTCGAGATTTATCTCCGCAAACCTCCCCGTCCTGCCCACGGTCAGTAGGGGACACCGATGAGCTTGTGAAGGCCGTCGTCCCTCGGATGGGACGTTAAATCGTGGCCCCGTGTTTGGGAGAGCCATACCCTGTGCACGTTAAAGAACACACTGGATGGCCATCTGTCTCTCAACGGCTGTTCCAGTGGGTCCTCTCCCCCAACCTTCTCTGAGCCTTCGGGGTTCTTGTGACCTCGCCATTTAGCCCATTGTGTGCAAAACAGTGCCGCTCAAAGGTAAAACAACCCAACCCATAACCTGTGAATGGGGGCGGGGGTGGCTCAGTCGGTAGCGCGCCAGGCTCGAGTCCCAGCTGGGTGAGCGTTGAGATTTATCTCCGCAAAATTACCCGCCCTGCCCACGGTCAGTAGGGGACACCGATGGGCTTGGAAAGCCGCCGTCCGTCGGATGGGACGTTAAGCCGTGACCCCGTGTGCGGGAGAGCCATACCCTGTGCACGTTAAAGAACACGCTGGATGGCCTTGACGGGAGGCTACCATCTGTCTCCTAACAGCTATTCCAGTGGGTCCCCTCCCCCAATCTTCTCTGAGCCTTCGGGGTCTATGTGACCTGGCCATTTAGCCCATGGTGTGCAAAAAAATGCCGCTCAGAGGTAAAACAACCCAACTCTGTGAATGTTAAAGAATACGCCCAGGAGCTTTGAGAGAAAGCTTGCATTTGTCTCCAGTCCAGTGGGTCCCCTTCTCCAAACCTTCTCTGAGCTCTTTAGGGTTCTTGTGGCCTGTCCATTGTGTGCATAAAAATGTACTCAAAGGTGAACCAACTTGCATTATATTACCGGGATAAAACTCCACAGATTTAACTAATTTTTTCAATGTATCATTCGTTTGCCAATCAGATTTGTTGGAAAATAAAATTATTTTCCTGGGAGAGGCGAATGCAATTTTTTTCGTCTTTAAGAGATATACGAAAACATCTTCTGTGTTCTATAGATTCTAATAAAATATTCTATTTGCATTTTCACAATCAACCGTTAGTTCTAATTTCTACTGTTAGAGTGTGCTAAAGGCGAAAAATATAAAAACTTATCTTTAAAAAGGAGCAATCCATATTCGCCAGAGTCGATATGTTGTCTTCTAGTGTCTATTTGAAAATACGACATATTACGTAGTATTTAAGTTGCAGTGGCCGTTTGAAAAAAATATTTCATGCTAAATCGGAATTAAGTGAGTTTAAAAAAAATTAAAAACAGTTAAAGAAAACATATTGAGTGTAGGCCACATTAGGTCAGGTTCAGGCCCATCTGCCATCAAGACACAGTTACGACCATATGCTTTGGGCATAAAACCAAACAAAAATTCTGCTGCTTGGAATCGCGTGAAACTCGCCCGTTTGTGTACTCGTGATACGTGTATCACATGGGTGATTAACAAATGAGAGCGCTCACTTCTAAGAAGAGAAGAAATAATCCAAAACTTGGAAATCCGCTTGGACAAAGCTGTGCGCTCATTTGCGACTTCCCAGTGAGGGCGTTTGTCAGGTTTCGCCTGGAAGTCGTTAATAGGACATTGATCGTTCTTAGAGCAAGAGAAAAAAAAAGTGTATAGAAAATGTCTGGGCATTCTGACGAAGCCGCACATTATTATGAAGAACAGGCAGAAAGCAAATGGAATTATGTCATAATGTTTGCTCTCTGTGTCTGGGTTCCAAGTTCTACACTAAGAGCAGCACAACGAATGCCCATCGAGTTTTTACCGGCCATTGTCACCGACTTCTGGATGTCATTTCTACGCGTATTGAGGACTGTCCCCTTTTGTTACTGATATTAAGGAAAAAGCAAGACTATAAATCCTTGAACTGTAGGAGCGGGGGTGGCTCAGTCGGTAGCGCGCCAGGCTCGTAATTTGTAGTTCCCAGGTTCGAGTCCCAGCTGGGTCAGCGTTGAGATTTATCTCCGCAAAATTCCCCGCCCTGCCCTGCCCACGGTCAGTAGGGGACACCGATGGGCTTGGAAAGGCCGCCGTCCGTCGGATGGGACGTTAAGCCGTGGCCCCGTGTATGGGAGAGCCATACCCTGTGCACGTTAAAGAACACGCTGGATGGCCTTGACGGGAGGCTACCATCTGTCTCCCAACAGCTGTTCCAGTGGGTCCCCTCACCCAACCTTCTCTGAGCCTTCGGGGTCCATGTGACCTGGCCATTTAGCCCATGGTGTGCAAAAAAGTGCCGCTCAGAGGTAAAACAACCCAACCCTTGAATTGTAACTGGTAACGTTTGTCACAACATCGACCTACCATCACACACAAAAAAACCTTTTTTCTAATTTTAACAAACCAGGTGTTACAAAATAAATTCACTTCTCTTATTTAAGAAACTACTACAAGTAGTAGTGTATTTCTTAAAAAACCTCGGATACACTCTGAATTTTTTTTAGGTATGCAATACCATTTATAAAAAATCATAATTAAGTCAACAATGCCTACTTGAATGATCAGATAATATATATATACGTATTAATACTTGCCATAATTTTTCTAAATATTTAGATTTCAGGTTAGCCTGCCAAGTTGCACAAAAGTTTGGGGAACATATTACATCAAATTATTATCCTCTTAGTAAGAAAGTTTCGAAAATTTCCTTATGTTTTCTCTTATATATTGCATTTACAAATTATCTCAATAGAATGTAATAAAATTATATATCGCTATTATTATGCGGCAAAACAATCTGAAGTGAAAAAAAGTAAAATTGAAAAGAAATTACATATAGAAATATACGGGTTGGATTGTTTTACCTCTGAGCGGCACTTTTTTGCACACCATGGGCTAAATGGCCAGGTCACATGGACCCCAAAGGCTCAGAGAAGGTTGGTAGAGGGGACCCACTGGAACAGCTGTTGGGAGACAGATGGTAGCCTCCCGTCAAGGCCATCCAGCGTGTTCTTTAACGTGCACAGGGTATGGCTCTCCCGCACACGGCGCCACGGCTTAACGTCCCATCCGACGGACGGCTGCCTTTTCAAGCCCATCGGTGTCCCCTACTGACCGTGGGCACAGCGGGGAAATTTTGCGGAGATAAATCTCAACGCTGACCTAGCTGGGACTCGAACCTGGGAACTACAGATTATGAGCCTGGCGCGCTACTGACTGAGCCTACCTCGCCCCGATAGAAATATACGAAAACCTTCACTAGAGTTACAACTTCCTTGTGAAGGAATTCTGCCTTTTTACTTTGTTACAACGCTTATTGACAAACTTACAAAGTTTTAACTTTTTATATGTAGAATGTCGTGGATCACTTTATGCATAGGAGTTTTCAAGCCTTTAAATTCAGATTAGTGTTTTATGAAGTTTCCAGTAGTTTTCAATCCAGATTTTTGATTATAGCTACCTTCTAATCCCTACCTTCTGATCCATTAGTTTTCGAGTCATATGGAGAGGCCGCTGTACTCTCGTCAAAATAGAGGATGGGCTTGGAAAGCCGTCATCCTTCGGATGGAACGTTAAGCTGTAGCCATGGAGAGGAGAGAGTTGGTTTATCTCTGAAAAACACTTTTATGCATGATGGTCTAAATGGCCACATTACAAAACTCCGAAAGCTCAGAAAAGATAGGGGAGAAGGAACCCACTGGGCAGCTATTAAGAGTTGGGTTGGGTTGTTTTACCTCTGAGCGGCACTTTTTTGCACACCATGGGCTAAATGGCCAGGTCACATGGACCCCGAAGGCTCAGAGAAGGTTGGGGGAGGGGACCCACTGGAAAAGCTGTTGGGAGACAGATGGTAGCCTCTGTCGTTTGCAAAAAAGTGCCGCTCAGAGGAAACCAACTCTCTCTCTCTGCCTATCAAGGCCATCCAGCGTGTTCTTTAACGTGCACAGGGTATATGTCTCTCGCACACGGAACCACGGCTTAACGTCCCATCCGACGGACGGCGGCCTTTCCAAGCTCATCGGTGTCCCCTACTGACGTGGGCAGGGCGGGGAATTTTGCGGAGATAAGCTATTAGGAGACCGATGCAGACTATCGTCAAGGGGTACCTAATTTTGGCGACGCCGCTGAAACGTGTTCCAGCGGGTCCCCTCCCCCAACCTTCTCTGAACTTTCGTGGTCTTTTTGACCTGGCCATTTAGCCCATTGTGTGCAAAAAAGTGCCGCTCAGAAGTAAAACAACCCAACCAAAAAGCCCTTGAAACGCTAAGGGGTAGGTACCTAATTCTGTCAAAATGTTGAATGTTCCTAAACACTGTTGAAATGCTTAGGGTTACTTAAACGCTGCGAAAATTCCTAAGAGTACCTAAACACTGCCGAAACATTTAGAGGTGCCTAAACAATATCGAAACATTTAAGAGTACAAAAATACTGTTTAAACTTTTAAGGCTACATAAAACACTGTTGAAACGTTTAAGGATACTGGACACTGTCGAATTATGTCTACTTATGTCTACTTATGTTGAAGCACTTATGTAGTATCGATATACCCTGGCTGCGCCATATTTACAGACTAAAAGTAGTGATTATAGCTAAGTATAAAAATACTATGAATAATTTTGGTAAAAATAATAGTTAAAGAACTGCTATTATATACACTTGAATCGCAAAAGAATGAAATCCCCTCAAGCAGCTGCTTGACATAGAAGTCTGACAGGAACCTGTCAGTTTAATACGCTGTGGAGAAGATCTGGAAGGAGAGGTCTTAGCATAAAATATAATGGTAAAAAAACGTTTGCCAATATTTCTACTGGTAGTACGAGTATGTAGAAGAAACCGTATTATGTATGTATATAAAAATAATAAAACCGTAAAACGTATGTATTATGGCTGTTTTACCTCGTTAAGTCGGTTACCTTTGCGTATTTCGTTTCCTAGGTGTCGAATATGTAGTTAATTTTCAAACTCGAGTCGTACTTCTATATAAAAAAAATCTATTCACGAAAAATGAGGGTTGGGTTGTTTTACCTCTGAGCGGCGCTTTTTTGCACACCATGGGCTAAATGGCCAGGTCACAAGGACCCCGAAGGCTCAGAGAAGGTTGGGTGAGGGGACCCACTGGAACAGCTGTTGGGAGACAGATGGTAGCCTCCCGTCAAGGCCATTCAGCGTGTTCTTTAACGTGCACAGGGTATGTCTCTCCCGCACACGAGGGGCGGGGGTGGCTCAATCGGTAGCGTGCCAGGCTCGTAATCTGTAGTTCCCAGGTTCGAGTCCCAGCTTTGTCAGCGTTGAGAATTATCTCCGCAAAATTCCATGCCCTGCCCACGGTCAGTAGGGGACACCGATGGGAAGGCCGCCGTCCGTCGGATGGGACGTTAAGCCGTGGCTCCGTGTGCAGGAGAGACATACCCTGTGCACGTTAAAGAACACGCTGGATGGCCTTGACGGGAGGCTACCATCTGTCTCCCAACAGCTGTTCCAGTGGGTCCCCTCCCCCAACCTTCTCTGAGCTTTCGGGGTCCATGTGACCTGGCCATTTAGCCCATGGTGTGCAAAAAAGTGCCGCTCAGAGGTAAAACAACCCAACTCTCCCGCACACGGGACTACGGCTTAGCGTCCCATCCGACGGACGGCGGCCTTTCAAAGCCCATCGGTGTCCCCTACTGACCGTGGCAGGGCGGGGAATTTTGCGGAGATAAATCTCAACGCTGACCCAGCTGGGACTCGAACCTGGGAACTACAGATTACGAGCCTGGCGCGCTACCGACTGAGCCACCCCCGCCCCGAAAAATGAGGGAAAGTTATCATTTGAAGAAGGTGCATTAATTAGAACTCAAATCAATCTGTTTATTTGCACTTACAATTTCGATAGTTCGCAAAGTAAACGAGGAAGGAAAAAAGCCTCCAATAGAGTAAAAAAACCTTGAATGTGCAGTAAATAAATTGATAAAAATGTAAAGAATCACGATAGAACGAACTAGTGATTTTTATTTCCCATCTCATAAACGTTGCAAACTTGAAAACATTAAAAAAAAAGATCCCACCTTCTTAACTATTTAACAAGTGAATTCATCATCATTTAAACTTACCTTAGCATATTGGGGCGGGGGTGGCTCAGTCGGTAGCGCGCCAGGCTCGTAATCTGTAGTTCCCAGGTTCGAGTCCCAGCTGGGTCAGCGTTGAGATTTATCTCCGCAAAATTCCCCGCCCTGCCCTCGGTCAGTAGGGGACACCGATGGGCTTGGAAAGGCCGCCGTCCGTCGGATGGGACGTTAAGCCGTGGCCCCGTGTATGGGAGAGCCATACCCTGTGCACGTTAAAGAACACGCTGGATGGCCTTGACGGGAGGCTACCATCTGTCTCCCAACAGCTGTTCCAGTGGGTCCCCTCACCCAACCTTCTCTGAGCCTTCGGGGTCCATGTGACCTGGTCATTTAGCCCATGGTGTGCAAAAAAGTGCCGCTCAGAGGTAAAACAACCCAACCTTAGCTTATTCTAAGAAGTAATATACCAATTTGCAGCGTTTTTACGGTGTTTGGCAGAGCGTTGAAAACTGCTAGTCTGGAAAATAAAGCCTTTTTGAGGAATCGTTTTCCGAGAAAATTTAATCTTAATATTAATAAGTTGTCGGAAAGATTCGTATCCCTTTCAAAAGTTAGAAAATTCAGAAGTTCCGGTTTTTCGTATGCATTTTCCTGTTTCTGAATCGTTTAAATTTGTGTCCAATTCGTGTCTCAACTGTGCCAGGGTTGAGATTTTTTCTCCGTCTATTCCCATTCTGCCATGCGATGTGAAAATGGGGACACATAAATGCCCCCCCCCTCGTCCGTCTGATGGGACACAAATCAGGGGCCCCTTTTGCAGGAGGCCATATATCCTGTATATGTTAAAGAACACGGTGGATGACCTTGACGGGGGGGGGGAGTTTACATTCTAACATTTGCCCATTGAGGATCCTTCTCCTAACCAGTTCTGAGCCTTTGGAGTACTCGTGATGGGGCTGGGGTGGCTCAGTCGGTAGCGCGCCAGGCTCGTAATCTGTAGTTCCCAGGTTCGAGTCCCAGCTGGGTCAGCGTTGAGATTTATCTCCGCAAAAACTCGCCGCCCTGCCTCGGTCAGTAGGGGACACCGATGGGCTTGGAAAGGCCGCGTCCGTCGGATGGGACGTTAAGCCGTGACCCCGTGTGCGGGAGAGCCATACCCTGTGCACGTTAAAGAACACGCTGGATGGCCTTGACGGGAGGCTACCATCTGTCTCCCAACAGCTGTTCCAGTGGGTCCCCTCCCCCAACCTTCTATGAGCTTTCGGGGTCCTTGTGACCTGGCCATTTAGCCCATGGTGTGCAAAAAAAGTGCCTCTCAGAGGTAAAACAACCCAACCCAAAATCCTCGTGACCTGGCCATTTAACCCAGAGGTAAAACAGTCCAACTCTTTAAAGTTTCTGATCAGACTAATACCTGAAACTTTATTAACACAAACTCTGTATTTTTTTCATCTTCACAAAGTTGAACAGAATCCGATACCTTGCCTCTGTCGATTACTTCGGTGCAAATATTTAGATATTTACTCTAGTTCTTACATATTTCTCTAGCTTGTGTGAGGATTAATCAATCTTTGGGTTAAACCTTCATCTTAACGTTATGTTCTAAAGGAGGGAACGAATGATAGTAATTTTTTTTTCTATAGAATAAGCAACAAACATCATCAGCATGTCATTAATTACTTCTCCGAGACCCCAATAATTTCTAACGTTGGCGGCTTGCTTTTCGTAAAGAAAGCAGCACCCGTGCTTTGAAAGTTGCACCAAATTCAGTGGAGTAATTATGCATTGCTCTGAACAGTTGACGCTTGGGATTAAAATATTCTTTCCTAAATTCTGTTGATTTTTTTTTTGTATGTGTATATATCCTAGACGGTGTAAGTGCTACTGCATATGGGAAATGGCTGCACCCCCTCTGTTGTTGGAAATGCTCTTCATGTATCATCTTAATCTAAATATTGTTTTTACGCGAAAGAAAATGATACTTTCCGCGTGCCGCGGTTTTTGAAAAATTTAAACACTCATTAATTCCGTTGGGAATTAAGCGGCATCGGAAGTTTAAACGCGGATGCAGGGTTTGTGGGGAGTTGGGAGAGACTTATTTGAGTGGTTTTGGTGGTGGTGTAGTTGGCAGCCAAAGTGACGTTGCTGGAATCGATAAGAGGAGGATAAGGGATTGAAAATGATCCTTGTATTTAGTTTCAAATGCCATGAGGTAGTAGATGTTACTTTTTTGTAGTGAATATGTTAATACCTATTGTTCATGCAACCGTGAAGGAATTTTTTTTTAATTCTTCTGTCCTGATTAGATAGGGATTTCGTTGGGAGTTAATATATCACGTTGAGTAAAAAAAAATTTTTTTTTCTCTCCTTCATTCTTTTGGCGTTCATTCTACCACTGCACCATTTTTTTTGCCGCGTTCGTAAACGTGTTTTGATTGTGTCATTGCCCAATTCCACCATTTTTCAGATTAGAGATCAGTGGGCTCAATTTTTCGAGCCGAGTCATTTCGACAGTTATTGAGCCCGACTCCGATTTGGGAAAGGTGTTTCTCTGACGCGTTGTAAAATGTATTTGGCCAGGGTTGGGTTGTTTTACCTCTGAGTGGCACATTTTTGCACACCATGGGCTAAATGGCCAGGTCATATGGACCCCGAAGGCTCAGAGAAGGTTGGGGGAGGGGACCCAGTGGAACAGCTGTTGGGAGACAAATGGTAGTCTCCCGTCAAGGCTATCCAGCATGTTCTTTAACGTGCACAGGGTATGGCTCTCCCGCAAACGGGGTCACGGCTTAACGTCCCATCCGACGGACAACGAATTGAATACGTGACATTCCCGATGCACCACAACTCAAGGCTGTATATCACCATAAGGGAGATGTCACTGAAACCACTATGAACTAGAAAGCTCCTGTCAGTTAAGCTTGCCTTACAATTGTCCTGCCTACAGCGAGAGAAGACCTGTATGTGAAGAGAGAAGCACTGCTTGTTAATATTGCCTGCTCGAAGATATAATCATTGAGGTGCAGTGAGAGTGGGATCTTTTGAATTTTGAGCGATGTCTAGGAATATGCCCATCACTCACTGAATTTTGCCAAGAAACTTGCCAATATATAAATAAAAAGATCTTAGTCTTTTGAATTTTGAGCCAGAAATATAAAAAAAGTCCTATCTTTTAGAGCCTCCGCAGCGGAGGCCCAAGGTACTTCCATCAGAAGCCACACCTCGAGGGACTCCAATCCTCTCGGCACGACCCCCAACTGCGTCCTCTCCATGTAGCCACGCACCACAGCCCTTGGCCTTATCGGCGTCTTGCAGCCTACCCATTGCTGGAGCCGACTGCAGCACCCGGAACCACTTCTCAGAGGAACCAAGTTCCCCCACAGCAAAGGCAGGTCTAAAGGAGCTAGCCTACCTTTTGGAGCCCAGTAGAGGCTCCTGGGTGCTTCCATCGTCAAGCCACACTTACTCAGGTGCCCCCACACCCTTTCGGCAGGCCCTCAACTTCGTCCTCTCCATCGGGCCAGCGCCACCACTGCCCCGCTCGCCGTGTGACATCTGCACCCCGCCGAGGCCGCTTCGGGGACACCTGGCCAGCCGCCCACAAAACCAGCCGGCGGCCCTCCCACGACCACCGACAAAGCTCTCCGCCAGCCTAGGCTTACAAGACCGCAGCAACACAGACCAAACTTCACAGAGGAACCCAAGCTCCCCTACTGCAGCCATAAGTCCAAATCTCATTCATGTGGGACTCTTAGTTTGGCTGTTCCATCGATAAGCGGCCTTTCCAAGCCCATCGGTGTCCCCTACTGACCTATTTGGCCAGGTCACAAGGACTCCCACCGATGGGCTTGGAAAGGCCGCCGTCCGTCGGATGGGACGTTAAGCCGTGGCCCCGTGTGCGGGAGAGCCATACCCTGTGCACGTTAAAGAACACGCTGGATGGCCTTGACCGGAGGCTACCATCTGTCTCCCAACAGCTGTTCCAGTGGGTCCCCTCCCCCAACCTTCTCTGAGCCTTCGGGGTCCATGTGACCTGGCCATTTAGCCCATGGTGTGCAAAAAAGTGCCGCTCAGAGGTAAAACAACCCAACCCACAAGGACTCCGAAGGTTCAGAGAATGTTGAGGGAAGGGACCTAATGGATAGCTGTTAGTAGACAGATGGTAGCCTCTCGTCAAAGCCATTCAGCGTGTTCTTTTACGTGCTCAGGGTAGAGCTCTCTCGCACACGGTGCCACTGGTTTATGGTGTCACTGGCGAAGGGCGGGGCGGAGAGTTTTGCGGAGATAAATCACAACTCTGGAGTCGAGGCAGAACGGGAGATAGCGGAGATATAAATTCCAATGTAGTTTCAGTGACAACCGGATTTTAGAGTCATTTAATTTTTTTGTTTTTGTTTTAGGTGTTACATAGATTTATTGTACAATAAGGTTTTGTAATTAGTGGAATATTTATTAATATCTTGAAAGGGATCTGGGTTAATTAGGTTTAAAGCTTAATAGTGATTTAGGTGTTGTTATTGGATTTATTTTTATTTAGCATCTCAAGAAAACTTTAAAGAAATTTCTTGCGTTTAATATTAACACTTTTATGATATAGATTTTCATGTTCTGTTTTGTGATAGATTATTGCTTTTGGTTGAATAATGATTAGAGTTTTGACTTTGAAATTATTTTCTGGGGTTCTTAAGAGTGTTATCGAAATATCTGTTATATTTGTCTTTTTTGTATTTAAGGAATAGATCCTAAAAAAAAAAATGCTAGTAAAGGTTTTTCAGGTTATCAACGATTTTCCTTGGGTTTTGTTTATACAATTAACTGCTGAGTAAGGTATTCAAATATATATATATATCTGTCAGTGATTTTTTGTTTGATAATTTGAGTGTTTGATAACTGATTCTGAAGTTTTGCACTGTTGTTAAAATCGAGAAGTGTTCGTTGTCCACGGAAAAATACATTTAATATTTGGTCGCTGATATATAATTAAAAATAAAATGTATTTGATTTAAAATTAAATTTATCTTTGATTTTCCCTTAATTATTACTTTGTATGGATTTGTGAAATAAAGAAGCATTCAGTAGAAGATTTGAAAATAAGCGAAATAAGCAAAAAATGCTTTTATAAATATGTAGGTAAGTTAATATACCGGGCGGGGGTGGCTCAGTCGGTAGCGCGCTAGGCTCGTAATCTGTGGTTCCCAGGTTCGAGTCCCAGCTGGGTGAGCGTTGAGATTTATTTCCGCAAAATTCCCCGCCCTGCCCACGGTCAGTAGGGGACACCGATGGACTTGGAAATGGCACCGTCCGTCGGATGGGACGTTAAGCCGTGGTCCTTTGTGCGGGAGAGCCATACCCTGTGCACGTTAAAGAACACTCTAGATGGCCTTGACGGAAGGCTATCATCTATCTCCCAACAGCTGTTCCAGTGGGTCCCCTCCCCTAACCTTCTCTGAGCCTTCGGGGTCCATGTGACCTGGCCATTTAGCCTATTGTGTGCAAAAAAGTGCCGCTCAGAGGTAAAACAACCCAACCCAAAAGTTAGCATACAGTCAACAGATTATCTGAACGTATGAAGTAGACCCGTCTGACTCGCTGCCTTAAAAAAGCTTCAGATTGTTCAAAATGAAATTACCAAAGCTGCTGTAAACGCCCCCTGGTTCAAAACAAAAAAGAACATTAACAAAGATCTGGAAAGAGATGATATAAATACACATTAAGAAGATCTGACAAGCATTTTTTAATGATATTGGTTGAAATCCAAATGATATAATTAGATATGTTACAGAATATGTTCATACTATTAGATTGGATTGGATTGTTTTACCTCTGAGTGGCACTTTTTTGCACACCATGGGCTAAATGGCCAGGCCACAAGGACCCGAAGGCTCAGAGAAGGTTGGGGGAGGGGACCCACTGGAACAGCTGTTGGGAGACAGATGGTAGCCTCCCGTCAAGGCCATCGAGCGTGTTCTTTAACTTGCACAGGGTATGGCTCTCCCGCACACGGGGCCACGGCTTAACGTCCCATCCGACGGATGGCGGCCTTTCCAAGCCCATCGTTGTCCCCTACTAACCGTGGGCAAGGCGGGGAATTTTGCGGAGATAAATCTCAACGCTGACCCAGCTGGGACTCGAACCTGAAAACTGCAGATTACGAGCCTGGCGCGCTACCGACTGAGCCACCCTCGCCCCTCATACTATTAGATCCAAGGTATAAAGACCAAAGTAAATCTTGCTTGAAAGACTTGATAATGATCATCAGATGCATTACTTATTCCAATGGATTTTTAAGGCCGCTGTCCGTCTGATGGAACATAAAACAGGACGAGCCGTACCTTATGCACGTTAGAGAAGACGCTGGATGGCTTGTGTCTCTTCCCGAACCTTCTCTGAGCCCTTGGGGTCCCTATGACCTCGCCATTTAGCCCGTGTGTAAAAAAAAAGCGCCTCTCAGAGGTAAAGCAACACGGACCTGCTATAAAGGATTAATCAGAGTCGGTTATAAATAAGAGAATTTCCTCCGGAGAAAATATTGCCTCATTTATTATTTTAACAACAATATAACAAAATCGATACCTAGGTTGTTAATTAGAGGTAACTATTTAATTCACGTTGTTTACTGTAGATTTCCGAAGTAGCTCTGTCATAGCTCTCTCGTTTTCCTATAGAGTGGCGTCTGTCTTCGCGAGGATGTGCGAACTCCTCTCAAATCGAACCTCATCCTTGTTTACCTGCCAACCTCAACTAACAATGGGTAGGCTGTCACATGACCGCGGATTTCTCTCTCTCTCCCCCCGTCCGTTATTGTCTTCCCCCTCCTCACAGCTGGTCGTCACTGAACTGCCGTTTGAAACCATTTCTGCCTGCACCCGTTAATGAGCAAACAGTTGTTAAATATTCATGCCGATGTAGGATGTGCAGGCGCTGCCAGGTGTTTATTGGACACAAACCGAAGTCTTCGCGTGTCCCGGCGACGAGGACAATTATGAATAAACGTGTAATCAACGAGAACTGTACAGTTTGTTTGCGTCTGTGCTCCTTCGAAACCCTGCTTTTAAGTAAGGTTTCCCTCTGCGAACGGTGGTGCTATCACCGCATTCGCCGGAGTAATGAGTAATTCGTATTGAGCGACTGTCACTGCAGTTGTACACAGAAATTTCCAGTTTTGGATAATAACTATTATTTCCGTAGTTTGTGCGTTGTCCATTGCTTAGCATGCCTCTCATTCGCATCTAGGTTTGGAGGCGAAAGCGGTTGGCTGCGACTGGTACAGATATTGGAGTGTTTCCTGTTGTTTTTCATCGTCGAAAAGCTTGTGAGACTCTTTAATGTTTTTTGCTTAGTTTCAATGAAGACGATCAGACTTTAAATGTATTATTGAGCGGGGGGGGGGGGGGTCGATGATCAGTAAGGCCTTGTGCCGTTTACATAAATACTGTGATTTCGATGTGGATGGGTTAGCTTGTTTTATACTTCGAAGCAATAATTTTGCGGTTGCAATAGGCTTAAGTGGTCAGGTTACAAGGATCCCAAGTTTCAAAACCGACTATGGAGTATTGTTTTGCAAAAACGTTTCTCAGAAGTAAACTTCGAGTCCCGGGTAAGGCATGGTCGTTTTTTCTGCTGAGGTCCTGCCATCCTCTCAGACCTTCTACTATGGCATATAAACTGACGGGCTCCTGACAGACCTCTGTGGCAAGCAGCTGCTTGAGGGGGTATTTATTTATTATTAAACTTAATCCTGTGCATGTTAGACCTGTGTGTGTAAGAAAGTGCAGCTTAGAGTAAAACAACCGAAACAACTCAGGCTACAAAGGACTCAAGTTCTCAGAGAAGGTTTCGATCAAAAAGGGGATTAAGTGTCCCCTTTTTAATCGAAGGCGGAGTGAGGATTCACCGGAGACAAATCTCAACGTGCACAATTGAGATTTAAATCTGGTAATTGCATATTACGAGCCTGGCGCGCTACTGTCTGATTCAACTCCCCCCCCCCCCCCCGGATAAGAGAGCTGCTAGTTTTCAGAGTTATAAAACTATGATGTTCCATTCGCATTAAGAGAAACTGTCCCAAACCGTTTACTATACAGTGTTTTGCTTCAAATGATGCGAATGTTCCGAGAACATTTTTCAATTAGTAAAATCATGGTTCGAATTCTGTTTTTTTTGACGATGATAGGTATTTTATTCCTGAGTTAAGAGATTTAATCTGACCTGCTTCTATCTCATTAGGGCATGCTGCAACAATCAGTATGTGGTTAAAATTTTTAATCATTCGTTCATCATTCAGCGACAAGGTCTGACAGGTTTCTAACTTCCCCAATTGCATTTTATACAATGGAAGCTAGAATATTCGCTACTTCAAACATCCTTATATCCTTGGATTGTTTTGAAAAGTAATAATTCGATTTTTTGTTTTTAATGGAATTTTTAATGTTTTGATTTCCTTAAGATAAAGATTGCCAATTACATTTATTTCAGAACTCCATTAAGTATTCTCGTAGTGGATTAGTGAGTGCCGGCTGATATAGGTGTACGGGGAACAGTCTGCTGATGATAGGTGTACGGGGGAACAGTCTGCTGATGATAGGTGTACGGGGGAACAGTCTGCTGATGATAGATGTACGGGGGAACAGTCTGCTGATGGTAGGTGTACGGAGGAACAGTCTGCTGATGGTAGGTGTACGGGGGAACAGTCTGCTGATGATAGGTGTACGGGGGAACAGTCTGCTGATGATAGGTGTACGGGGGAACAGTCTGCTGATGATAGGTGTACGGGGAAACAGTCTGCTGATGATAGGTGTACGGGGGAACAGTCTGCTGATGATAGGTGTACGGGGGAACAGTCTGCTGATGATAGGTGTACGGGGGAACAGTCTGCTGATGATAGGTGTACGGGGGAACAGTCTGCTGATGATAGGTGTACGGGGGAACAGTCTGCTGATGATAGGTGTACGGGGGAACAGTCTGCTGATGATAGGTGTACGGGGGAACAGTCTGCTGATGATAGGTGTACGGGGGAACAGTCTGCTGATGATAGGTGTACGGGGGAACAGTCTGCTGATGATAGGTGTACGGGGGAACAGTCTGCTGATGATAGGTGTACGGGGGAACAGTCTGCTGATGATAGGTGTACGGGGGAACAGTCTGCTGATGATAGGTGTACGGGGGAACAGTCTGCTGATGATAGGTGTACGGGGAACAGTCTGCTGATGATAGGTGTACGGGGAACAGTCTGCTGATGATAGGTGTACGGGGGAACAGTCTGCTGATGATAGGTGTACGGGGAACAGTCTGCTGATGGTAGGTGTACGGGGGAACAGTCTGCTGATGGTAGGTGTACGGGGGAACAGTCTGCTGATGGTAGGTGTACGGGGGAACAGTCTGCTGAAGGTAGGTGTACGGGGAACAATCTGCTGAAGATAGGTGTACGGGGGAACAGTCTGCTGATGATAGGTGTACGGGGCAACAGTCTGCTGATGATAGGTGTACGGGGGAACAGTCTGCTGATGATAGGTGTACGGGGGAACAGTCTGCTGATGATAGGTGTACGGGGGAACAGTCTGCTGATGATAGGTGTACGGGGGAACAGTCTGCTGATGATAGGTGTACGGGGGAACAGTCTGCTGATGATAGGTGTACGGGGGAACAGTCTGCTGATGATAGGTGTACGGGGGAACAGTCTGCTGATGATAGGTGTACGGGGAACACTCAGCTGATGATAGGTGTACGGGGAACACTCAGCTGATGATAGGTGTACGGGGAACACTCAGCTGATGATAGGTGTACGGGGAACACTCAGCTGATGATAGGTGTACGGGGGAACAGTCTGCTGATGATAGGTGTACGGGGGAACAGTCTGCTGATGATAGGTGTACGGGGGAACAGTCTGCTGATGATAGGTGTACGGGAGAACAGTCTGCTGATGATAGGTGTACGGGGGAACAGTCTGCTGATGATAGGTGTACGGGGGAACAGTCTGCTGATGATAGGTGTACGGGGGAACAGTCTGCTGATGATAGGTGTACGGGGGAACAGTCTGCAGATGATAGGTGTACGGGGGAACAGTCTGCAGATGATAGGTGTACGGGGGAACAGTCTGCAGATGATAGGTGTACGGGGGAACAGTCTGCAGATGATAGGTGTACGGGGGAACAGTCTGCAGATGATAGGTGTACGGGGGAACAGTCTGCAGATGATAGGTGTACGGGGGAACAGTCTGCTGATGATAGGTGTACGGGTAACAGTCTGCTGATGATAGGTGTACGGGTAACAGTCTGCTGATGATAGGTGTACGGGGGAACAGTCTGCTGATGATAGGTGTACGGGGAACACTCAGCTGATGATAGGTGTACGGGGAACACTCAGCTGATGATAGGTGTACGGGGAACAGTCCCATGGCTTGAGGATGATGAAGAAAAATATTTTTGCAGAAATATTTGATTGCCTTACGCATATTGTACATGGGTGCATTTGATTTTAGTAAGGGGGTGGAGGAAGGGATTGTCTAAGCGCCTCGAGGCTTATAACCAGTGTTATCAAATTGCCTCTGCCCACCACCATTTTCCTGCATTGTGGTTAACACTGCCTTCGCACTGCCCTCTGTGAGACGGGCGGACATTGATGAACTTGGAAAAGCTGCCATCGGCCAGATGGGACATTAAGTTTTGGCGGTATGTGCAGAAAAAATCATGAGCCATTTATTTTGAAAGTGGGCAAGTCCATTTTTTGTTGTTGTGAGATATTTAAGGGATTAATTTTTTAATAGATTTAAAAATATTGGTAAGCACTAATAGACAACCTTTCGGTGTTTTATGGTGTTAGATAATGTAAATTTATTATCCAGTAGTGTTTATCAAATTAAGTTCTATCTATTGCAATCATTTGCTTCATTTTTTTCAAAAATGGACTTGTCCCACTTTCAAAATAAACTGCTCATATATCTGTATAATGGGGCGGGGGTGGCTCAGTCGGTAGCGAGCCAGGCTCGTAATCTGTAGTTCCCAGGTTCGAGTCCCAGCTGGGTCAGCGTTGAGATTTATCTCCGCAAAATTCCCCGCCCTGCCCACGGTCAGTAGGGGACACCGATGGGTTTGGAAAGACCTCCGTCCGTCGGATGGGACGTTAAGCCGTGGCCCCGTATGCGGGAGAGCCATACCCTGTGCACGTTAAAGAAGACGGTGGATGGCCTTGACGGGAGGCTACCATCTGTCTCCCAACAATTGTTCCAATTGGTTCCCTCCCCCAACCTTCTTTGAGCCTTCGGGGTCCATGTGACCTGGCCATTTAGCCCATGGTGTGCAAAAAAGTGCCGCTCAGAGGTAAAACAACCCAAAATATCTGTATATATTAAACAATACACATGATGGGAGTCTTACATCTGTTTCTTTAACTCTTTTATCATTTAGAGAGTAAAAATATGTTCTCAGCTCTATTTAAATGCAATTTTTGAATTGATGAATCTTAAAAGAAGGCATCTGGTCCACTTTCCTGACATGACCTGATGCTTTCGTGAAAGCCTAGCTGTTTTAGGGGCGGGGGTGGCTCAGTCGGTAGCTCGCCAGGCTCGTAATCTGTAGTTCCCAGGTTCGAGTCCCAGCTGGGTCAGCGTTGAGATTTTTCTCCGCAAAATTTCCCCGCCCTGCCCACGGTCAGTAGGGAACACCGATGGGCTTGGAAAGGCCGCCGTCCGTCGGATGGGACGTTAAGCCGTGGCCCCGTGTGCGGGAGAGCCATACCCTGGGCACGCTAAAGAACACGCTGGATGGCCTTGACGGGAGGCTACCATCTGTCTCCCAACAGCTGTTCCAGTGGGTTCCCTGCCCCAACCTTCTCTGAGCCTTCGGGGTCCATGTGACCTGGCCATTTAGCCCATGGTGTGCAAAAAAGTGCCGCTCAGAGGTAAAACAACCCAACCTAGCTGTTTTAACTTCTTACAGTTGTAAGTGTAAGCGAAGATTTCTTTGTGTTATCGTATGAATTCGTGAATCAAACTTCTCGGATCTGAATATCCTAAAAAAATTACTGTCCAGTGGATCCCTTTTCTGTACCGAACTTGGAAACTCTTGGTATCTTTATTACCTGGCTTCATTGTGTGCACAAAAGAGCTGTTCAAGACGTACAATAAATAACTCAGCAATTGTTTTGAGGAAAATCAGTTCTGAGAAGTTTGATTCACGAGTGCTTTCGAAAACGCAGTAAAATTTCGTCTTCACTTGGCAACCCATAAACTGTAAGAAGGAAGTAAAAAGAAAACGGCTAAATTTCCATCAAACTGCCAAATGCTTAGGTTTTGGACACGTCCATTCAAAAATTTGTATTTAAATATAACTGAGAACATACACAGTCGTATCAGAGTAATATGACCACCTAACCAATAATACGAATGGTAGATGGTCATATTGTTCTGATACGACTGTGTATATATTCTTTTATTCTCTAATGATAATGTTGTTACCGTGATGTTGGTAGGGGTTGGCTTAGTCGTAGCTCGCCAGGCTGATAATCTGCAGTTCTCGGGTTCGAGTCCCACCTGTGCCAGCGTTCAAATTAACTCAGCTTAACCCTCACCCTACTCTCGGTGAGAAAGGGGACTAATCCTTGGAAAGGCCGTTGGAAGAGACAAGCCTTGGCCCTTATGTGGGAGAGGCATACCCTGTGTACGTTAAAGAACACGCTGGATATCATTGACTGGAAGCTACATCTACTTCCTAACACCTGTCCAGTGGATTCCGTTCCCCAACTTTCTCTGAGGTCTTGGTGTCCTTGTGACCTGGCCATTTAGCTCAATGTGTGCAAAAAAGTGCTGCTCAGCGGTAAAACAATCAAACCATAAGCATATTGTATTAGCTATATGCGTACGAAACAATATATTTAAATCATCAGTTTTTTTTTTGAACACTGCGAGTAGGCTGAATTAATGAACAATAGCGTTCGAAGGACCTAATATTTTGATACATAAATCAAACTGATTAGGATCTATTGTTTTTTTTTACCCCGCCAGTGTAGTTGTGGACATTAAGAGCAAAGGTGTTCTTCTGTTATTTATGGAGAATAGCTTTGCCTATAGTTACCGCAATCCCTGGGGTGGATAATAGTATCTCTGAAGCGGGACAAAAAAGGTGCACTCTGCTGTTCTCCCTGTCAGAGCAGAACATGTCTGTCTGCTTAGCCAAGCGGGACTCGGCATCACACAACGGATCATTTGCGAGGTCTGCTTCTCCCCCCCCCCCCCCCTTGCAGCTGGACGATGGCAAAAGAAGGGAATGGAACCGATGTGGGAGGTGGTTGGAAACACATCTGTTGTGCTCGGTGGCACACACGAGGGATTTGTGGGAGTGTTGCATGGCTGCGACACTATTGGATTTGTGCTTCTGTTTTGCAGCTGTAAGTTTATGCTCTCGCTTCATTCACACTTAGGGATGGGTGTGGGGTAGGAGTTGATTTGATCAGTAGAGCGCAAGACTGATATTCCCAGTTTCGGCTCCTCACTGTGCGTGTGTTAAGATCTTTTCTATCTATTACCGGGGACAAAGAGGACAACGATAGGCTTTTCCGTCGGATGGGATGTTAGGACGTAATCTCCCCGCTCCCCCCTAATCAGAAGAGTTATACCCTGTTCATGTTAGGGGTAGAGAATGGCTCAGCCGGTACCGCACTAGGCTTGTAATCTGCAGTTCCCAGGTTCGAGTGCCACCTGGCGATCGTTGAGAATTTTCCTTGTCATGCTTTCTGGGAAAAAGATCACATCGTTTGGCATGGAAGGGCCAACGTTCATCGGATGGGACGCTAAGCCGTGGCTCCATATTCCGGAGATCCTTGACGGAAGAATTTCATCTGTGTCCTAACAGTTGTCCTGTTGGTTCCCGGGGCGGGGGTGGCTCAGTCGGTAACGCGCCAGGCTCGTAATCTGTAGTTCCCAGGTTCGAGTCCCAGCTGGGTCAGCGTTGAGATTTATCTCCGCAAAAATTCCCCGCCCTGCCCACGGTCAGTAGGGGACACCGATGGGCTTGGAAAAGCCACCGTCCATCGGATGGGACGTTAAGCCGTGGTCCCTTGTGCGGGAGAGCCATACCCTGTGCACGTTAAAGAGCACGCTGGATGGCCTTGACGGGAGGCTACCATCTGTCTCCCAACAGATGTTCCAGTGGGTCCCCTCCCCCAACCTTCTGTGAACCTTCGGGGTCCATGTGACCTGGTCATTTAGCCCATGGTGTGCAAAAAAGTGCCGCTCAGAGGTAAAACAGCCCAACCCTGTTGGTCCCCTTCCCCCAACTTTTTCTGAGTCCTTAGAGGCCTGCCCATTTAGCCTATTGTGTGCAAAGAATGACGCTCAGAAATAAAATATGTGAATCATATGCGTTAAAGAAAACGCTGGATGACCTTGGGTGGTATTCATCTACCTCCTAACATCTGTCCGTTGGGTCCGCTTTCTCTGCCTATAGAGCCCTTTGAGACCTTTTAGCTTTAGCACATTTTGTGCACATAAATGCCGCTCTGAGACACTACTAAAGAAGAAAACTGGTATTTTTATATAGCTAAACCAATTGCTAGTATATTTTTCAAAATTAGGAGAACTCTGCAAATTACGATTCCGTTTAGAATATTCTTCATTGTAATATACATCTCTCATTTCAAAGCTGCCGATTAATGAAGTATATAAATTCTTTTTTTTTAAGCGGAAGTTCTTTTCTAATTTAAAAAAAAATTATAATCATGATGTCACTGATGTTTCAAAGTTCTGTATTCTTTTTCAGTAATTCACTTTACCAATCTGTGCTTCTGATTCGAGAGCATATGCTCAGTTTGTGATTTTAAAGTTTATTTTTTGATTTGTCTCTGGTCATAGATAAACTTTCTTTGTTCAGAGTCAAAGCATTAATATTTATAAGAAGTTCAAACTGTTACAGTAGCTAGAAAACCTGCCTAAAAAGTCAGTGGGCTGTTCTTCTAAAAGTGTATGTTTGAAACCAGTTAAAAAATCAAAAGTTTCCAGGATATCATTTTTCTTTTTAAAGAAATGAGTAATGGAGGGCTTGAAAAATACCGGGCGCTCAATAGCCGTGACATTTATTTCTTTTAGCTTCACTTTATTACACTTTTGATAGATAAAACCTTCCACCACACAGTTCCCCCAGGTTCGAGTCCCAGCTGGGTCAGCGTTGAGATTTATCTCCGCAAAATTCTCCGCCCTGCCCACGGTCAGTAGGGGACACCGATAGGCTTTGAAAGGCCGCCGTCCGTCGGATGGGACGTTAAGCCGTGGTCCCATGTGCGGGAGAGCCATACCCTGTGCACGTTAAAGAACACGCTGGATGGCCTTGACGGGAGGCTACCATCTGTCTCCCAACAGCTGTTCCAATGGGTCCCCTCCCCCAACCTTCTCTGAGCCTTCGGGGTCCTTGTGACCAGGCCATTTAGCCCATGGTGTGCAAAAAAGTGCCGCTCAGAGGTAAAACAACAACAACCCAACCTTCCACCACACGCGCAAATACTAGGGAATTTCTTCTAAATGATCGCCGAATTTGGTATGAAGCTTTCTCTCATCCTCAATCCCTTTATCCTTCTCCTCATCAAGCAAAATGAGGTTGTAACCCTCCCCCTCAACCCTTTCCTCGAAATAAAAGCCTCCTACATAAAACAGGGAAGATAATTTTTCCTAAACGGTAAATGCTATGATCACCGAATTTAACATACAGCTTCATTTCATCCTGGGTTCTGAGCAATATAAGGGGAGCAAATTAGGCGATTCATGTAAACTATCACCAATTTCCGAGCCTAACGAATCACTTAAAAGGTTTCATTTACTTTACCCTTTCAAGTGGTAAGGTAGAAAATCATTGCTGATGGTATAAACTTATCTCCGCAAAACTCCCCGCCCTGCCCACGGTCAGTTGCGGACACCGATGGGCTTGGTCTGCCCACGGTCAGTTGGGGATACCGATGGGCTTGGCCTGCCCACGGTCAGTAGGGGACACCGATGGGTTTGGAAAGGCCACCGTCCTTCGGATGGGACGTTAAGCCATGGCTCCGTGTGCGGGAGAGCTATACCCTGTGCACGTTAAAGAAAACGCTGGATGGCCTTGACGGGAGGCTACCATCTGTCTCCTAACAGCTGTTCCAGTGGGTCCCCTCCCCCAACCTTCTATGAGCCTTCGGGGTCCTTGTGACCTGGCCATTTAGCCCATTGTGTAAAAAAAGTGCCGCTCAGAGGTAAAACAACCAATCAACTGGTATAAACTTCTGGACCATCAAATCCTACCACGAAAATTTAAAACTGGGTTCGAGCCCCGGGTAAGGCATGGATATGTTCGTGTTGTTTTTCTGCTGAGGTCCTGCCATCCTCTCAGACCTTCTACTCTGGCATATAAACTGACAGGCTCCTGTCAGACCTCTGTGGCAAGCAGCTGCCTGAGGGGGTATTTATTTTTATTTATTATTTTAAAGTTTTGACATTTTGCAAGTTCCATCTTTAGAGGATGCTACTGAGATTTTTATTTTATCATTCTCTACCAGTGAAATTCGAGCTGGTGAATAGCAGGTAACGAATTTTTCATTCGTCTCTTTAAACGAAAAGTTGCGTTTTACCCCCCCCCCCCCCATTGAGGGAAGGGAGAAAATTATTACTGCTAATGCAAACCACTTGACCATCACTCCAAAATTTAAAATTTCTGATCCAAATAGATTGTTTGCAATATATGTTTTGAAAGTTTGGCATTTTCTACTTTTTTCCACCGTTAGTGGGTGCTGTAGGCTATTGAAAGATTCGAAAAATGCGAAAGGTAATGTTGTTTCAATACGAATATAAACAGCTAAATAATTTTTAATTTATCTCTAAAATTAAGGAAGTTAACACTAGGTGTCTGTGGAACGGGGTGGTTCAGTCGGTAGCGTGCCAGGCTCGTAATCTGTAGTTCCCAGGTACGAGCTAGGTCAGCGTTGAGATTTATCTCCGCAAATTTCTTCACCCTGCCCACGGTCAGTAGGGTACACCGATGAGCTTAGAAAGATCGCCGTCCGTCGGATGGGACGTTAAGCCGTGGCTCCGTGTGCGGAGAGCCATTCCCTGTGCACGTTAAAGAACACATTGGATGGGCTTGACGAGAGGCTACCATCTGTCTCCTAACAGCTGTTTCAGTGGGTCTCCTCCCCAACCTTCTCTGAGCCTTCGGGGTCCTTGTGACCTGGCCATTTAGCCCATGGTGTGCAAAAAAGTGCCGCTCAGAGGTAAAACAACCAACTCTAAGCAACACATACACTGAATGGCCCTGACGGAAGGCTTCCATGTCTCCTAAAAGTTGTCGAGTGTCTTTCCGAACCTAGTCTCATGTGCCTTTTTGAGGTCCTTGTGAGCTGATCATTTAGTCCATTGTTTGCCCAAAAGTTCCACTCAGAGGTAAAAGAGCGCAATCTAGCTCTGAGCATTCGGAATCTTGTGATTTGCTTATTTTTATTTATTTTATCTAATGTGTGCAAGAAAAGGATCGCGCAGAGGTCATTATACTATTCAAAATCATGTTCAGTGAGACAGAAATCAGTTGTACTCGCACACAATACCCAATCGAACAATCTCTAAGCTCTCCGAAACCCCAGTTAAGACAGTTGCGTAAAATTGTGTTTAATGCTATCGCGCAGATTCTTTGAAGTTTCTGCACTGAGTCGAGAAATATCTGAAAACTCGAAAGAAATTCCTAAGGCAGTCAGTGTCTCCCATGTGGCAGGCATTTGTTTATAGTAAGGGCAAATGCAGGACGTTCCACGGTGGGTGCGTGGTTTACATTGAAGAAATGACGAAGTCCAGGTCTTTTTCCTACCACGCGAGAGAGAGCGTTGCTCCTCCGTAGCAGCTGCAGCGGCGCCCTATCCTCAGTGCTCGGGCTTTGCAAGTGGGACGTCAGCAGTAGGGAGAATTACGGAAATAAATTCTTCCCTCTCCTCTGTGTCACTGTTTTGCTCGAACTCACGCGCACGTTCGTTTCGCCGACGACGAAAATTGTGGCCTTTTGTTATCAAGTGCCAGCCGCACTGAAGCGCAGTTATGTAGCTGCTGTTGTCATGGGAACGGCTGGTCATTTCGCTAAATGGTAGCGGTTTTCACCCTCATTGCTTTTGGCGCCATGAGAATGTTTTGGTATTCTGACAGTCAGCTTTCTTCCGTTGATATGCCTGCACGAGGAATGTGCTGGGAGGTTTTATTTTTCTTTCCAGAGAATTTTGTGGAGAATGTTTCACCTGAACACCTGCATTTTATAGTTTTTGTGGGTTTTCTCCGTCAGTGTGAATTATTAGGATCGGTTGATTGTCTCTCTTGCCTCTGAGTGGGTTTCTTTTTACACAATGGGCTAAATCTCTCCAAAAAAAGTCAAGTACCTGAATGCTGAGATCAGGATAAGGATACGGAATTCACTGGGGATAGCTGCTAGGGGATAGCAGTGTCCGTATCCCAGGGTTCATATATCCAGATGCACCTTTTTATAGTTAACATTCTGACTTTAAAAATTAAATAAGTTTTTTAAATAAAAGAAAACATTTAAAATCGCATGGTATATGTTTACCATGACGGGTCTTCGGGATGAGCTTCGGGGTTCGTGTGATCTGGCCATTTAATTTAGCCTATGGCTAAATCTGCCGTCCTGTGGCCGAGTGGTTAGCACGCTTGGCTACTGATCTAAGGGACCTGGGTTCGAGCCCCGGATTTAGGCATGGATGTGTGTGTCGTTTTTCTGCTGAGGTCCTGCCATCCTCTCAGATCTCGTACTGTGGCATATAAACTGACAGGCTCCTGTCAGATCTCTGTGGCAAGCAGCTGCTTGAGGGGGTATTTATTTTTTTTTATTTATGGCTAAATCTATCGAATGTGCTTTTATTACTATACCTGCACTATCAGGAGGCTCTAGTGTTAGTGACGAAGAGAGCAGCACATAAATCATGAAGGGCAGGCTGAGTGATGGCTGACGAACTGGAAGGTTGTTCGAGTCAGCGCGTCAAGGGGACGCAGCTCTTTCTCAACCCCCCCATAAGGAGAGGGTTCGGTTCTGTGTGAACCAGGTAGTAGGCAAGGATTAAATATCTTCGCAGATTTTTGAGGTCGACAAAGAGATTTCTGTACAGTACAGAGATCTACATCATCATATGAATGCTTGCAGTAGCAAATCAGTATTCGGATTGTATTTGAGCAGTTAAGGAGGAAGTTCAAAAGAACGTCTAGGAAGCCAAATCATTCTGATCTTCAGCGCAGCTAAGGCCCACGGAATCGAGCACATTCCCATTTGTAAATATATTTGTGAATGTAAATAAACTGTGTCGTCCGTCTACTACTCTCTTGTGTATTAGCGATTTTTCATCTTTCTACATGACATTTAGCACAGTACGTCTGAGGCACATCGCATCATCATCATCATCCTCAAGCAGCCATGGGCTACGGAGGTCCAACCAGACCGTGCAATTTAGTTCTCCAAGCAAGTCTATCCTGAGCAACATCTACTGCATCTGGCCACTGCACACCAATTCTAACAAGGTCCTGTTTGACATTGTCTGCCCACCGCATCCTAGGTCTCCCCTTCTTTCTGAGGCCTTTAGGCACACTGTTCATAACCCTATTCGCCAATCTATAATTATTCATACGGGCAACATGGCCAAACCAACGGAGTCTCTCTCTGCACAATATGCTGCTTAAAGGAGGTTGCAAACTCCTTTGCCTAACCTCATCATTAGTTACAAAGTTGAACCTAATGCCCAAGATACTGCGTAAGCATCTGGAATCAAAAAGCATCTAGTTTCCTGTTATCTTGTTTACAAAGTGTCCAAGTTTCACTACCATAACTAACCCTAGAAAGAACCAAACTATTACACAGTCTAATTTTAGTCTTTAGGTGTATACGCCTATTTCTCCACACTCTCCATAGATTCTTAAAAGTCCCGGGAGCAATCCTATTCGTCTGTTAATCTCATGCTGCACATCACCATTATCTGTTACATAGCTCCCAAGGTAATTAAACTGTGACACCTGCTCAAGACTGCAACCATTCAGATGAACTGAATCACAGCCTGCCTGACCAATTTTCATCACTTTAGTTTTCTCTCTGTTTATAACCAAACCTACTCTACTACCAGTCTCATCAACAGCTCGAATGAAAGAGTTCATCTCATCAACATCATTTGCCAAAAGGGCTAAATCATCAGCATAATCTAAATCAGAAATTTTCGCATCGCAGCACGGGTGTAAAAACCCACGAACCTGTGGTTTCACCAAGTTAATGGTGAATGTTAATTAAGTGGACTAATTGATCGTCCCTTACAAAAGCATCGAAAGAAACGGCAACTTCCTTTCCCCTACACCTCCCTTTCCACGACAGTATGCAACAAAAATAAGTTACCCATGGATTTATAATGATTATTTTTACATCTATAAAACAATTCATTACATTAAAAAGATAAAATGGTCTTTTTTTGAAATTTCCCTTATGTTCGCCAGATCGTTAATGACGTCAAAAAAATTGTTTAAATCGCTTTCAGTGGATGTTAAGAGAATGATTTTAAAACCTGGTTAATTCGGTTTACCAATTCTTCAATCAAGTATTTTCTTGATTAAAAATATATATCTATACACATTTTTAATAAGCACTATGAATTAACAAAAATGTTTAATCACGGATATAAGCACGGCCAGATCTAGAAAAAAATTAATGGTGGGGATTATTGGGAAATTCAGTCGAGCAGAAAAAAGTAAAAGGGACTGAATTTCCATTGTAGTAAAATAACATATCCTCAACCGTTTTAGAGAGCTTTAAAAAATTCTTAAAACATACATGAAATTGCTTCTGTTACCCTTAATGGCATTCTCAAGGGGGGGAAACATGGCCGCCACCCCCTAGTACCAGCCCTACTCCTAAAAATGTTTGAGCAAAAAAATTGAGAAATGAACTAGAATCAGTTTATTAACGATTTGATTTATGAACCGCAAGTTCCATTGCAGTGAGCCAAGGATTCGCCAGCTTGGTCTAAGTTGTAGAGATTTCAAAGTGGACAGTGTAGAATAATAACATGAATGGAATAAATATATATACATGCTATTTAAGAAGTTAATGAGATTGAATAAATGATATAATCATTATCAAACTTAATTCCAGAAACAGGATGGCAGCAAGTTTTTCGTTGGGGAAAAGCCAACGGCCGCTTTTCTTTTTCTAATTAGTTTGATTTGAATATAAATTTTTATAATCGTTATGAAAGTGCATTTTGAAAACTATAATTTTTTTTATTTTGTTGCATGTTAAAGAAAAGTCGTTAAAAAAGGACTGTTTTGGAGGAAAAAAATGGCAATGGTGGTGGTGTGGGTATTACTGCTGGGATATCCAAAGCATCATCGCAAACGAAATAATGGGATTTTTTATAACACTATTTTGGCCTGGCACCCTCTTTCTGCAATGCGCGTGTACCCTTCCCCCAATGGGGACGGGGATTGATGTAATCGGTAGAGCCCCAATCTCGTCATCTGCAGTTCCCAGGTTCGAGCTCCACCTGGGTCAGCGTTGAGATTTATCTCCGCAAAATTCCCGCCCTGCCCACGGTCAATAGGGGACACCGATGGACTTGGAAAGACTGCCGTCCGTCGGATGGGACGTTAAGCCGTGACCCAGTGTGGGAGAGCCATAACCTGTGCACGTTAAAGAACACGCTGGATGGCTTTGACGGGAGGCTACCATCTGTCTTCCAACAGCTGTTCCAGTAGGTTCCCACCCCCAGCCTTCTCCGAGCCTTCGGTGTCCATGTGACCTGGCCATTTAGCCCATGGTGTGCAAAAATAGTGCCGCTCAGAGGTAAAACAACCCAAGTACCCTTCCCCCAATGGGGACAGAGATTGATTCAATCGGTAGCGCCCCAATCTCGTCATCTGCTGTTCTCAGATTCGAGCCCCACCTGGGTCAACGTTGAGATATTACCCTGGATCATAAAGGGGACACCGATGAGCTTGGAAAAGCAGTCATATATCGGATGGGACATTAAACCGGGATAAGTGAGCAGGAGAGTCTTACCCTGTGCATGCTGAAGAAAATGCTCGATGGCCTTGACGGGAAATGACTATCTCCTGAAAGCTGTCCAGCGGGTTCCTTTCTCCCAATCTTCTGTGTTAACACAACCTTCAGTCTCTTAACTGCTTTGCACTGGATCCTCTTTCGCTACAAAACTCTGAGCCCCTGGGATCCCAGTGAGCTGGCCATTAAGCCCATTGTTTGCAAAAAGTAAGTCGCCTAGAGATAAAACAACCTCATATCGTAAGCTTTTTGTTTTTGCATCTGTGTGGATCGAAGGTTGCTTGGATGGTTTTTACTATTAATAAATAAATCTCTGATGCAAAAGTTACTCATCGAGCTCGACGACGAACGCAATTCGTTTCTTGGAAACGGAACGATAGCAGCACTCATCCGGCAGGTACACAACAACCAACTAATAAATAATTAACATTTATCATTACTGCGAGGAGCATTCCCCCCCCCCCCACCTTTTTTCCTTTCTTATGTTTAAGCAGATTGATTGAAGATAAAAAGAATATGAATAAATAAATCAGACTGCAAAGCAGTGTGCTACACAGTTATATATACCCTTATGCATATAATATGCAAGAAGCTGCCCATATAAATTAGTTACACAAAACAGGTGAACCTTGCCCCAATCATTTTGTAAAACATTTTTGATTTTGTCTCTAAACGTTGATAAAATAATTATATCTTAGCATTTTCATCAAAGCCATGCTGTTCACTTTCCATGGATGGTGATTTCACAACACTCAGAAGTAAGGAGTCGTTGTACGTCACAGTTTTGAACCCCCCCCTCCTTTCCATCTCTAACTGAATCTGAAGCATATGTCAACCTGCTTATCAGAGCTCTTGTTGTAATCATAGTGTTTCTATAGCAACGTCCATCCTGCGTTCTTTTAACAAAGGTTTCTCGTCAGAAACAATTTTTCTTCGCGGAAAACTTCGGCGAAGTCCAATGTTTTATTTCTGTTCGTTTTTTTTTTGTCTTTCTCCCTCTTTATTTTGATCAAATTTCGTGCTTCATAGGCAAAGGCAGGTAGCCAGGGAAGCGCACGGAAGAGTGCGGATCGATATATGCAAATGATTTTTAGTCGATTGCTTGTTCTTTTTTTTTTACTTTTGTTCTTGCTTCCGTATTGCCAACTTGTATAAGTTGCAACGATTTGGCTCGAGTAATTCGTGTAATGGGC
Source organism: Ryuthela nishihirai (assembly GCA_038380435.1). Classification (NCBI taxonomy): domain Eukaryota; kingdom Metazoa; phylum Arthropoda; class Arachnida; order Araneae; family Heptathelidae; genus Ryuthela; species Ryuthela nishihirai. The sequence continues at coordinate 24,802,694 of JAWZYU010000029.1, read as the reverse complement.
GTGGCTTAAGACGGCTGTCAGGTGGAAGTCGAAAGGAGCCCCTTTCTTGTCAGACCTTGGCAATTCCAGTCCTGCCCACGAACGATATGCATATGTGGCAAGCGCTTTACAGGCCGGACCTATTCTTTATTCATCAGAATCGTTCAGGATTTCGCTTTATTTTACCGATTAATGGGAGGACATCGAGTGATTTTTTTTATTCTTGAATGAATGAAATACCTTGTTCGAAAAATTTTTCTGATGAATAATTTCTGGGTGTTGCTGCAGTCGATGCATTTTAAAATCATTTATTGGTTTTTTTTTTTTTTATTTTCTTTGGAGATGGAATTGTGTGGAAAAGGTACGGAGAATAATTATTTTTAGGTGTCAAAGTGTCGGGGCAATTTTCGTGCAGAGCTTCGTCTCAAGCTTTCTCGTGTCTTTTCTTTTGAGATTAACATTTACAGGAAGCTGTCGAGTCCTCATGGCATGGGGGCGGGGGTGGCTCAGTCGGTAGCGCGCCAGGCTCATAATCTGTAGTTCCCAGGTTCGAGTCCCAGCTGGGTCAGCGTTGAGATTTATCTCCGCTAAATTCCCCGCCCTGCTCACGGGCAGTAGGGGACACCGATGGGCTTGGAAAGGCCGCCGTCTGTCGGATGGGACGTTAAGCCGTGGCTCCGTGTGCGGGAGAGCCATACCCTGTGCACGTTAAAGAACACGCTGGATGGCCTTGACGGGTGGCTACATCTGTCTCCCAACAGCTGTTCCAGTGGGTCTCCTCCCCCAACCTTCTCTGAGCCTTCGGGGTCCATGTGACCTGGCCATTTAGCCCATGGTGTGCAAAAAAGAGCCGCTCAGAGGTAAAACAACCCAACCCTCATGGCATGTTGTTGTCTCAGGAATGTGCACGTTAAAGAACACGCTGGATGGCCTTGACGGGAGGCTACCATTTGTCTCCCAACAGCTGTTCCAGTGGGTCCCCTCCCCCAACCTTCTCTGAGCCTTTGGGGTCCATATGACCTGGCCATTTAGCCCATGGTGTGCAAAAAAGTGCCGCTCAGAGGTAAAACAACCCAACCCTCATGGCATGTTGTTGTCTCAGGAAGTATTTCGTTTCATAGTAGTATTTGGCTTTTTTTTTAATCGTGTCATTATGATTTTGATACCTTGGTAGCTTTTGTTTAGCGTAATATATGCAATGTATGGATGTTTCTTGTGCTGCATTTCTTACAGATATTCTCTATGGCGTATTTTTAACTGACAGATTCCTTTCAAAACCTCCGTGCAAGCAGCTGCTTGAGGGGTACCTGTTTTAAAAAGTAATTAATAAAAGGTACAGGCATGGATGATTCTGTCGTTTTTCTGCTGAGATCCTGCCATCATCAGACTTTCTACTATGCCGTATTAAACTGATAAGGCTCCTGTCAGACCTCTGGAGCAAGCAGCTGCTTGAGGGGGTATTTATTTAAACCGTGCTACTAAAAGACATAAAGTAATGGTACCCTTGGCCAGAAGATTCCATTCTTGAAGTCTTGAACCCCAGCTTGTTATTTGTAAAGTCCTTGGTCTCGAACAAGATCATTTAGTTCACTTTGCTGAATCAGATGAGGCTCGTCTAAATTTTTAGTGGTGTATGTAGGATCAGGATCTGTATTTGCCTCAAAGTCTCCCTTTGATGAATGTGAATCCATCTCCTCCCAGTTGGTTGTAGGTGTTAGTATAGGAAGATCTCCATGAGGAACTGGCCTTATGACTGAAGGCACATTTGGGTATTGTATTTTGCTTTTGCTCTTTTTTGAAAAGCCCGACACTTTAGTTAAACAAAAATAGCAATCATGCAAGTGACTAGTTGGCTCACGCCAAACCATTGGAACTGCAAAGGGCATGGATTTTATCTTACCTTTCAACCATTCACTCAGACCAACAAAGCACGAAATGCAGCACACATGTGGAGCCCATGTTTTGTCCTGATCTCCAACATGACATCCAAAATGCAAGTTATATGCTTTCTTCACAATCTTTGTCCAAGAACGATCCTGGGATTTTAAAATATAATTTCCACACACATAACAAAACTTATCTGGCACATTACCACATCCGCAACGCTGTCTTTGTGTCATTTAAACGCCAAAATTCACTCTTCAACTTAACAGCACGTGTGAATGAAAACAACAAGAATGGCGGTCTAAGGTAAGGTTACTGTTACATGTTTTTTTCTATTTGGCAAGCAGTGTTGCCAGCCACACACCAAAATATCTAGTATCCTCCCAGTTGCCCGGATGTGTTGGTATAAGATCTTAATCAAAATAACAAATAACATAAAAACGTGACGTTCTAGCCATTTTTTTAAGCCAAATCTGAAATCAGCACCTGAAAAATAGTTAACGGCAGCTACAATTGTTCATGTTATAAAAACCTTGCAAACCATGCCAGACTAGATTGGCAAAGATCCAGAGATGCTCACGATAAAAATGTTTATTACTCCCTCAAGATTGAGGTTCGACAAAAGATCAAGGATCACCGTAGCTTTATATGGAACAAAAAACTCAGCTCACACTCTACAAGTGACAATTCTATTTGGAAGATGGTTAAATCTTTCAAGAACCCTCGTTCTAAATTTCCCACCATTCGTGGGGAGTCAGGTTTATGTTACAGCGAGGATGATAAATCCGAGGCATTTGTCGATGCCCTTGAATTGCAGTTTCAAGAGAATTTTGATCTTTTTGATCATAAGACCTGTGGAGAGGTAGAAGAAACTATTTTTTGTTTCGGACAGGAAGAAAGATCAGAACTACCCTTTACATCTACTCCTGAGCTGTCTCAAGCCATCAAGAAATTGAAACCTAACAAGGCTTCAGGCCCTGATAATATTTCCAACAGAATGCTGAAACATCTTCCGAAGAAAGCCATTAAAAATTTCTGCGGGATTTTTAATTTCCTTCTCCGTCACGTTTTTCCAGAAGCCTGGAAAAAACACTTATTTCAGACTGATACACAAACCAGTAAAGGACCCTGTATTTCCTGACAGCTATCGTCCAATCATTCTGCTTTCCTGCCTAGGAAAACTGTTTGAACGTATTATCCTCAATAAATTGGAAGAGTTCCTCTCAATCCATCCTGTCTTACCTGAAACCCAATTTGGTTTCAGGCGTAAAAGATCGACAGGTCATCAGAGTTGGTCAGAGTCCTCAGAGTTGTGGAAACTATTTCTGAGGCACTGAACAAGAAGGAAACAGTTGCCGCCGTCTTTCTAGACGTGGCCAAAGCTTTTGACCGCTTCTGGATGGACGGCCTCATTTACAAACTCTCCAAGATTGGAATGCCTACGGGACTCACCTGTATCATTCAATCGTATCTCTTAAATCGAATATTCCAGGTTCATATTAAATCTTCCATTTCTACCAAGAGAGTAGTGGCCGCTGGAGTTCCTCAAGGTTCTCTCCTAGGCCCTACTCTCTTCTCATTATATCTCTTTGATATTCCCTCATTTGAGTGAATCGTTATCGCACAATATGCTGATGACATTGCTCTCATCTCCCCTTCCTTGGGAGTTGATTTTGCAATCAGAAGACTTCAGAATGCCTTGATAAAATGGATACCTGGTATAAAAAATGGAAAATAAAGATCTACACTGAGAAGAGTAACGCCATCCTCTTCAGTGATAAGAGGATTAAAAATCCTCGAACTTTACACTTTTTAGATGAACAATTCAAGTGGCAGGAGACTGTCAAATATTTAGGAGTCACTCTGCATCAAAAGCTTAAGTGGGATCCCCATATATACACGGGATCATCACAAAAGTTAACTCTGTCAGATGTCAACTGGGGATTCTTCTAGGAAGAAACTCAGTATTATCCATTGATAATAAATTACTAATTTATCACATGGTCATTCGACCTATGATATCCTATGCTTCCCCAATTTGGGCGAACACAACTCCCACGCACATTCACAAGATACATGTCTTGCGGAATAAAATCCTGCGATGTGTGGTCAATGCCCCCTGGTTTGTAACCAATAGACAATTGCATAAAGATCTGGGCATTGATCATATTTACACATATCTTAAGTTTGTCTCGCGAGGTTTCTACGAGTCAGTGCAGAGAAACCTGCACGAGGTTATGTTCTGCCTTCTGGACTGCAATCATGAAGTCCTTAACAGATACAAGAGGCCTAAGATGATGGCTTTCGCTAAAGAAAGTTATCCATTTTAGGTCTCTTGTGCATCATTACTACTCTTTGTTTTATGTTCTTTTGCCCTTTGGGGCCCACCATTGTGTGGTTTACTTTTGTTTGTTTTTTCAAACTGATGCCAATTAGGCAAATTTCCAGATGAAGAAGGTTATGGGTACTATTGTACCTGGTACTTCATTTTATGATGTAACGATCTACGATACCTTGCAAACCAGTGTTATCTGGGGATCAAAGGAACCTGGGTTCGAATTCTGAATAAGGCACAGATGTTTTTTCTTTTTTCTGAGGTTTCGACACTCTCATAGATCTTTTTTTTATAGGCTTCTACATTAAGAAGCTCCTGTGAGACCCAGATGGCAAGTGAACTGCCTGAAGACTAAATTTAATCTCGTTTTTAAAAAAGAAACAAGAGATAATGTGTTTACTTTGTCGTCTGTCTGTCCGCTCATCGACCTCGATTTTTCTTGTTTATAGCAAAAAAAAAATTGGGTTTAATAGATATTGATGAAATGTTACGAATTACAATTTCCGAACCTTCCAAAAGTTAAAATTGTGCCCTCTAACGGTGAAAACATTTAATAATACCGAAATTTCAAACGAATGATGCAAACGATGTAGTTATACTTGAAATTTGAAATTTTGTTGATGGATTGTGAAATGTCCTGAGTTTACCCCCTATGCCCATAGGGTGGGTGGGGAACGCAAATGTTTTAAGAGGGAATTGGAAAACTCATTTTTAGTTTGATTGGTACTAATGAGGGGCGGGGGTGGCTCAGTCGGTAGCACGCCAGGCTCATAATCTGTAGTTCCCAGGTTCGAGTCCCAGCAGGGTCAGCGTTGAGATTTTTCTCCGCAAAATTCCCCGCCCTGCCCACGGTCAGTAGGGGACACCGATGGGCTTGGTAAAGGCCGCCGTCCGTCGGATGGGACGTTAAGCCGTGGACCCTTGTGCGGGAGAGCCGTACCCTGTGCACGTTAAAGAACACGCTGGATGGCCTTGACGGGAGGCTACCATCTGTCTCCCAACAGCTGTTCCAGTGGGTCCCCTCCCCCAACCTTCTCTGAGCCTTCGGGGTCCATGTGACCTGGCCATTTAGCCCATGGTGTGCAAAAAAGTGCCGCTCAGAGGTAAAACAACCCAACTTGGTACTAATGAAATGTAATTCGCATTTTTCAAATCCATCATTAATTTTTAACGTTAGAGGTCACTAAATACGGAAAGATGAAACTTTTAAGGAATGTTGTAAATGATTTATTTTTAGTAGAAATTTGAAAATTCTATGATAGAGTGTCAAGATATATTCCACTGAGAGCAACAATCTTGTCCCCTTTTCTCAGAGGGGGTGTAAGAAAAGCAATAGTTTAAATTGAAAGAATAAAAGACAAATACTTTTCTGTATAATTACTAATAAAATATTATTTCCGTTCTTCGTAGTTCGATATCCATTTATTCGAATTAAAACTTTTGAAGAGTGAAAAAGTAGGCAAACGAAAAACTTCATTCTCTTCGAAAGCGAGATTCTCATATGCATTTTTCTAGTTTTTTTCATACTTACCATTACGTAATGATTCCAGGCTATATTTTTTTAGAATAAATTAGCGATGTTCGGAAACTTTTTTTTTTCCTATCCTAATCTCTCGTATTTAGGGCTCTGGGGGATAGTATGCTCTGCCTGCTTTGTATGGGGTGAAATTAATTGGAAATATATTTTAATCCACAACGTGCTACTCTGGATTTTTCCGTGATTGACAGCCAGGTAATAGCCATCCATTGAGCTTAAAGCCCTTCCCCCATTCCCTAGTGACGAGGATCGTGAGGGAGGAAGGACTAGCAGTTCAGGTGACATTTTAAAATCCAGGGAAAGCATTGTTTTACAGCATTTGGAGCACCTCCCTCTTGTGTCATTCAAAGGGGTTAACTTGTTCTGCCCCAAATATCTTGATTTCTCCTTTGCTATCGTGCCAACTCGTCTCCATTTTGCTGAGAGAGCTAGGTTTGGAATCTTGATGGTATTTATTAGTCATCGAAAAGTGAGAAAATTTTGAGTTTTTATGTAGAGTGAAATCGGTTAGTGAACTCGGTGGCCAGTTCATTATTAACAGCTTTATTTCAGTAGGAATTAATATTCAGAGCTATTCTTAAATAAGCTTTTGACTAGAAATGTGACTGAAGGAAAAATTAAAGATCTCAAATAAATAGAAATCTCGTTTTTTCAACCATCTTCTCCGGTATTTAAATAGTTGGGTTGTTTTATCTCTGAGCTGCTTTTTTTTTTCGGGGGGGGGGGGGGGGGGGGTTATATGGACAGGTCACAAGGACCCCGAAGTCTCAGAGCAGGTTGGTGGAGGGGACCCACTGGAACAGCTGTTAGGAGACAGATGGTAGCCTCCCGTCAAGGCCATCAAGTGTGCTCTTTAACGTGCACAGGGTATGGCTCTGCCGCACACGGGGCCACGGCTTAACATCTCATCCGACGGACGGCGGCCTTTCCAAGCCCATCGGTGTCCCCTACTGACCGTGGGTAGGACAGAGAATTTTGCGGAGATAAATCTCAACGCTGACCCAGCTGGGACTCGAACCTGAGAACTGAAGATTACGAGCCTGGCGCGCTACCGACTGAGCCACCCCAACCCCCAAATCCATCTGTAGTAATGACATTCCGTTCCTCTGCTATTCTGCACAGCTCGCAGTCCATCATCTGGATGAGAAGCACTGATCTTCATCTTTAACACTCGATGCAGAACGAGTGTTTTTAGCTTCTTGTGGCCTTTTAATCGTTCTTTTTGTGGTTAAGCGTTTCGGGAGGGTAAAAAACGAGCTAATAACCAAACATTATTCAAGTGCTTAATGTGAATGCCAGTTTTATTCGACGACTAAGAAGCGATTTTTCTTTTTCTCTCTCTGAACGTGACATCGGTTCTCGGGTTTAGTGTTAAGCCATCGCTGTACGAAACCGAACTGACGATGGTCGTTAAAGTTTTTGAAAACAAGATCAGAGTAAATGAGCCATTTTATTGCTTAGCCACTTCTTCTCACACTTCTTTTTCTCTGTTTCTTTTGTCTCAAGACTGAAACGGCTTTTCCTTTGCGAAAAAACTTTTAAGTGTTTGGTATGTGCAGTTGTAAATAACCTTGTTAGTTGCAGTGAGAATGGAAGATAAACGGTCATTTGGAGTGTTTGATTGAGGGGTAAATAACCGTAGCTTTCTTTTTTAAATGCCAACGCTCAAGTAGGTTTAGAAACGCAATTTAAATTGTTAGCGTAATGGTGTTATTCAACTTTTACAAAATTCCGTGTTCAGCATGAATCTTGAGGTTTTAAGCTTTACAGTGAACTTTGTTGCAGCAAGTCAACTATTCTGCAGTCTTGTATTTCTCGTATTAGTGTTAGGTTGTTTTACCTATGAGTTGTATTTTTTTCCACGCAATGGGCTTAAATGTCTAAGTCACAAAAATCCCAATGGCTTAGAGAAGGTTCAGGGAAAGGGAATACGCTGGACAGCGTTTAGGAGACAGCTGGAAGCCTCCCCGGCAAGGCCATCCAGCGTGTTCTTTAATCTCAGGCTGGCAGCTGCAGTTCTCAGGTTCGAGTCCCAATTGCCAGCGTGAGATTATTTTTACTATAGCTCACTCCCCCTCCTCGCTTGGGGGTGGGGATGGCTCAGTCGGTAGCGCGCCAGACTCGTAATCTGTAGTTCCCAGGTTCCAGTCCCAGCTGGGTCAGCGTTGAGATTTATCTTCGCAAAATTCCCCGCCCTGCCCACGGTCAGTAGGGGACACCGATGGGCTTGGAAAGGCCGCCGTCCGTCGGATGGGACGTTAAGCCGTAGCCCCGTGTGTGGGAGAGCCATACCCTGTGTACGTTAAAGAACACACTGGATGGCCTTGACGGGAGGCTACCATCTGTCTCCCAACAGCTGTTCCAGTGGGTCCCCTCCCCCAACCTTCTCTGAGCCTTCGGGGTCCATGTGACCTGGCCATTTAGCCCATGGTGTGCAAAAAAGTGCCGCTCAGAGGTAAAACAACCCAACCAACCCGTCCTCACTTTCAGGTGCAATGCACCGTCTGACGGTCCCTGTGTAATTAAATATTACATTCGATTCAGTGTTTATGTATATGCATTACTTTTGAATTTTTAGATATTTTTTGTTTTTCAAGAACATAAATTCGTCGTATCCAAAAAAAAAATTGCGCGATTTTCTGCAGATTGCATTATTAGCAACAGTTTTTATAATTTGGTTGGATTTGACGGGATGCTCTGTATCCTAACAGCTGTCCACGTATTCCCTTACCCAGGAACGGAGGTAGCGAGTCCGTAGCGTGCCAGGCTCCTAATCTGCAATTCTCAGGTTCGAGTCCCACCTAGGTCAGCATTGAGATTTATCTCCACAACTCCCCTGCCCACGGTTAGTAGGGAACACCGATTGGCTTGGAAAGGCCGCCGTCTGTCGGATGGGACATTAAGCCGTGACCCGTGTACGGAGGAGCCATACCTTGTGCACGTTAAAGAACACGCTGGATGGCCTTGACTGGAGGCTACCATCTGTCTCCCAACAGCTGTTTCAGTGGGTCCCCTCCCTCAACCTTCTCTGAGCCTTCGGAGTCCTTGTGACCTGGCCATTTAGCTCATGGTGTGCAAAAAAGTGCCTCTCAGAGGTAAAACAACCCAGCCCACTGTTAGTAGTAGGGAACACCGATTGGCTTGGAAAGGCCGCCGTCTGTCTGATTAGACGTTAAGCCGTGACCCGTGTGCGGAAGAGCCATACCCTGTGCACGTTAAACAACACACTGGATGATCTTGTGGGAGGTTACTACATTCTTCCAACAGCTGCCGAGTGGGTCCCCTGCTCCAACCTTCTCTGGGCCTTCGGGATCTTTGTGACCTGGCCATTTAGCCCATTTTGTGCAAAAAAGTGCAGCTCAGGGGTAAAACAACCCTCCAACTTTTTACCCAGTTGTGAGTCTTTGGGGTCTCCTTGTGACTTAGTCCATTGTGTGCAAAAAAATACCAGTGACAGATTAAAAGAAACCTTTTCTCGTGAAAAGATAAATTTTTACCCTTTCTCACATTTCAACATATCATTTTGAAGCGTGCTAGTGCCATAGATTGCATCATAATTCCTGCAGCACCCATTTTCTCGTTGCGTGGTACGTCACAACGTTACCCAAGTGTCGCTCGCGTGGGTGCAGCCTGCACTGACCCCATTGCTCACGTTGGTACAATTCCTGTTTACCTCCTGACACATTTCGTACCACGGTGTTTGTGCAAGGAGAGTTTCCAGGCGGGGCCTGCGACACTGAGATAGCCAGTCAGCTCAGCCACCCCACTCTTTTCTTATCTATGTCATGAGGTGGCAGCCGGCCGGCGAAAATGGATGCTGTAATGACGGAACGAGTGGGTCGTTCGTGATTTGCATTTTAAAGCTGTTTCGTTGTATACTGGATTTTGCTGTAATGTCGCCATAATTGGAGTTTTCCCAGTGAGCATCGTTAGCTGTCTATCAAGTTGATAAGTTGAGTGTTTTTTCCCCTCCGAATTCTTTCAGGTTCGTTGATTCGATTAGCAATAACCGCTATCTTATGCGTCGTTGTGTGGTTTAAAATTGAAACATTATTTTTTGCCTTTAGGGGCGGGGTGGCTCAGTCGGTAGCGCGCCAGGCTCGTAATCTGTAGTTCCCAGGTTCGAGTCCCAGTTGGGTCAGCGTTGAGATTTATCTCCGCAAAATTCCCCGCCCTGCCCACGGTCAGTAGGGGACACCGATGTGCTTGGGAATGCCGCCGTCCGTCGGATGGGGCGTTAAGCCGTGGCCCCGTGTACGGGAGAGCCATACCCTGTGCACATTAAAGAACACGCTGGATGGCCTTGACGGGAGGCTACAATCTGTCTCCCAACAGTTGTTCCAGTGGGTCCCCTCCCCCAACCTTCTCTGAGCCTTCGGGGTCCATGTGACCTGGCCATTTAGTCCATGGTGTGCAAAAAAGTGCCGCTCAGAGGTAAAACAACCCAACTTTTTGCCTTTAAGTGCTATCGGTGTGTTTGTGCCCATATGGAAGTATTAACTTTACCGATCAGCATAAAAGGTTTTTTTTTATATTTAACGGTTAATAAATATGATTTGTTTTTTAACATTTGTCCTGTTTTGATATATTTTAAATGGCAAGAAAATTTATTTGATATATGCCTCTGCCCAGGACTTTTTTTTGCACACATTAGGCTAAATGGCCAGTTCACAAGGACCCCAGGGACTCGCAGAAGGTTGGGGGAAGGAGACTTACTTGTCAGCTGTTAGGATACAGATGTAAACTTCCTGTCAAGGCCATCTAGCGTGTTTTTTTAACGTGCGCAGGTTATAGCTCTCTTGCACACGGGAGGGGCCGTGATGGCTCAGTCGGTAGCGCACCAAGCTCGTAATCTGCAGGTCCCAGGTTCGAGTAACATTTGCGCTAGCGTTGAGATTTATCTCCGCAAAACTCCCCGCCGTCCCACGGTCAGTAGGGGACATTTATGGGATAGGAAAGGCCGCCGTCCGTCGGATAGGACATTAATCCGTGACTACGTGTACAGAACAGCTATACTCTGTGCACGTTAAAGAACATGCTGGATGGCTTTGACGGGAGGTTTCCATCTATCTCCCATCAGCTGTTCCATAAGGTCCCCTCTCTGAACCTTATCTGAGCCTTCGGTGACCTGGCCATTTAGCCCATTGTGTGCAAAAAAGTGCTGTTCAGAGGTAAAAACCCAACTTGCACACGGAACGTGGTTTTACCTCCCAGCCGACGGACGGTGACCTTTCGAAGCCCATCAGTGTCCCTTTTCTGACCAAGGCCAGGATGAAGATTTAGCAGAGATAAATCTGAATACTGTCACAGATGGGACTAGAATCTGGTAACTGCGATTTCGAGCCTGACACATTACCGACTGAACTAGCCCCGCCCATTTTATTTGAAATATGAGTAGTAAAAGATAAAAGTTCCTAAAAGTTGATTTAATTCCGCATTAAAATAGTTAAGTAAACACGTGCACTTCATTCAGTTAATGTGACTAAATAATAAGCCTCGATCTATTGGCATTTCGAAGGAAGTTGCCTGAAGTGTAAAGGCAATTGAAAGCTATTAATCTACTCTTCTCATTGTACTAAGCAAGCCTTTCACAGTAAGCAGATTCTTTCCCTTCTAGTAAGCGAGCTTTTCCTCTTCTAAAGCGAGTTTCTCATCTCCAGTAAACAGAACCCTTATACAGTATAAAGCACAGTGCACTTGGCATGAATAAAACAATAGGCTTTAACGTTGTCATTAAACGCTGTGATGACTAATCCCGTTCGTCCCTACCTTGTCCTAAGTTCTCTTGTCCTCCGTAATGCTACGGGATTGAAGATTCTTCCTCCACTTTCCCTACTGCCATTGTGAATCCGCTTACAAAACTCCTTTTGTCTCTTCAACATTCATCAATACCTTCGCCAGCATTCTTTTACTTCCCTCGCGATGTTGCAGATCCTATTGATTTGCCATCGCTGGTAACTCACACTTTAAACGTTCCCTTCTCGCAGTTGTTGCCTCTCTTCCATCGCCTAGTGGCATCTGCTGTTCTTTCCAACGGATGCGGGATTAGAAGAGGAAAAGGGATATTCAGGAAGCTGTACTCCGGTGTTGGTGCTTCCGGAGGAAGTTCTTGTTCCAGTTAACGGTGATGTGCAGACGTCTGCCCAGAGCTATTAAAGCAGTCTGCTCAGCGGTTTTAACAGTTGTGTTAGAGGGGGAAAAGTAAGGCATATGCTCAAGCGATGTGTACGTTTGAGAATTTGTTTATTTAAGGTTTTGGTTTTTCGTCACTGGTAATGTGTCTTCGTAAATGATTTCTGTTTTGCTCACTTGAGTTATAAATTCACTAACAACTATCATTTAACTATAAAAGTTCTTGCCGTTTATATGTCGTATTAAATAATCAGCATTTAGTTCAATTATAAATAATAAATAAACACCTCCTCAAGCAGCTACTTGTCACAGAGGTCTGACAGGAGCCTGTCTTATTTACATAGAGACGACAATAATCTAAGTAGTAAACTGAATAAATTATATAACAAAAATATAAAAGTCATATAATTCATATAAATTAAGTCATATAAATTTAACAAAAATATAAAAGTCATATAATTTAAAATTTACTTTAAACAATTGAAGATCTCTATAGAAGAGGTGGTTTGGTGGGTAGCTCGTGGAATTGTCACTTTAAATTGCTGACACCTGACCAAACCATTACTCTATTCACAACAGCTTGTGAGCTCTATTCACAATATTGGTGAGCTCTATTCACAACAGCTTGTGAATGTGTTCGTGAGGCTTTAAAAGAGAAGGAAACAAGATTTTTTCAGTCTTAAAGGAGTACTGTTCTTTCAGTATAACGTAAATATACTTCCAAAACGGGTGGGGATATCAGTCGGTAGCGCGCCAGGCTCGTAATCTGCAGTTCTCAGGTCGAGTCCCAGCTGGGTCAGCGTCGAGATTTATCTCCGCAAAGCTCCCCGCCCTGCCCACGGTCAGTTGGGGACACCGATGGCTTAGAAAGGCCGCCGTCTGTCGGATGGGACATTAAGTCGTTGACTGTGTGCAGGAGAGCCATACCTTGTGCACGTTAAAGAACACGCTGGATGGCCCTTGACGGGAGGCTACCATCTGTCTCCCAATGGCTGCTCAGTGGGTCCCCTCCCCCAATCTTCTCTGAGCCTTCGGGGTCCTTGTGACCTGGCCATTTAGCCCATGCTGTGCAAAAAAGTGCTACCCAGAGGTAAAACAAGCCAATCATACTTCCAAAGTGACCACAGAGGCAATCCAACGCCTTAATGGGAGGGGGGTGGCTCAGTCGGTAGCGCGCCAGGCTCGTAATCTGTAGTTCCCAGGTTCGAGTCCCAGCTGGGTCAGCGTTGAGATTTATCTCCGCAAAATTCCCCCGCCCTGCCCACGGTCAGTAGGGGACACCGAGGGGCTTGGAGAGGCCACCGTCCGTCGGATGGGACGTTAAGCCGTGGCCCCGTGTGCGGGAGAGCCATACCCTGTGCACGTTAAAGAACACGCTGGATGGCCTTGACGGGAGGCTACCATTTGTCTCCCAACAGCTGTTCCAATGGGTCCCCTTTCCCAACCTTCTCTGAGCCTTCGGGGTCCATGTGACCTGGCCATTTAGCCCATGGTGTGCAAAAAAGTGCCGCTCAGAGGTAAAACAACCCAACCCAAAGTCTCCTCCCTTCTTCTGGGGAGGGGGGGGGGGTGTAGAACTTGGTTAATTCGATAACTCTAACTCGTAATCTGCAGTTCCCAGTTGGAATCTCAACTTGTGTTGAGATTTCGTTTATCATGCACTTGGTGAGAAAGGGGACACCGATGGACTTGAAAAGGCCCCATGGGATGGGATGTTGAGTCGTGGTCTGTGTGCAGACTGAAAGACGCGCTCGATTGCTTTGACGGGAGGCTTCATTTGTCTCTCATCCAAGTTCAGTGGATCGTCTTCCTCTACCCAAGCCTGAGGTCTCGGTGTCCTTTTAAAATGTCCATTTAGTCCTTCATGTGCAAAAAAAAAGGGCCACTCAGAGTTGGACACTAAAGCAATGATGAATGTCTTGCTTTTATATTTTGATAAATAAATAAACTTTTTAGAAACACTTCGCACGTTTTCCTCTACACAAAAGTCGAGTTGTCTAACAGCAGACAAGATATGTTCGTTGGAACTGTAGCTGTCTCCTACACCAATAATCTAAGTTATCCCGCATCAGTTGCTTAGCGTGGTAGACTAGGAGACTGCGCAGTTGATACTTTACTTTTCATAGATTGAAAAGTGATTGGTAGGCGATTGACCTATCATCTCTGAGATAATTGCCCAAGCATCACCGCGCTGTTTCAAAGAGTCCTCTGGTGACTTGGGACGGGAGTTGCTCAGTCGGTAGCGCGCCAGGCTCGTAATCTGTAGTTCCCAGGTTCGAGTCACATCTGAGTCAGCGTTGAGATTTATCGCCACAAAATTCCCCGCCCTGACCATGGTCAGTAGGGGATACCGATGGGCTTGGAAAGGCCACTATCCGTCGGATGGGACGTTAAGCCGTGGTCCCTGTGTGCGGGAGAGCCATACCCTGTTCACGTTAAAGAACACGCTGGATGGCCTTGACGGGAGGCTACCATTTGTCTCCCAACAGCTGTTCCAGTGGGTCTCCTCTCCTCCCCCAACGTTCTCTGAGCCTTCGGGGTCCATATGATTTGGCCATTTAGCCCATGGTGTGCAAAAAAGTGCCGCTCAGAGGTAAATCAACCCAATCTCTGGTCACTCATGCAACTACGCCAGAGCGTAAGTGAAGAAGAAAGTTTTCGAAAAAAAAATTTCCGCAGAAGGATAAAAAAAAAATGAATATGATGTTGAAGAAACTTTCATTTCTCTCTGCAGATCTGCTCTCATCCTAAATCTGCAGCCACAGTGAGGGAATCTTCTTAAGACTCCTTCCAGGCGTTCGTAGGATATATGGGTACCTCGCAATGAAGAGACTTTGACAAGAAGTTGGTTGCATCGTTGGTCGTTATTCTATCCTGAGCCTTCTCTTGATTACGTTAATGTTCATTCTGGAGAAACTTATTCTGCGCTTATGACCGGAACCGTCTGTGCTTTGTTCTTGGCAATGCTTGGGCAAAGTGAGTTGCCTTCGCATCATGAAACGTTTACAAGGAACTTGTGTGTCTGCTTTAATGGGATTGTGGAGCTGGCCCGTGGGGGTATTGGCAGTCTTTATAACCGCTTCCACTCTGCACTCAAACCGCCCATAGACTCTACTGCTTCTACGTAACCTCCATCAAATAATTGCTCGTCTTACTTTGCTTGTGTTGGCGGTGGAGATAGTTTGTGGCGCTGTTATTTTGAGGAGGGCGAATGATTGGTGATGAGATTTTTGTTGCTGGGATGGTGTTCGCCGAACACTATGCACTTTGGCGCTAGGAGATGTTGCATGTTAGTATCTTGTGTAATGGTCTGGATTTATCTTCGCTGCTTAAATCTGGGCATAGGTAGAGGAGTGTATTTTTATTCGGTCTGGAGTAACAAGATTTTTAGGTGATATTATTTTTTTTGAAAGTTCAAACTATTTTTACTTCACAAATGAGCATGTCAAAAAACTGGAAATCAATGTCAATTAATTCAGTAATAAAGTGTCATTGAAAAATGTCCTGTAGACAAGAAACGCTTGAAATAATTGGCTGCAAAAAAAGTTTGTTTTTCCCTGAATGAGATTCGAATTTCTCTCATGGTAAAGCCAAATTTTTTTCTCCTAGGTTGGGTTGGGTTGTTTTACCTCTGAGCGGCACTTTTTTGCACACCATGGGCTAAATGGCCAGGTCACATGGACCCCGAAGGCTCAGAGGTTGGGGGAGGGGACCCACTGGAACAGCTGTTGGGGGACAGATGGTAGCCTCCGTCAAGGCCATCCAGCGTGTTCTTTAACGTGCACCGGGTATTGCTCTCTCTCACACACGGGGCCACGGGTTAACGTCCCATCCGACGGACGGCGGCCTTTCGAAGCCCATCGGTGTCCCCTACTGACCGTGGATGTTTTGTGGAAATAAATCTCAACGCTGACCCAGCTGGGACTCGAACCTGGGAACTACAGATTACGAGCCTGGCGCGCTACCGACTTAGCCACCCCCACCCCTTTTTTCGCCTAATTATTTCAAATATTAGTTAAGGTGTGATAATAAAAATCATCATTAAAAGCGCTACAAATATTAAGGGTTGGGTTGTTTTACCACTGAGGCGTTTTTTTGTACACACTGGGATAAATGGCTAGGTCAAAAAGACACCGAGGGGTCAGAGAAGGTTGGGGGAAGGGGACTCACTGGATAGCTGTTGGGAGACAGATGGTAGACTACCGTCAAGGCCATCCAGTGTGTTCTTAAACGTGCACAAGGTATTGCTCTCACTCACACGGGGCCCACAGCTTAACGCCCCAGCCGACGGACGGCGGTCTTTTAAAAACCATCGGTGTCCCCTACTGACCTTGGGTAGGACGGAAGTTATGCGGAGTTAAATCTCAACGCTTGCCCAAGTGGGACTCAAACTTGGGAACTGCAGATTACGAGCCTAGCGCGATACCGACAAGCCACGCTCTTTTCTTATGTTTCGTAAGGTCCTTAAGGACCATATTATAAAGATGGGCGATGCAGATAAATTTTTCCATTTGAAATTCTTAAGTTTAGAATTCCATGCTTTTTTTTTTTACGTCTACCGTTTGCAAATTATTCGTTTGGAAGGTTCAGTTTTATTTTAATAATAAGGTTACAAACAACATATATTTGTAATACTCTTATTAACCCAAGAGCATCTAAGCTCACGTAGGTTAATTTACAAATTATTTAAATACATAATTTTGGCAACATTGACACTCAACTTTTCATAAAGAAAAAAATATATATATACAAAAACAACACAGAATTTATAAAAACGAATTAATTTTTTTTTACTTTAACACTGAAAACAGGCTGTCAGCATTTGTAATGGTCATTAGATAATTAGCAGTTAGAGATCTGAAATGCATAAAATTAGTTTCATTTCGAATTATAATCGGTAAAGAATTAAATATTTTAGGGGTCAAATAATCAAAGTGTTTGTGCATAATTTATTTATTTGCAAATGGTAATAGAAACCTTTTCCCATTATCTCGCATAGAATAATTTGTATAATGCAGCACTGCATTATTGTTTTTAAAGAAGTAATTCAGGAGGGAGATTACACTTGTGAGACCCAAAAATAGAATTCTATATATATAAAATTAATACGAAAAAATAAACTGCTTTTATGTATGAGAGGAGGAATTAAAGATATATTTCAGCCCCAAAAAGTGTTTTATTCATGATAATTTTATTCCTCTGAGCTGTCTGCATATTATATCGAAGCAGTTCTTTTGAGTGAGACTTTTAGTTATTTACGTTTGCTGGCAAGGTGTCTGATTGGTTCGTTTTTGGTTGCTGATCATAGGTACCTGGGTTCGACCCCCGGGTAAAGCATGGATGTTTATGGTGTCTCTCTGCTTAGATGTCGTTTTCTTCACATCCTTCTCTATGGCGTATAAACTGACAGGCTTATGTAAGACCTTTGTGGGAAGTAGCTGCTTGACGGGATATTTATTTTTTTACATATATGTTTAAGCTGAGACGATCGTGACTACTATTTAACTACTGAAACCTTACTTTCTGTTGTTACCCTCTTTTCCGTCACCTGAGATTATCTTGCACATTGAACTGTGGTTCAATGATGCTGCATTACTCTGAGCTACATTCTAAGTTCGACCATGTAACATGGGGCGGGGGGTGGCTCAGTCGGTAGCGCTCATAATCTGTAGTTCCCAGATTCGAGTTCCAGCTGGGTCAGCGTTGAGATTTATCTCCGCAAAATTCCCCGCCCTGCCCACGGTCAGTAGGGGACACCGATGGGCTTGGAAAGGCCGCCGGCCGTCGGATGGGAGTTTAAGCCGTGGTCCCGTGGGCGGGAGAGTCCTACCCTGTGCACGTTAAAGAACACGCTGGATGGCCTTGACGGGAGGCTACCATCTGTCTCCCAACAGCTGTTCCAGTGGGTCTCCTCCCCCAACCTTCTCTGAGCCTTCGGGGTCCATGTGACCTGGCCATTTAGCCCTTGGTGTGCAAAAAACGTGCCGCTCAGAGGTAAAACAACCCAACCCAACTACTGAAACCTTACTTTCTGCTGTTACCCTCTTTTCCGTCACCTGAGATTATCTTGCACATTGAACTGTGGGTCAATGATGCTGCATTACTCTGAGCTACATTCTAAGTTCGACCATGTAACATGGGGCGGGGGGGTGGCTCAGTCGGTAGCGCGCCAGGCTCGTAATCTGTAGTTCCCAGGTTCGAGTCTCAGCTGGGTCAGCGTTGAGATTTATCTCCGCAAAATTCCCCGCCCTGCCCACGGTCAGTAGGGGACACCGATGGGCTTGGAAAGGCCGCCGGGCCGTCGGATGGGAGTTTAAGCCGTGGTTCCGTAGGCGGGAGAGTCCTACCCTGTGCACGTTAAAGAACACGCTGGATGGCCTTGACGGGAGGCTACCATCTGTTTCCCAACAGCTGTTCCAGTGGGTCCCCTCCCCCAACCTTCTCTGAGCCTTCGGGGTCCATGTACCTGGCCATTTAGCCCATGGTGTGCAAAAAAGTGCCGCTCAGAGGTAAAACAGATTAAAAACTTGCACATTGAACTGTGGTTCAATGATGTTGCATTACTCTGAGCTACATTCTAAGTTCGACCATGTAACATATTTGAACTCTATCAGTTTAAATAGAACGTCTTAAAACTAAGTGCTCCTTTTAATTTGAGAATGAAGTGGGTCAGTGGAATCCAAACAGACCGTTGCTATAACCCAGAACTCCCACTGCAAGAATATACAAGAGAAATAAAAACAATTATGTATTTGCGTTAGGTGACGATTAAACTATAGCAGCTTTAAGGAGTTTACAGTGTAAACGAATAGTTTAATGTAGAGACTGATGACCATTTCATTATAAAAAATTCAAGTGTGTAAATCACAGTCGAGTTCTTCTTGAAGTTCCTTCGTGACATTTAATTAATCTGTTATTTTTTTTTATTTAGTCTGCCAACCGTAAAGCAGAATCCAAGAAGAATCTGATGTTTCACAGCACATGAAGAGACTGCAACAAACAGCCTCGGGCATTGGGTCTTCTCGCTCTTGCAGAGTCCGCAAATCTTTTACCTCTGACGTAATCTTATTTACGTTGCATTTAATTACACTGAACGTAATTTGATTTGCTGGCGTCATTTGATTAGTTTACCATTTTTTAGAAGCGCCTCTGAAGTAATCAAATCTGACTCTAATCACTGCAATTCGGAGCGTTATTTGCGTCTTTTTTTGTTTCTGCCTGTGGTTAGTGCTTTTCATACTGTGTTCAGGGAGATAAGGTTCAGTTTTTTTGGGCTTAGCGTCGACTTATTTCAGTGAGGTCCCAGTGGTCGAGAGTTAAGCCGTGATTCGTGTGCAGGAGAGCCATACCCTATGCACATTAAAGAACACGCTGGATGGCTTTGGGTAGAGGCTACCATCTGTCTCACATCAGCTGTCCAGTGGGTCCCTTCTTCCCAACCTTGTCTGAGCTCCTGAAGTCCTTGTGACCTGGTCATTTAGCCCACTGTGTGCAAAAGAAATGCCGCTCAGGGGTAAAACAACCCAGGTTTGAGTCGAATTTTTCCAGCGTCCAGATTTCTGTCTTCTAAACCCCCCACCCTGCTGTCAGTCAAAGGAGATGGTGTTTCCTTTCTGTTCCATCGCCATCCGTCAAATGCGGATGTTGGGTCGCGTCCCTGTGTGTAGGGGGGTGGGGGTGGCTTAGTCTGTAGTGCGCCAGGCTCGTAATCTGCAGTTCCCAGGTTCGAATCACACTTAGTCAGCGTTGAGATTTATATTCCCAAAATTCCGCCTGCCCACGGTCAGAGACACCGATGAGCTTGGAAAGGCCGCCGTCCGTCGGATGGGACGCTAAGCCGTGGTCCTGTATGCGGGAGAGCCATACCCTGGGCACGTTAAAGAACACATTGGATGGCCTTGACGGGTGGCTACCATCTGTCTCCCAACAGCTGTTCCAGTGGGTCCCCTCCCCCAACCTTCTCTGAGCCTTCGGGGTCCATGTGACCTGGCCATTTAGCCCATGGTGTGCATAAAAGTGCCGCTCAGAGGTAAAACAAGCCAACCCTGTGTGTAGGAGAGCCATACCTTGTGCACGTTAAAGAACAGCTGAATAGGCTTGACGGGAGGCTTCCATATATCCCCTAAAAGCTGTCGTCTCCTACCTTTCTTTGAGCTCTTGATATCCCTGTGATCTGGCCATTTAATCCATTTTGTGCACAAAAGTGGAGCTCAGAGTAAAAACAACGTTTTCATTCTACTCATTTTCTAGATTATTTTCCTACTTAGTATTACGTTAATCTGAATTCTTTTAACCATTTGAGAAATGTCCCTGTTTTTTGAAGTGTTCGGCAGGACTTGTGGAATCCGTGCCAAGGTGACTCGTTATTGCGGCACATACTCGTATGACGTTTACTCAATAGGCTTGTTGTAAGGAAATGTCTCTGTTCGATAACTGCGAGAGTTTTGTGATTACTTCTTTTATCTGTTAGTCAACCATTAACGAGGTCATGACTACACCCAGAACCGATCTTATCAGACCCTCATAAACAGAATCAACTTGAGTTGCTGGGCTCGATTTCAAAGTAATAACGGACACAAATGAATTGTAGTAAATCTATGTCACAATATCTGAATTTATGTGATGAAAGTATAAAAATTCTTTGTATAGAATAACGTTGAATGAATAATGGCCCATAATACCCTTATTAAATACTCGTGCATTTTAAGAGGAAAGACCAGTTTTATGCTGGATATCATCCGTAATTTCAGGGGCGGGGGTGGCTCAGTCGGTAGCGCGCCAGGCTCGTAATCTGTAGTTCCCAGGTTCGAGTCCCAGCTGGGTCAGCGTTGAGATTTATCTCCGTAAAATTTCCCCGCCCTGCCCATGGTCAGTAGGGGACACCGATGGGCTTGAAAAGGCCGCCGTCCGTCGGATGGGACGTTAAGCCGTGGCCCCGTGTGCGGGAGAGTCATACCCTGTGCACGTTAAAGAACACGCTGGATGGCCTTGACGGGAGGCTACCATCTGTCTCCCAACAGCTGTTCCAGTGGGTCCCCACCCCCAACCTTCTCTGAGCCTTCGGGGTCCTTGTGGCCTGGCCATTTAGCCCATGGTGTGCAAAAAAGCGCCGCTCAGAGGTAAAACAATCCAACAATCCAATCATCCGTAATTTATGTATTGTCTCGACCCTTCGAGGTGACTGCTACGTTGCGTTATATGGGGGTTGGGATATTTTACTCTGAGCGGCACTTTTTTTTTGCACACAATGGCTTAAATGGCCAGGTCATAAGTATCCTGAAGGCTCAGAGAAGGTTGGGGGAGGGGACCCACTGAACAGCTATTGGGAGACAGATGGTATCCTCCCGTCAAGGCCATCCAGCGTATTCTTTAATGTGCACAAGGTATGGCTCTTTTCCGCACACACGGGGCTACGAATGAGTTGGGTTGTTTTACCTCTGAGCGGCACTTTTTTGCACACAATGGGCTAAATGGCCAGGTCACATGGACCCCGAAGGCTCAGAGAAGGTTGGGGGAGGGAACCACTGGAACAGCTGTTGGGAGACAGATGGTAGCCTCCCGTCAAGGCCATCCAGCGTGTTCTTTAACGTGCACAGGGGATGGCTCTCCCGCACACGGAGCCACGGCTTGACGTCCCATCCGACGAACGGCGGCCTTTCCAAGCCCATCGGTGTCCCCTACTGACCGTGGGCAGGGCGGGGAATATTAGCGGAGATAAATCTCAACGCTGACCCAGCTGGGACTCGAACCTGGGAACTACAGATTACGAGCCTGACGCGCTACCGACTGAGCCATCCCCGCCTCAGCTACGAATGAATCTGGTTTATAATATGCTATACAAAAGATATGTGGAGAAGGGACAACACAAGGAAACATCCATGCCTTGTCCGAGAATCGAACCCGGGTCTCCTGATCAGTACATGTATAAAACAGCGAACTTGATCGTAAAATTGATATCTACTTGAGTTTAAAGATTTAACAGCCACTCATAACGACTTTGCCCGCTTCCCGCAACTTAAAAAAAGCCATAAATTTAACTGAGCGTTGGACACATATAAAATGGTAACGAAACAGGTTGGAATAGGCAGGTGGAGGGAGAAGCATATTGCATCTAATAATGCAACGCTCATGATGCTTTTACTCGCATTTAATAGAACTTCCGTATACCAAGCTCTCGCGTTTCGGTTTTTATTACTTTGGACCGAGGTGCAGAGCCACACGCAGAACATGCGCCTTTGCAGCTCTTCCAAATTTGCATAGTTATGGGTGAAAGATGTAATTCTTATTCAGCGACTTAAAGGTAGTCTTGGAAATTAACTTTCTGTTGCTGCTCTTGTATTCGAACATTCTATGTAATAATCGCTTTTCCAGTGGAAGACTGAGCCTTTCTATTTCCGTTTTTATATCCTGGTTTTTCTCTTATTTTTTTCCCCCCTGAGCGATAAGAATAATTTGGATTGTTTTTCCTCGCTGTGCAGTTGGAAAAGCTGCGCCACGTTTTAGCAATAGCGAGGCCTTTTTATTAACATAAACTTCTTCAGTGTCCCGTTTTAATCTCTGACGCGCTCTCCAAAGATTGGTTTCTCCTGCTTTCGGTTACCATGTTAGGGAGCGATGAAGTGCACAGAAGAAGGAGTAATTTGTTTTAACGTTAAGATCTTTATGATTCCATATTAAAGAAAGGTTTCTGCAATTTTATTTTTTAAGCAATTTCTCAACTTTAAAGCCTTAAAATTCCTTTTTCTTTATTATTTCTGCACTGTGTAGGAAAATGAAAACTGGCGCATTGGTTTTTTAATCGTGCATCTTTAAAATCTGTTTTCTTATTGAAATAAGGATTAGGGCGTTTTATCTCTGAGCAGCACTTTTTTCACGTAATAAGCAAAATGGCCAGTTCATGTGAACTCCTAGGGGCGGGGGGGTGGCTCAGTCGGTAGCGCGCCAGGCTCGTAATCTGTAGTTCCCAGGTTCGAGTCCCAGCTGGGTCAGCGTTGAGATTTATCTCCGCAAAATTCCCCGCCCTGCCCACGGTCAGTAGGGGACACCGATGGGCTTGGAAAGGCCGCCGTCCGTCGGATGGGACGTTAAGCCGTTGCCCAGTGCGCGGGAGAGCCATACCCAGTGCACGTTAAAGAACACGCTGGATGGCCTTGACGGGAGGCTACCATCTGTCTCCCAACAGCTGTTCCAGTGGGTCCCCTTTCCCAACTTTCTCTGAGCCTTCGGGATCTATGTGACCTGGCCATTTAGCCCATGGTGTGCAAAAAAGTGCCACTCAGAGGTAAAACAACCAAACCAACCCATGTGAACTCCAAGGGTTAAGAGAAGTTTGAGAGGAGTGGGACCCACAGGACAGTTAGTACGAGACAGATGAAAGCCTTCCTACAAGGTCATCCAGCATGTTTTGTAACGTGCACAAAGTTTTGTAACTCCCCATCCTATGAATGGCGGAATTTCCAAGCTCATCGGTGTCCCCTTTCTGACCGAGGAAGGAGGGGGGGGGGGGGTGTTAGTGAAGATGAATGTCAACGGGGACTCGAACATGGGAACTGGAGCCTGACGCGCTAATCAAATCAAATTCCCTTATTTGTACACCACAGATTAATACATATAAAAATAAATATGCTCTCAAACAGCTGTTTGTCACAGAGGACTGACAGGAGCCTGTCAGTTTATAGGACATAATAGAAGGTCTGTGATGATGGCGAGACCTCAGGAGAAAGACAACAACAAATATCCATGCCTTACCCGAGACTCGAACCCAGGTCCCTTTGATCAGTAATCAAGCGTGCTAACCACTCGTCCATGGGACGGCACTTAATACATATATCAATTATTTAAAAAATTATCTACATAATATTTGAAAATTGAGAAACTTATCTACCTAATATTTGTAACATAAATATAGACAACGTTTGGTCTATTTATACAGCCATCAAGCTAACTTGATTCTAATTTAGCATTTGTAATAATTTTAATCAGTATAAATATATATATATCTGTTACCGCTAAAGCTCGAAAGCCGTTAATGTGCACATTACCTAGCTAATCTGCAGATTAACTGATTTGCTCCGTTAACGTGCGGAATCGAGAGTTTTCCGCATTTTACCTAGGTAATGTGCACATTAACGGCTTCCGTATCGTTAAAGTTCAAAAGTTTGTTTCTCTCATAGTGGTGAATCTCTTGAATATGAATCTTCGTGTCACGTGATTCACTCGTTCGCATTATAAAAAACGCCCCGGATGAGCGGAGGCCAAGTGAGAACGAATCGGTAAAGTGATTCATTCTTGATAACGAATCACTAAAATGATTCGTTCTCACTTGGCCTGCTCATTTTGGGGGCGTTTTTTATAATTCGGACGACTGATTCATGTTGACAGAGGGATGACCCTGGTTTCAACTCTACTCTCGGACACTAGATAAATAACATTATATTAATTTAAGCGTACAGAAACGTTCCTGTTGTTCCAGCAAAGATCTTATTTTCACTTTAACGAGTGCCTAGTAGGTAATGTGCAGATTATCCAGGTAATTTGCAGATTACCTAGGTAATTTGAGAAATGAAGCAATTTTCCGCACGTTAACGGATCACCCTAGATAATCTGTAGAATAACTGATTTTTAGCGGTAACATATATAAACTATTCACCAAATGAAATAGCCAATTGTTCAATTCCCTTTTACTCTCAGTTCCCATAATAAATCTAAATATTTATAAGTATTAACACCTTTATTTTTTCAACATTTACAATTGTCACTATTTCAGTTTGAATCTTGGCAGATAATTTATCCTTTAATAAATCAGCTGATTTTTTCTCAACCTGAAAAAACATATGCTTTGTTTTTATTGCCATTTAGACAGAATTTATTTGCTTTAAAACAACCATTTTTTCAAAATCAAAATTAATATCTTTTATTAAATCTTCAGCTTCTCCAATATATCCATATTCTCCAATTCTGTAAGAGGGTTGGGTTGTTTTACCTCTGAGCGGCACTTTTTTGCACACCATGGGCTAAATGGCCAGGTCACATGGACCCCGAAGGCTCAGAGAAGGTTGGGGGAGGGGACCCACTGGAACAGCTGTTGGGAGACAGATGGTAGCCTCCCGTCAAGGCCATCCAGCGTGTTCTTTAACGTGCACAGGGTATGGCTCTCCCGCACACGGGACCACGGCTTAACGTCCCATCCGACGGACGGCGGCCTTTCCAAGCCCATCGGTGTCCCCTACTGACCGTGGGCAGGGCGGAGAATTTTGCGGAGATAAATCTCAACGCTGACCCAGCTGGGACTCGAACCTGGGAACTACAGATTACGAGCCTGGCGCGCTACCGACTGAGCCACCCCCGCCCCTCTGTAAGAGGTGTTTCGTAACTCCTAGATTACACAGCAATACTTGTAAAATGTATGTTTGTGTCAGTTTTGTATTTTTAATCGTTTTTTATTTTATATTATTTTCTTTTGCAGTTTCCATCCAAATTTGATGGCAAATTTTTGTGTGTAATGTTTCTGTAAATGAGTATGGGAATAAATATTATTATGATAAAGAACGTGTTGTTTGGCCTTGACGGGAGACTATACCATCTATTTCCTAACAGTTGTTCAATGTAGGTCCCTTCCCTATCCTGGGGCGGGGGTGGCTCAGTCGGTAGCGCGCCAGGCTCGTAATCTGTAGTTCCCAGGTTCGAGTCCCAGCTGGGTCAGCGTTGAGATTTATCTCCGCAAAATTCCCCGCCCTGCCCACGGTCAGTAGGAGACACCGATGGGCTTGGAAAGGCCTCCGTCCTTCGGATGGGACGTTAAGCCGTGGCCCCGTGTGCGGGAGAGCCATACCCTGTGCACGTTAAAGAACACGCTGGACGGCCTTGACGGGAGCTCATCTGTTTACCAACAGCTGTTCCAGTGGGTCCCCTCCCCAATCGGGGTCCATGTGACCTAGCCATTTAGCCCATGGTGTGCAAAAAAGAGGTAAAACAACCCAAACAACCCAACCCTTCCCTATTTTCTGAACCCTTGCGGTCCTTGTGACCTGGCCATTTAGCCCATTGTGTGTATAAAGGTGCCGTTTAGAAGTAAAACGAACAAAACAAACAGATGTGAAATAAATGGGCCTTTCTGCATATCTTTTTTATTTGCGAATCGAAAACGATCTTCTGAGTTTTGAACGAAAAGTTGTTGAGAAAAAAAGATCGTTTGTTCTGTTAACTTCGCTAAAATGTATTAGCAGGGAAATATATTTGAAACTTCACCTTTCACAGCTTTGAAACTGTGAAAGAAAGTTTACTCTCGTAACAGAAAAATTTTCTCTCTGTTTTCTTAGGTTGATTCCTAGTCTAGAGAACCTGGAGAATCGAAAGCATTATTTTGGGAGTATAAGAAATTTCAGTTTTTAGAAGCTAAAGAAAGAAAAAGTTGATGTTGATCCCCCACTTCGATTGAGGCCTTGAACAGTGAATAACCGAATGTTTCAACTTCGTCCTTTATCACGTTCTTTCGGACACTATTTTAAAAGTATTGACACTCCCAAGGGATGAGAGTGGAGAGGAATTGTTACGCACCACCCTTCGTGCATTTTTCCAGAAGAGGCGTAATCCGGGAGAAGATATTCTGTGTGTATGTGCGAGTGACTCTGCTTGCATCGGCGTTGAATACAATGGAAGGGAGGAGAATTAGGCTACTCCTGCTCCTCATTCTCAGGAGTGTAGTAGCAGATCTTTCCTTTGTGGATGGAGAGGCCCCAATGCCATTGTGTGTCTGCACAGCCTCTTCTGTGCGTGGATGCCCTTTCTCTAATCTCCTGCCAGCCGTGGACAGCTTCGACTATCCGACCATTGTGTGTCGTCACATGCAAGACCTAAAATCTCTCATTTTCTTTGCAGTTTATAGACACGTGGCTGATCATTAATAATCCTTCATCACTCTGCGAAGCATTCAGAAGGACGCGTGCGTGATAGAGCGGTACCACGTGTTCTTCGAGGCAAGTGTATTATGTTGTCAATTTTTTTTTTCATTCATTTGAAGTCTTTTTTTTTTCTTCTTTTAGGCGGTTTCCCGTTTGGGCGAAAAGGGGTTACGGGTTCTATTTGTGCCATATGTGTGCAAGTGTGAAGTTTAGAAAAATGATTTCGTTGCTTGTTGACACAGATGATGTAAGGCGGTTAAAAAACGTTAACGCAACAAATTTTTTTTATTTAAGTTGGAATATTATGATCGCATGACTTCCACTGGATGTTCTCTTTGGCGTTGGTGGATTTTTTTTTAAAATACTTTAAAAAGAGACCACTCCAAAAGTACCATTATGTAGCTTAAAATTGCATTTCACGTTACTAAAAAGACAAACTTGGAATAATTTCCTGAAAAAAAATTGGTTTCTTCCTGAGTGGAATTGGGGCGGGGGTGGCTCAGTCGGTAGCGCGCCAGGCTCTATAGTTCCCAGGTTCGAGTCCCAGCTGGGTCAGCGTTGAGATTTATTTCCACAAAACATCCACGGTCAGTAGGGGACACCGATGGGCTTCGAAAGGCCGCCGTCCGTCGGATGGGACGTTAAGCCGTGGCCCCGTGTGCGGGAGAGCTATACCCTGTGCACGTTAAAGAACACGCTGGATGGCCTTGACGGGAAGCTACCATCTGTCTCCCAACAGCTGTTCCAGTGGGTCCCCTCCCCCAATCTTCTCCGAGCCTTCGGGGTCCTTGTGACCTGGCCATTTAGCCCATGGTGTGCAAAAAAGTGCCGCTCAGAGGTAAAACAACCCAACTTTGAATGGAATTCGAAACCACGTCTCCCAAATACATGTCGGGCGCTATAACCACTAGACCAGCGTTTTTCAAACTGCGGGTCACGACCCATTAGTGGGTCGTGAAATCAATTCAGTGGATCGCGACCAGCATTTTTTTTTTTAATGAAATAGAATAGACTGGGTCACAGACTGGCCGCGATGTAAAATATATTTCTTATTGTGGATCGCGGTCAAAAAAAATTTGAGAAATACTGCACTAGACTAACCATTTTCCTCAGCAATGTAACATAAGCATTCCCGCATATTTCTTGATCACCACTGGCGTTATCTATGTCGAGAATCGGCCAACCAATCTGTCTCATATGATGCGGGTAATATTTGTCACTCAAGCTCACTGGATTTACTTTATTTCTGAATTATTTATTTGACGTTGTGAGTGTGGATGACAAATATTACTTTTATCATATAAATCAACTTGGTTCCCAAATCCCGACATGATGTGAGTGATTGAGCCAGATCTTTATCTCCAAGTGACATATGTATTTTTTTAAGAGTTACATAGCTTTCAATGTGATTTTCCATTCTGAGAACATTGAGATGTCTCTGCTGCTTAGAGGTAAAACAACCCAACCGAAATCTCCACTAAACTTCCACCGTGCATCATCCTACGGATGGGACGAAAAGCCGTGGCTTAGTGTGCAGGAGATCCATACTATGTGCACGTTAAGAACACGCTGGATGGCCTCGACAGAAGGCTACAATCTATCTCCTAACAGCTGTTCCAGTGGGTTTTCTCCCACTAACCTTCTCTGAGCCTTCGGGACCTTGTGACCTGACCTTTAACCCATTTAGTGAAAAAAGTGCCGCTGAGGAGTAAAAGAACCCAACAACTTTCTCTGCATCAATATATAACCTTTTCGTTTTCTATGTTTTTAACCTCTGATGACGGTTATTCTATCACCACAGCAATGGCTTCTAGTTACTCCAATATAGCTCCCATTTAAAACCGATTACGAATGGAGGGGAACGACTTCCGGGCGGGGGTGGCTCAGTCGGTAGCACGCCAGGCTCCTAATATGTAGTTCCCAGGTTCGAGTCCCAGCGTTGAGATTTATCTCCGCGAAATTCCCCGCCCTGCCCACGGTCAGTAGGGGACACCGATGGGCTTGGAAAAGCCGCCTTCCGTCGGATGGGACGTTAAGCCGTGGCCCCGTGTGCGGGAGAGCCATACCCTGTGCACGTTAAAGAACACGCTGGATGGCCTTGACGGGAGGCTACCATCTGTCTCCCAACAGCTGTTCCAGTGGGTCTCCTCCCCCAACCTTCTCTGAGCCTTCGGGGTCCATGTGACCTGGCCATTTAGCCCATGGTGTCAAAAAAGTGCCGCTCAGAGGTAAAACAACCCAACCCGACCTTCATTTATCAACTAGAATATTTTCAACGATGAAATCTTGAAACAATTATTGAGAGAAACAAGACTCAAGGAGGGAGTCACTAACGATTTTTTAAATGGCAAAAACAATAAGAGTTTCCTTTTTTAGCGGTCGATTTCATCCTCATAAATTTGTCGTTAATCATTTCTCTCTCTCTCCAAGTCTCGGGTTTGTTAAGAACGTTTAAGTTATCTGCCAAAAGCTACAGCTGAATTCGTTCTGGGAATCTGTCTTCGTCGCTTTGAATATTAATAATATGTCGGGTATTGTTATTTTTTTGGGGTCTTGTTTCTTATGCGAGAAGCAGTCGATTCGTCATCATCGTTTATAAGGAAGACTCTCGTCGGCTGTCTCCCATTGGGGTGACGTCAACCTGCCTGATTTAAACGGCCATCGTTTTCCGTACATCGATCTTAGACTGAGTGAAAGCTTCATTCAAACGGTCTCAGTTGATGGATTGTTCTTGAGGATGAGCGTTGGATCTGTTGCTGTACTGATTCCGCTTTTTTTCTTTTTTTTTTACCGTCAGCGTCTGGAATCTTTTGTTTCATGTAGCGATGCTATGGCCAAGATGTGGATGTTGTGGATCTGGGAGTACTGCTGTACGTGAAAAAAAGAATTGGTGGGGAGAGAGGGGGTAGGACTGAATTAGAATCCCGTTTCATTGTTGTTTTTTCTCTTCTCAAAATTATATTTCACTGCTCTTCGTGAACATATTTTCCCAACTAAAATGGGGCGGCGGTGGCTCAGTCGGTAGCGCCCAGGCTCGTAATCTGTAGTTCCCAGGTTCGAGTCCCAGCTGGGTCAGCGTTGAGATTTATCTCCGCAAAATTTCCCCGCCCTGCCCACGGTCAGTAGGGGACACCGATGGGCTTGAAAAGGCCGCCGTCCGTCAGATGGGACGTTAAGCCGTGGCCCGTGTGCGGGAGAGCCATACCCTGTGCACGTTAAAGAACACGCTGGATGGCCTTGACGGGAGGCTACCATCTGTCTCCCAACAGCTGTTCCAGTGGGTCCCCTCCCCCAACCTTCTCTGAACCTTCGGGGTCCATGTGACCTGGCCATTTTAGCCCATGGTGTCAAAAAAAGTGCCGCTCAGAGGTAAAACAACCCAACCCGACCTTCATTTATCAACTAGGATATTTTCAACGATGAAATCTTGAAACAATTATTGAGAGAAACAAGACTCAAGGAGGGAGTCACTAACGATTTTTTAAATGGCAAAAACAATAAGAGTTTCCTTTTTTAGCGGTCGATTTCATCCTCATAAATTTGTCGTTAATCATTTCTCTCTCTCTCCAAGTCTCGGGTTTGTTAAGAACGTTTAAGTTATCTGCCAAAAGCTACAACTGAATTCGTTCTGGGAATCTGTCTTCGTCGCTTTGAATATTAATAATATGTCGGGTATTGTTATTTTTTTTGGGTCTTGTTTCTTGTGCGAGAAGCAGTCGATTCGTCATCATCGTTTATAAGGAAGACTCTCGTCGGCTGTCTCCCATTGGGGTGACGTCACCTGCCTGATTTAAACGGCCATCGTTTTCCGTACATCGATCTTAGACTGAGTGAAAGCTTCATTCAAACGGTCTCAGTTGATGGATTGTTCTTGAGGATGAGCGTTGGATCTGTTGCTGTACTGATTCCGCTTTTTTTCTTTTTTTTTTACCGTCAGCGTCTGGAATCTTTTGTTTCATGTAGCGATGCTATGGCCAAGATGTGGATGTTGTGGATCTGGGAGTACTGCTGTACGTGAAAAAAAGAATTGGTGGGGAGAGAGGGGGTAGGACTGAATTAGAATCCCGTTTCATTGTTGTTTTTTCTCTTCTCAAAATTATATTTAACTGCTCTTCGTGAACGTATTTTCCCAACTAAAATGGGGCGGCGGTGGCTCAGTCGGTTCCCAGGTTCGAGTCCCAGCTGGGTCAGCGTTGAGATTTATCTCCGCAAAATTTCCCCGCCCTGCCCACGGTCAGTAGGGGACACCGATGGGCTTGAAAAGGCCGCCGTCCGTCAGATGGGACGTTAAGCCGTGGCCCGTGTGCGGGAGAGCCATACCCTGTGCACGTTAAAGAACACGCTGGATGGCCTTGACGGGAGGCTACCATCTGTCTCCCAACAGCTGTTCCAGTGGGTCCCCTCCCCCAACCTTCTCTGAACCTTCGGGGTCCATGTGACCTGGCCATTTAGCCCATGGTGTGCAAAAAAGTTCCGTTCAGAGGTAAAACAACCCAAACCCCCAACCTTCTCTGAGCCGTCGGGGTCCATGTGACCTGGCCATTTAGCCCGTGGTGTGCAAAAAAGTGCCGCTCAGAGGTAAAACAACCCAACCCATCCGTTTCCCAACAGCTGTTCCAGTGGGTCTCTTCCCCCAAGCTTCTCTGAGCCTTCGGAGTCCTTGTGGCCTGGCCATTTAGCCCATGATGTACAAAAAAGTGCCGATCAGAGGTAAAACAACAGACCCAATCCATACGAAAACTTGGGTTAGCTTATCGTTACTCGGGCTGTTTCTCAGTTTGATCAAAATTAAACTTAAATGGCAAAAAGGAGTGTTCGCTGTCGATTGTGTACTGATCGATATCTACAGAGAATGGAAATGTAATGGAAACTTCAAACATTAATAGTAATGGGAAATCAAATTCGAATTTCTGTGACGTGGAAACTTTGTTTTCGGTTGGAAGTTACATTTTCTGCTAGAGGTGATTTAAATAAGAATCGTTCTACATCTTGATTTTCATGAACGTTTATACATGAAAGAAATTTTTGTATGGCTTTGATTTCAGGCTTCCATCTTTCCCCTAACAGTTGTCTAGTGAATATTCTACCCCTGAGGACTAGGTTGGCTTAATCAGTAACGCCCCAGGGTCGTAATCTGCACTTCCGAATTCCAACTGGGTCAGTGTTGAGATTTGTTTCTGCCAGAAAGAGGACACCGATGTTCTTGGAAAGGCTGCCATCTGTCGGATGGGGACTTCAAGTCGTGGTTCTGTGTGCAGAACAGCCACACCCTGTGCACGTTACAGAACACGTTAGAGGGTCTTGATGGGAAGCTTCCATCTGTGTCCCAACAGCTGTCCAGTGAGTCCCGTTTCCTAGCCTCTGAGCTCTTACCATTTAGCCCATTGTATGCGAAAAAAGTGTCGCTCAGAAATGAAACAGCACAATTCTTTTCCTTCTAGCGCTGAGTCTTGGGGTCCTTATAACCTGATGATTTAGCACATTGTATAAAGTGCAGCCGTCCCATGGCCGAGTGGTTAGCGCGCTTGGCTACTGATCTGAGGGACCTGGGTTCGAGTCCCGGGTAAGGCATGGATGTATGTGTCGTCTTTCTGCTGAGGTCCTGCCATCCTCTCAGACCTTCTACTATGGCATATAAACTGACAAGCTCCTGTCAGACCTCTGTGGAAAGCAGCTGCTTGAGGGGGTATTTATTTTTTTTCATAAAGTGCATTAGGAGAAAAACAACCTATCCAACATTTATATATATATGTCTTATCATAATTGCAAAAGTATTATGAATAAAGATTCACATTAAATAAGACACTTTGCTTAATATCGTATAAAGTAAAAATCCATTCCTTAACCTTTTGAGTGCCAGTTGAGGTAAATGTCATCTATACACGGCTTTCGTAATTCCTTATTGAAAGTGGTAATAGTTAGTTTCAACTCTGATCTATCCGTTGGGTTGGGTTGTTTTACCTCTGAGCGGCACTTTTTTGCACACCATGGGCTAAATGGCCAGGCCATATGGCTTCGCAAAAATTCCCCGCCCTGCCCACGGTCAGTAGGAGACACCGATGGGCTTGGAAAGGCCACCGTCCGTCGGATGGGACGTTAAGCCGTGGTCCCGTGTGCGGGAGAGTCATACCCTGTGCACGTTAAAGAACACGCTGGATCGCCTTGACGGGAGACTACCATCTGTCTCCCAACAGCTGTTCCAGTGGGTCCCCTCCCCCAACCTTCTCTGGGCCTTCGGGGTCCTTGTGACCTGGCAATTTAGCCCATGGTGTGCAAAAAAGTGCCGCTCAGAGGTAAAACAACCCAACCCAACCCAGGCCACATGGACCCCGAAGGCTCAGAGAAGGTTGGGGGAAGAGACCCACTGGAACAGCTGTTGGGAGACAGATGGTAGCCTCCCGTCAAGGCCATCCAGCGTGTTCTTTAACGTGCACAGGGTATGACTCTCCCACACACGGGACCACGGCTTAACGTCCCATCCGACGGACGGCGGCCTTCCCAAGCCCATCGGTGTCCCCTACTGACCGTGGGCAGGGCGGGGAATTTTGCGGAGATAAATCTCAACGCTGACCCAGCTGGGACTCGAACCTGGGAACTACAGATTACGAGCCTGGCGCGCTACCGACTGAGCCACCCCCGCCCCGATCTATCCATTAATGATGTCGCTCGATTTTAAAAGAAATGAGCATGGAAGACAGAGGATTGATCGTGGCAATTTGCGCGAATTTTCCTAACATTGATCTAATTGATCACAGCACTCTAAGGGTTATTATCGGTGGTGAAAGTAGTTTTTAATTCTCAGCGGTACACTTCAAAGCATAGCTATGTGTAGAAAATCACACAAGGCGATCACTCCAGTGAAGTCCTCTTACAGGGGTTGGGTTGGGTTATTTTACCTCTGAGCGGCACTTTTTTGCACACCATGGGCTAAATGGCCAGGTCACATGAACCCCGAAGGCTCAGAGAAGGTTGGGGGAGGGAACCCACTGGAACAGCTGTTGGGAGACAGATGGTAGCCTCCCATCAAGGCCATCCAGCGTGTTCTTTAACGTGCACAGGGTATGGCTCTCCCGCACACGGGGCCACGGCTTAACGTCCCATCCAACGGACGGCGGCCTTTCCAAGCCCATCGGTGTGCTCTTACAGGGGTTAATAAATTGAAGTGTTTGGCGACGAAAGTACAGTGCTCTTAGATTTTCTCATTTACCATGTTTTCCGCAAATAGTGAATTATTTAGGGATTCTTAATTAAAATAAATATTAATATATTTAAATATTTGCTGATTCCGTTGTACTCTTGGATTTCAGTCTTATTGAAAAAAATTATTTTATGATTTAGATGTTTTTAAAATTTTTTTCGTACATAAAGAAATTTTTTTAGAAAGGAAAATTAACGTTTCACTCGTATTGTAATTTTGAATATTCAACTTGCATATTTTAAGCTCAGAAGGCAAACATAGCATTTTTTTTAGAATAACATTTATTAGAGATTTGGAATAGCCTTTAAAATTTATAAAGCTTAATCAATGATTACGTGACATACGGAAATTTCGCCTCTGACTTATCCCCGAAAATAGATGCGAAATTGCAGTTTCCGCATCAAAAATGAGGTAGGAAAAGAGTGACTTTCGTGAAAAAAAAAAAAGTTGCGAGATGATTTTGTTGAGCGCTTTTGTGTGCCAAGTAAATTCATCTAGCTTTCTACTCTTGTCTCTGGTACTATAGATAGGCCATTCCTGCAGTAGAAGGGGCGGGGGTGGTTCAGTCGGTAGTGCGCCAGGCTAGTAATCTGTAGTTCCCAGGTTCGAGTCCCAGCTGGGTCAGCGTTGAGATTTATCTCCGCAAAATTTCCCCGCTCTGCCCACTGTCAGTAGGGGACAGCGATGGGCTTGTAAAGACCGCCGTCCGTCGGATGGGACGTTAAGCCGTGGCCCCGTGTGTGGGAGAGCCATACCCTGTGCACGTTAAAGAACACGCTGGATGGCCTTGACGGGAGGCTACCATCTGTCTCCCAACAGCTCTTCCAGTGGGTCCCCTCCCCCAACCTTCTCTGAGCCTTCGGGGTCCTTGTGACCTGGCCATTTAGCCTATGGTGTGCAAAAAAGTGCCGCTCGGAGGTAAAACAACCCAACAACCCTGCAGTAGAAAAAGTTTTGCACATGATTTAACTTTTACACATGATATACGTATTTCTTGGCACGCTTAACTTTACATATGATTTGACCTCAATATAGACCTTGTCTTCATCTTAATGAGAAATGTTTAGCGATTCAGCAACGCTAATACCACAGAGTGAAAATGGCAACTATTAGGTTGGCCGTGCTTGCATATGGTTTGGATACCATCGCAGCCCGATATGCAGAAGACCACTTCATCCTAAACTTGCTTCCTTTCTCCCTTAAGAGGTAGCCCCTAATTGTAAACTGCAACGCCGCTCTTCTAGTAGACCTGGCAGAATTCTTTCTGTTCTCTATTGACCTTAATCTACTCTGATACAAGGTTCCAAGAAAAATAACCTCGCTTTTCTTTAACGCAAAACTGCTGGGCTTTTTCTTTCGGTTCCAGAGCATTGTTCGTTAAAGCAGAACCCAAATCATGCTATAACATTATTTTTATATCAAATTTATTGTTTGGCGTAATTAAAAAGTTAATAATAATTTTATCTATATTTCTAAGGAAAAACATCTTTATCATAAGTTGATAATCATAATTTCTTTTTATTATAACGATTCTGATATTTGGGAATCTGAAACGGCTCGACCTATCAAATATGTATAATGAAAAAAAAAAAAAATTACCCCCTCAAGCAGCTTCTTGCCACAGAAGTCTGACAGGAGCATGTCAATAGAAGGTCTGTGAGGATGGCAGGACCTCAGCAGAAAAACAACACAAACATCCATGCCTTAACAGGGGCTCGAACCCAGATCCCGTAGATCAGTAGCCTAGCGCGTTAACCAGTCGGCCACGAGACGGCTTAGTATGTATACAAATGCTATAAATTCTGATACTGAAGGTTAAATTCCAGGGGATGCAAATGATGAAAAAACATTAGAGAATTAAATTCTTAGTTCATGATTTTTTTTTTCCCGCCCTGCCCACGGTCAGTAGGGGAACCGATGGGCTTGGAAAGGCCGCCGTCCGTCGGATGGGACGTTAAGCCGTGGCCCCGTGTACGGGAGAGCCATACCCTGTGCACGTTAAAGAACACGCTGGATGGCCTTGACGGGAGGCTACCATCTGTCTCCCAACAGCTGTTCCAGTGGGTCCCCTCCCCCAACCTTCTCTGAGCCTTCGGGGTCCATGTGACCTGGCCATTTAGCCCATGGTGTGCAAAAAAGTGCCGCTCAGAGGCAAAACAACCCAACTTATGATTTTTTTACACCTCTGAAACATCTGTTTATCACTGGTCTGATAAGAGAATGTCGATTTAAGACGTCATATGACCAATTATGAAGGCGAGATCTCAACAGAAAGAAAATAGCCATAACTAGAGGGTCTCGAATCCAGGTCCCATAAACTTGAAGCGAAGCATGTAAACCATTTGATCACAAGGACAATGTCAAGCTCAATAAATTTAACAAATAGCAGTTATCAACGAGGCAGTTTTTGTTATTCATTTTGAATCTTCTGTGGGCCTTATTCGTGAACTATCTTCTTTATCATCTTTATAGCAAATATTTCCTGCCTTAAAATTAAGGGAGGTGTGCCAAGCGAAAATTATGTTTAAAAAAAAATGATGTGCCAACTTCTGTGGGACAATAAAATTAAAAGAACTAGTATTATATTTTCTATTATGGTTACTCCAGTAGCGTAATGTAAAGTGATTAATTAATAAAATTAATTTTAAAAAATCTGTTTTTTCCATGATTTTACATTAAAAAATCACCCCTTCAAACTCATTACTTAAATTTGGGGAAGCACGTGCCCATCGCTCTCATTAAAGTGCCTTCCGTTATTTCCAGAAACGTTTAGAATTTTCAATTCAGTAAAATATAAAAAATTATATATTTTGAAAACGAAAATTACAAGTACACGCTGCTTTGCAATGGATTTCAACATCTAAGTGAGTTCATATCCTTTCTTTGATTTACCACTCCGTTACTGATCTAAGGGACCTGGGTTCGAGCCCCGGATTAGGCATGGATGTGTGTCATTTTTCTGCTGAGGTCCTGCCATCCTCTCAGATCTCCTACTGTGGCATGTAAACTGACAGGCTCCTGTCAGACCTCTGTGGCAAGCAGCTGCTTGAGGGGGTGTTTATTTTATTTCCCAGTTCTGCCTCCGGTAGTGATAAGACCGAACCCAGACAGCTACGGCGGATGAGAACATGCATTGTCCGTGAACATCTTAACGACTCCCCGAAAGACGACGGCTTTGGTTGGAGTCCCCTTTGTCTGTCTAGTTCTGCTGTCTATACCCGATTTCCTTGCTAATCGTTCAAAGAACAAAAGCACTACTTCCATTTCTACACTCCCCCCCCCCCCCTTGGCATCCCTGTCGGCAGAAATGGAATCTCAAGTATCCGGTTTCTAAACAACTTGGTATCTTAAAGGGTTAAACTGTAGTAATGCGATTAAAAACCGACGAGTTTCTCTAAAAAGGAATGGTTCGCTTTTAAAAAAAAATTAAATTCTCGTTTGAAGAAGCGTCAAGGTGATAAAAAAAAAAATCGTTAACGGAGCCACTACTGAAAAATGTCTAACCGGTACGTCGTACCGGCTTACTTTCACCATTGATTATTATAATAATTGTAAAGGTGCCGGGATGGCTCATTCGGTAGCGTGCAAAGCTCATAATCTGCAGTTCTCAGGTTCGAGTCCCTCTTCTGCTGACATTCAGATATATTTCTGCAAAACTCTCCGCTCTACCCTTGGTCAGCAGGGGACATCGATGGGCTTGGTAATGGTCGCCACCAGTTGAATGGGACGTTAAACCGTTGCTCTGTGTGCAGGAGAGCCTTACACTGTGCACGTTAAAGAACACACCTGGACTGAATGGCCTTGATGGGAGGCTACCATCTGTCTCCCAACAGCTGTACCAGTGGGTCCCCTCCCCCAACCTTCTCTGAGCCTTCGGGGTCCTTGTGACCTGGCCATTTAGCCCGTGGTGTGCAAAAAATTGCCGCTCAGAGGTTAAACAACCCAACCTTCACGGACCTTCTACTATGGCGTGTAAACTGACAGGCTCCTGTAGAGCTTCTATGACAAAAAACTTGAGGGTTTTTTTTATATAAATTTTTGTAAGATATAATACCTAAAATTTTAAATCATTATTTTCATATGCGATTATTGAGTTTTGTGTAAGATTATTTTTGCTATTAGTGATTGAATGTATTTTTTTATTCTTTGCATTTCATATACTGTATCAGCTGTTCCATGGATTAGTTATTCCATTAATAATTATTTAATTTTACGCAGCAATATGCGAATAAGTTTTTTTATTCACTTTATATTGTAACTTACATAATTTTACGGAACATAATCGTACCTTATAACATGAACATTGTATATGAATATTTTCAACGAAAACTACTTTCAAAACTCATACCTAATACCTTATTTTCTGTACACGTTCAGTTTTATTTCAACATATTGTAATGATTTTTAATATTATTCAATTTGTGCTTTCATAAT
Source organism: Ryuthela nishihirai (assembly GCA_038380435.1). Classification (NCBI taxonomy): domain Eukaryota; kingdom Metazoa; phylum Arthropoda; class Arachnida; order Araneae; family Heptathelidae; genus Ryuthela; species Ryuthela nishihirai. Next base: position 24,764,295 of record JAWZYU010000029.1, on the reverse strand, counting down.
GCACATCTTTTTCTATGACCTGGGGAATGACAAAGCATCCATTTTATTCTTGTTCATAAATGAAATTTATTTAAATATTTCACTCCGGCTGAATTTAATCTTTTTCTATTCGTTCGATATTTAAAGAATTACGAAAACTGACGCATTTAGCAATCAGACGTTGTTGTTGTTGTTCAGCTTGTTCGAAAACATTTTCTTTTAAAATTTCTTAAACTCTGGAGTTTCTCAAAGAGCCAATCTCTTTGTTTTCGTTCCCTCTAGCGAGTCTCTAGTCGCTCTTTGCTGCTCATCACGTCTCCACTTATCCAAAGCTCTCGTTAGCAATTCCCATTACAATTTCCCATTGCTTTTCTCTCTCAATTGTATTTAGAGGCACAGGCAATGCCACCTGGCTAGTGACGCACTCAAGAATTTGATTTGTGCAGAAGGCAGATTCTCATTAAAAGTATGTCTCTCTCTCGCATATTAAAGTTACTATTTCTATAAATTGAAAGCACCCGTTTTAATTTTTTTTAATGGTAAATCCATAAAAGAATGGAGAAGGACATATCGCTTCTGGTGAATCTAGTTTTCATAGAGTATGAAGCTTTTTACTTTTCAGTTCTTTAAACACTAACCGTTGGTTGGTTGTTGGGTTGTTTTACCTCTGAGCGGCACTTTTTTGCACACCATGGGCTAAATGGCCAGGTCACATGGACCCGGAAGGTTGGGGGAGGAGACCCACTTGAACAGCTGTTGGGAGACAGATGGTAGCCTCCCGTCAAGGCCGTGTTCTTTAACGTACACAGGGTATGGCTCTCCCACACACGGGGCTACGGCTTAACGTCCTATCCGACGGATGGTGGCCTTTCCAAGCCCATCGGTGTCCCCTACTAACTGTGGCCAGGGCGGGGAATTTTGCGGAGATAAATCTCAACGCTGACCCAGCTGGGACTTCTGTCTAACCGTGAATATTCGAATGGGTGATTGGGAAAATGCAAATAGTAATGCTTTGTTAGTGCTTTTACAACATGAAAAGATATTTTCGTTTATCTCTTAAAACAAATAAATTGCATTTTCCTACCCATCCTGGGCCAGCGTTGAGATTTTTCTGCAAAATTTCCCGCCCTGCCCTCGGTCAGTAGGGTGTAGAGATGGGTTTGCGGGGGGACTGGGGGACTGGCCGTTCGTCGGATGGGACGTTAAGCCGTGACCCTGTGTGCAAGCCATTATCTTGTGCACGTTAAAAAACATGCTGGATGGCCTTGACGGACCGTACCATCTGCCTCCTATTAGATTACAGTGGCTCCCCTTCCCCAACCTTCTATGAGCCTTCGGGGTTCCTTGCGACCTGGCCATTTAGCCCATTGTGTGCAAAAAAAAGTACCGCTCAGAGGTGCAAAACAACCCAAAAATCCTTGCCATTTTTCCACTGAATGTTCAAAAACGCCGAACAGATGCAAAACAGCCCAACTGATCTATAAAAATAATAAACAATAAATACCCCCTCAAGCAGCTGCTTGCCACAGAGGTCTGACAGGAGCTGTCAGTTTATATGCCACAGTAGAATATCTGAGAGGATGGCAGGACCTCAGCAGAAAACAACACGAACATCCATGCCTTACCCGGGGCTCGAACCCAGGTCCCGTAGATCAGTAGCCAAGCGCGCTAACCACTCGGCCACGGGGCGGCTAACTGATCTATACGATCTCCTAAATGTATAGATGGAACATAAATATTTATGTTATGAAACGCTGCTTCGCAGAAGAGTAGATACCAGTTAAGTTTTTTAATTCCCAACCCCCCCTCACCCCCTCATCCCGATCTACCAGTTTCGGTGTCTGTTATTTTGGGCCTGCAGATCTCGCCGTCACTGCACTGCCGATAGCGAAGGTCAACTATTGTGAACCATGTAACCCAGCAGTGGTCGACAGAGCATTGAACCCCTAGCTGGCTGACGCGCCCAACTCCCACGGGATTGGTTTGTTTGTTAACTTGACCTATTGCGTTAGTTCATTCGTAACACTGTTTATTAGTTGCCGCTGAACTAGGTGTAGCATCTATAAAATCGAGAATGCTGTGTTAAAGGTCAAACTTTTGATTACAAATACTATTGGCGAAAGATATTTTTTACTCTTAGTGTTTGTAGCAGCTTTGTGTAACAAAGTATCAGGGAAGAGATTAAAAAATAAATACCAATGATTGTTTTGTTTTTACAGCTTTATTTCGTTGTAAGAACTGCGTAAAATGCTTAAAGGAACATTTACTACATGTTAATAATCATTATTTTTGCACCTTTTTATTGTCGCAATAATACAATGTAACATTTTTTGCAAAGCGAAATAAAAGAAAATCTTTACTGGGTTGAGTTGTTTTATTACTAAGCGGCATTTTTTGCACACAATAGAATGAATGGCCAGATCGCAAAGGACCCTTATTAGCTGGTGAGGACACAAAGGAAAATTTCTGTATTGTCTCTTAACAGCTGCCCTGTGGATCACTTTTCCAAAATTGAGCATTTGGGGGAGGGGTGGGGGTGGCTCAGTCGGTAGCGCGCCAGGCTCGTAATCTGTAGTTCCCAGGTTCGAGTCCCAGCTGGGTCAGCGTTGAGATTTATCTCCGCAAAATTCCCCGCCCTGCCCACGGTCAGTAGGGGACACCGTTGGGCTTGGAAAGGCCGCCGTCTGTCGGATGGGACGTTAAGTCGTGGTCCCGTGTGCGGGAGAGCAATATCCTGTGCACGTTAAAGAACACGCTGGATGGCCTTGACGGGAGACTACCATCTGTCTCCCAACAGCTGTTCCAGTGGGTCCCCTCCCCCAACCTTCTCTGAGCCTTCGGGGTCCATGTGACCTGACCATTTAGCCCATGGTGTGCGAAAAAAGTGCCGCTCGGAGGCAAAACAACCCAACCCTTTAGGGGAGCTAGTAACCTGGCCATTTCGCACACCGTGTGCACAAATGTCCCCTTCAAAGATATAACAACCCAGGCTGGGATTTAGAAAACAATAAAGGGGTCGGAAGAAGAACTCATTCGAGCTGGTAAAGAGAGGAAAACTGGATTTCCACTCCAGTATAACATTTCCTTCTCCATTTTTAGAGGTCTTTAAAACATTTCTTGAAATATGCATAAGTTTAACAATTTTTTGCTTCTATTACCATTACTAGCATTCTCATTGGATCGGTGATGCATCCTGTCTTGTAACACCCCCAATAACTGTGCTCGTTAGAGAACGCGTGCAGTTATCTTCGACAGGATGCTTGTCTCCTAAAATCTATTCAGTGAATCCTTTTCCATCTCTCTGACCTCTTAGGTTTTTTGTGGCATGATCACTTAGCCTATTTGTGTGCTAAAAAGTGGACAGAGTTAAAACTACACAATTGTTACTTTATAACTTCATTCTGTAATGCATTTAATGTGGGTTAATGAGGGCGGGGGTGCCTCAGTCGGTAGTGCGCCAAGCTCGTAATCTGCAGTTTCCAGGTTCGAGTCCCAGCTTGGTCAGCTAAGAGATTTATCTCCGAAAAACTCCCCGTCTTGCTCACGGTCAGTAGAGGACACCGATGGTCTTGGAAAGGCTACCGTCCGTCGGATGGGGCGTTAAGCCATGGTCCTGTGTATGAGCGAGCTATACCCTGTGCACGTTAAAGAACACACTGGATGACCTTGACGGGAGCCTATCATCTGTATCCCAACAGCTGTTCCAGTGGGTACCCTCCCCCAACCTTCTCTGAGCCTTCGGGGTCCTTGTGACCTGGCCATTTAGCCCATGGTGTGCAAAAAAGTGCCGCTCAGAGGTAAAACAACCCAACCTGGATTTATGATTTGTCAGTTCCCGCTGATATTATTACATTGAATATGAAAAATGTACACATTGAAAGAGAATGCTTGGATGCGAAAAATTCCAGTAATCTCTTAAGTGAAAGTGAAATATTGGCTTGCAGATCATTTTTGCCCATTCTGTATGTAAGTGGGGTGTACAGAAAAGTGTGTCAATATGTATATATAGGCCATGATGCTTCATATCACGTAGTCTTTCAATTTTTATGCATTTAGAATCTAGTATACTCTCACAGGTTATAAAAGAAATCTAATTATAGCGACCGTTAATTATGTTAGAAAAATTTCATTTAGTGTGATCTGGGTTTACAGTAAGTTTTTTATACTATCTTTATTGACAAAAGGAAAATCAGTTTTACTTATTACATTTTTGATTAAATTTATAAGCGAAAATTGCATAGTACAGATAACGTGATAGTAGGCATGCACACATAGATGTTTAATTTTTTTTATGTATTTTTTTCTCTTTGCTATATATAAAATCGAGAAAAAGAAATACCCCCTCAAGCAGCTGCTTGCCACAGAAGTCTGACAGGAGCCTGTCAGTTTATATGCCATAGTAGAAGGTCTGAGAGGATGGCAGGACCTCAGCAGAAAAACGACACAAACAGCCATGCCTTACTCGGGGCTCGAACCCAGGTCCCTTAGATCAGTAGCCAAGCGCGCTAACCACGCCTAAATGTAAATTTAAATTATTCAACTCTAAATAAGCAAATAACTTTTTACTTCCAGACCGAATATCATATGTCGTTGAATTAAATTTTGCTTTTAATATGAACGCATCTGAATTTTGCGTTTAATATCAGCGTGACCGAGTGGTTCTTGTAGCGTTGCGAATCAAAGAAACCCAGGTACAATTATCGAATAAAACAAGGATGTTACGTTGTCTTCCTCACACTAATTCAGTCTTCCTCACATCATCCCCGGAGCGGGGGTGGCTCAGTCGGTAGCGCGCCAGGCTCGTAATCTGTACTTCCCAGGTTCGAGTCCCAGCTGGGTCAGCGTTGAGATTTATCTCCGCAAAATTCCCCGCCCTGCCCACGGTCAGTAGGGGACACAGATGGGCTTGGAAAGGCTGCCGTGGCCCCGTGTGCGGGAGAGCCATACCTTGTGCACGTAAAAGAACACGCTGGATGGCCTTGACGGGAGGCTACCATCTGTCTCCCAACAGCTGTTCCAGTGGGTCCCCTCCCCCAACCTTCTCTGAGCCTTCGGGGTCGATGTGACTTGGCCATTTAGCCCATGGTGTGCAAAAAAGTGCCCTAAACATCATCCCTACGGCGAATTTATGCCGAGAGGCGTCCATCAGACATCTCTGATTACTAAAATGTGTGAGCAAAAATTTAATAAATATTGAGTAGTAATTATTGGAAATATTTCATATATTAAACATTGTGTCTTTATTTATGTATGCAGTCCTTTCTTTACCAGTTGTATAATTAAGTAGGTATCTTCAGCTTTGAAAGGCGGGGGTTGGGTAGTCGGTAACGAACCAGGTTCATAATCTGTAGTTCCCAAGTTCGAGTTCCTTTTGTGCCAGTGTCGGGATTTATTTCCGCTAAACCTCTACCCCGGCCTCGGTCAGAAAGGGGACGGCGATGGGCTTGGTGGAAAGGCCGCCATCTGTAGGATGGGACGTAGAGCCGTGGTTTCGTGTTCAGGAGAATTATACACGCTCTGTGCGCGTTAAAGAACATGCTGAATGGTGATGACGGTAGGTTTCATCTGCCTAACAATTGTCCAATGGAGTCTTTTGCTAGTCTTTGGGATCCTTGTTTCCTGATGATTTAGCTCATTGTGTGCAAAAAACTTGCCGCTCAGAAGTAAAAACAACCCGATACATTTTGCAACAGAAAAGGTAATACGATCAAACGTGTAATAACGCATCATGGCTGACTGAAATTTTGAATATTTTTTTATGATAAAGGTCTTGTTCCTAAGGATTTCACTAGAGTTATTATTGTCCCAATTTTTAAAAAAGGTGATCGCAGTTCTCGTGATAATTATAGGGGAATTAGTTTATTTTCTGTTCCAGGTAAAGTTCTTTGCACGATTATATTTAATAGAATTAAGAATTTGGTTGATGGACAACTGCATGATGAACAGTATGGATTCAGAAGTGCTAGGGGATGTATATTGATCAAATATTTTCACTTAGACAGATTCTTGAGAAATGTTCAGAGTTTCAGAAAACTGTGATTGCTAGCTTTATAGATTTCAGAAAGGCTTTTGACTCTGTTGATCGATATAATTTGTGGTTGATTGTTAGATCATATGGAATACCTTAAAAATTAGTGTAATGAAAGCTCTCTATAATAACACTGAGTCGTGTGTGAGAGTTGGTACGTCTTGCAGTGATTTGTTTAGCGTTGTTAGTGGAGTTGGACAAGGATGCATTTTGTCTCCTTTTCTGTTTTATTTGGCTATTGATTATGTAATGTGAAATTCTTTGCAAGGGAAAGATTTTGGCCTTAAATGGTCTAGAGCAGTGATTCTCAACCTTTTATGATTCACGTTCCCCCCTGGAAATGTGTATGTAACTGGCATACTCCTTGTATAGATGGGGGCGGGGGTGGCTCAGTCGGTAGCGCGCCAGGCTCGTAATCTGTAGTTCCCAGGTTCGAGTCCCAGCTGGGTCAGCGTTGAGATTTATCTCCGCAAAATTCCCCGCCCTGCCCACGGTCAGTAGGGGACACCGAAGGGCTTGAAAAAGCCGCCGTCCGTCGGATGGGACGTTAAGCTGTGGCCCCGTGTGCGGGAGAGCCATACCCTGTGCACGTTAAAGAACACGCTGGATGGCCTTGACGGGAGGCTACCATCTGTCTCCCAACAGCTGTTCTAGTGGGTCCCACCCCCAGCCTTCTCTGAGCCTTCGGGGTCCATGTGACCTGGCCATTTAGCCCATGGTGTGCAAAAAAGTGCCGCTCAGAGGTAAAACAACCCAACCCTTGTATAGATAAAACTATAATTATAGTATAAGAATGGTTATTTTACTTTGTTACTAGATCTAATGATTTTTGAGCTCTCACGACTTACCCCACGTTGAGAACCCCTAGTCTAGAGATTTCGAAATTTCTGATTTATGTTATGCAGATGATTTGTCCATGTTTGCTAATGATGTTGATGAGATGAATTCTTTCATTAGGACTATTCATGAGAATGGTAATAGAGTAGGTGTGGTGATAAACAGAGAAAAAACTAAAGTGATGAAAATTGTTCAGACAGATAGTGCTTCAGTTGCTTTGAATGGTTGCACTCTTCAGCAAGTGTATCAGTTTAATTATCTTGGGAGCTATGTAATAGAACTGGTTATGTGTGGCATGAGATAAATAGAAGAAAGGGATTGCCGCTGGGACTTTTAAGAATCTATGGAGAGTGGAAAAATAGGCACGTACACCTAACGACTAAAATTAGGTTGTATAATGGTTTGGTTCTTTCTAAAGTTTTTGATGGTAGCGAAGCATAGACCCTTTGTAATTGTAAACAGGATAACAAGAAACTTGATGCCTTTGATTCTAAATGCTTACGCAGTAACTTGGGCATTAGGTAGTTCGACTTTGTAAGTAATGATGAGGTTAGAAGAAGGAGTCGTCAACCTCTTTTAAGTAGTATATTGTGCAGAGAGAGACTGCGTTGTTTTGACCATGTTGTTCGCATAGCTTCAGATTGGCAAACAGGATTATGAACAGTGTGCCTAAGGGTTTCAGAAAAAGGGGGAGACCTAGGATGCGATGGGCAGACAATGTCAAACAGAACCTTGCTACAATTGGCCTAGAGTGGTCAAATGCAGCAGCTGCAGCTCAGAACAGATACGCCTGGAAAATTGCCCCCTCGGTGTGAGCGCCTGTACGTGGTGAGGGGGACCACCCTGTGAAGGTTCCCGCTGGCTCGGTTACCTTCACAGGGTCCTAAACGCTCGCCCGCGTGTTTGCCGTGCGCGGAGACCCGTGTCCCGGGAAAGAAGGATCCTGGCAGTTGCTCGGGGGTCCCCGTCTTCTCTCCTCAGCTCATGACTGGCGTGGTCCCCATTGGCCGTCTTGCCATTGGGGAGCCTGTCTGTCGCGGGGCTGGGCAGCGGATTCCGGGGCCTCTGCTATACACTGCTTTGGCCTCTGCTTCCGGTAAACGGGAGCTCCTGGGGTGGCCCCCCCAGGAGCAATCGGCTGGTGGGCAGGTCCTGCTAGGGTCAACCGTGCAGAGCGGTGAGTAACCTTGCCCACGGTCCGGGTACAGGTTTACAAGTTTCCTCACAACTTATTTTCATTTTGTCGTTATCTTTTCTTTGTGAGGCCAGTTTGGCCATTCACAATTTTCTTCTTTTACGCTTTGTTTCATTTGTGTAGAACGTTTTTGTTCTGCACATTTCTCTTTTTATTTTCCTTCTATTTATTTGTGAGGGCTTGGCTCACTGTCTGTGTGGGTATAGTGCCTGCGTAGCCCTGGCGCCCGACTGGGCGTCCCCTTGTTGGGCTCCGTGGAGGGTGGGGACAGCGGGCACTGAACCACACAAAACAAACCATGAGAGAGAATGATGATAATAATGCGATCGCCGCCAACAAGAGGGCTCGACATGAGCCCCCATCTTCCTCTTTGTCTAAGTTATCTCTGCCGTCGTCTTCTGTGTCTGTGTCTTCGTTCCCGAAGTTCCTGATCATCCACTCCACGGGTGATCAGGTGCTCGGGGACATGTCCCCTTTTTTTGTTAACAAAGTTTTACAAGGTCTTGCGGGAGAGCCGAAATCCGTCAAGCGCTTACGATCTGGCGACTTGCAGGTTGAGACCGCTTGTTCAAAACATTCTGAACTACTCCTGAAAGTTAAAGCAATTGGTGGGGTGGCTGTCGAAGTCACTCCCCATAAAACTTTGAATTCCTCTCGGGGTGTGATCACCGAGTGGGGCCTCCTCAAAGTCACTGAGGAGGAAATCCTCTCAGAGCTCACACCTCAAGGAGTAACAGCGGTCCACCGGGTTTCGACACGCCGTGATGGGAAATTAACACCCACCCGGGTGTTAATTGTTACATTCAACACGCCACGCCTGCCTACTTCCATCAAGGCAGGTTATTTACATTGTGAGGTTCGGCCGTATATCCCAAACCCTCTGCGCTGTTTTCAGTGTCAGATATACGGTCATGCCCGCACAGCATGCAGGGGCAAGCCCACCTGTGCTCGCTGTGGCAGTAAGGATCATCTCGATCCTGACTGCACAGCAGAAAAGGCATGCTGTGTGAACTGCAGTGGCGAACATCCGGCGTACTCCCGCGACTGTCCGAAGTGGAAGGAGGAAAAGGAGGTACAACGCCTCAAAGTCGTGAATAACATCTCGTATGCTGAAGCGAGAAAGCTTGCTGCACCGCCCGCCCCACCTGGCAAGGTTTCCTATGCCAGTGCAGTCATTGGAAAGCCCATCGTTCCAATGACTTCGGTTGCGGTGCAGACTGACATCAGTGTACCACCTACTGAGTCTTTCTCGCCAGCTGCGAAGTACCTCCTCACGCAGGCGAGACCGAGGGTGGTGTCGACTTCGACATCAACCCCGGTTACCATTCCTGCAGCTCAGCCTTCCACCTCCACCGGAAGGCCTCCTCCTCCCCGTCCTCAGACAGCAAGACCTTCAAAACCTAAGGGGCCCCCACCGGGGCCCAAAAAGAAAATCACTGCACCTCAAAGGGCGGTCACCGATCCATGCCCCTCGGACGATTCCGAGGACATGGATACCGACCGCCCCCTATTCACTAAACCGTCCTCTGCGGCGGTGAAGTTGAATAGGAATTCGTCGTCCGCCCACTCTTCTAAGTCCTGAGATGGCCACACTCCTACAATGGAATTGTCGTGGATTCCAGAGGAATCTTGACGACATCAAGGCCCTCCTTCAGGCACACCAGCCCATCTGTGTGTGCCTGCAGGAGACATACTTGCAGCCAGTCACAGATCCCACGATCCGGCACTTTTCACTAGTTCGCCGGGACCGGGATGGAGATGGTCCAGCTCGCGGGGGTGTCGCCATCCTCGTGAGCAACCATTCTCCATTCCAGGTCGTAACCCTCACCACCAACTTAGAGGCGGTAGCCATCCGTCTCTTCGTGGGGTTCTCACTGACTGTCTGCTCTGTATATCTTCCACCTGGGAGCATCGTCTTCCAGGAAGACCTTGATGATCTCGTCTCGCAGCTGCCGTCCCCCTTCCTCATTATGGGGGACCTCAACGGACACAGTCCACTTTGGGGCAGTGCTGACACCAACGGGAGGGGTGGGGTCCTGGAGCAGTGGCTCCTGGATCCTTCTCTCTCCCTGTTGAACACCGGTGTCAGCACTTACTTTCACTCCCCAACCCGCACTTTCACTGCCATTGATCTCACCATCTGCTCCTCCTCGATCCTTCCACTCTTTACATGGGAGGTCGAGGACAACCCATACGGAAGCGATCACCTCCCCGTGGTGTGCACCATCTCCCGTGGGGGGCCTTGCAGCCCTTCACGCGTCTCACGGTGGAGGCTGGATCGGGCTGACTGGGGTGGTTTTGAGCTGCTCTCTGAGCTCGACGACCACTCCGTCAGCCAGGAGCCAATCAATGTGGCAGTAGCGGAGATAATGGACTGTATCGTAGATGCAGCTGCATCAACAATTCCTCAAACTTCTACACGGTTTCCTCGCTTTCCAAAACCGTGGTGGAATCCAGATTGCACCGCAGCTCGTAAGGCTCAGAACAAGGCTTGGGGGGTGTTTCGGAGATATCCGACAACCCCCAACCTCGAGAACTTCAAACGCGCCAGGGCGAAAGCTCGTTTCGTCCGACGCCAGAGCCAGAAGGAATCTTGGATCAAGTATACGTCATCCATAACCCGCACGACTAGTTCCAAGGTCGTGTGGGATAAAGTCCGGAAGATGAGTGGGAACTACACGTCCCACTCGTTATCGATCCTGGAGCACAATGGACAGGCAATTGCTGATCCCAAAGCAATTGCCGATACTCTGGGGGAGTCGTTCTCCTCCATCTCTTCTTCTTCTTCTTACTCCCCCGAGTTTCTGGCCCAGAAGGGCAGGGCGGAACGCTCTCCGCTGTCTTTCCACTCGAATGGCCTGGAGCCTTACAACAGGCCATTCACAGCGGAGGAGCTTCGCCTTGCTCTGCACTCTTCTCGTGCCTCTGCTGTAGGGCCGGACAATGTCCATTATGCCATGCTCCAACATCTTTCACCATCGAGTAAGGATCGGCTGCTCCATCTCTTGAATCGCATTTTTCTCGAGGAGCAGTTTCCGGACTCCTGGCGGGAGGCCATCGTCTTGGCCTTCCCCAAGCCAGGGAAAGATCCCAAGATTCCTTCTAATTATCGTCCCATCGCATTGACGAGCTGCGTGTGCAAGGTGTTGGAAAGAATGGTAAATGCCAGACTCATCTGGTATTTAGAACACCACAACCTTCTTTCCAACACCCAGTGTGGCTTTCGCAGGCAACGGTCAACTCTTGACCACCTGATACGCCTCGAATCGGCTATCAGGAATTCTTTTTTACGTAGAGAGCACCTGGTGTCAATTTTCTTCGACATCGAAAAAGCGTACGACACGGCTTGGAGATTCGGCATTCTTCGTGACCTCCACAGCTTCGGCTTGAGAGGTCACATGCCGATTTTCATCTCCAACTTCTTATCGACACGCTCTTTTCGTGTCCGTGTCGGTAACACTCTGTCGCGGCCGTACCCCCAAGACCAGGGGGTGCCACAAGGCTGCGTTCTGAGTGTTACGCTTTTCGCTGTCAAGATTAATTCCATAACTAGACAACTTCCTCCATCCGTAGGCAATGCCCTCTATGTTGATGACTTTAGCATCTTTTGCTCATCGTCCAGCATGAGGGTCATTGAAAGACAACTGCAAATTGCCCTGAACAATCTTTCGGTTTGGGCGACGGCAAACGGGTTTCGGTTCTCCCCACAGAAGACCGCTTGTGTGCACTTTTGCCACAAGCGTAATCTTCATCTGGATCCCGAGCTGCGGCTCGGGGGTAACATCATTCCAGTTGTGGCGGAGACCAAGTTTCTCGGTCTCATATTCGATCGGAAATTGACCTTTTTACCACACATACGTCATCTCAGGTCCAAGTGCACGCGGGCATTGAACATCGTCAAGGTCCTCTCCTCCCTTTCTTGGGGGGCGGACCGATGTTCTTTGCTCCGCCTGTACCGTGCACTTGTCCGATCGAAACTGGACTACGGATCCCAGGTGTACGACTCGGCCCGGGATTCGGTGGTGAAGGTGCTGGACCCCCTCCATCATCAGGCTCTCCGTGTTTGCACGGGAGCCTTCCGCACCTCACCGGTCCAGAGTCTTTACGTTGAGACCGACGAACCGTCTTTATCTCTTCGCCGTCAGCAGTTGTCCCTACAATATACTTCTAAATTGCGATCCCTGCCTGGCCATCCCACTTGGGACTGCGTTTTCAGTCCGAAGTGGGAAATGCTTTACAATAATCGGCCGACTGCCATTCGTCCTTTTGGTTTGCGAGTCCGAGGCTACCTCAGAGACATCAACACCAGTCTCGATAGCGTTGCACAGTCGACAGCTGAGCCACTTCCACCATGGCTCGCTGTTTCCCCTACCTGCGATTTTTCCCTGTGCAGGACGGGGAAGGCCTTTACACCCGACTGTGTGTACCGGCAACTCTTTGCCAGCCATCGTGCTGAGCACCCGGACTTCTTGCCTGTCTTTACAGATGGCTCGAAGTCCGGCACTTCGGTGGGATCAGCCATGGTCTGCTGTGATGTAATCATTGCAGACCAGATCCCACTGCAGTGTTCCATCTTCACTGCAGAGTTGCACGCTATCAGCCTCGCCTTGGACCACGTGGCGACTAAGCATCATCGTCGGTGTGTGCTTTACACCGACTCGCTTAGCTCGCTACAGGCTTTGATCTCGGTGAGGCATCGGCCTCACCCTGTTCTTACTAAGATCCGCCAGCAGCTACATCGTCTGGCAGCCACCACCACCATCCATTTCTGTTGGGTGCCCGGTCACGTCGGTATCAGGGGCAACGACTTGGCAGATGCTGCTGCCAAGTCAGCCACGCCCCTGTCCGACTCTCCGTTGCCGGTTCCTTATCTGGATTTCCGGCAGCGTTTCGCCACCGAGCTCCGGGCACAGTGGCAGAGATCTTGGTCAGAACAGCTTACGAACAAGCTCTTTGAGATCAAACCTATCATCAAACCATGGCAGTCTTGTTACCGCAGGAATCGCAAGGAGGAAGTTGTACTTGCTCGGCTCCGCTTGGGTCATTCGTTTATTACACATTCGTTTCTTTTACGGGCGGACGACGAACCCAAGTGTGAGTTTTGTGACACCTTTTTAACGATCAAACACATTTTAATTTCATGTCGTTGTTTTAACATCGAACGTCGTATGTTTTTTAACTTTCATGATTTTACGTCCGAGCCCCTTACACTCGGACATCTTTTATCCGACCATTGTACTTTTACCTCTCTCTTTCAATTTTTACGATTTACTGGATATTTTAATCGCATATAGTTTTTACTCTTCAGCTTTTTATATCTATGATTTTACCACCTTATACATTGTTTGTGTATCCCAGGTCATTTACACCTGGTATTCTATTGTTTTCTTTTGTATTTTTACACTTGCTCTTTGTTGTTTTACCTTTTTACAATTTTGCTAATTTCTTTTAAATGTGGTTGCGGGTTTACATGTCTTTTATCTTTTATATTGTCTTTTGTTTGGCGCATTATGGCCTAGTCGCCGATGCGCCATAAAACCCAAAACAACCAACAGCCTGGAAAATTGCACAGTCTGGTTGGACCTTCGTAGCTCAGGGGTACTATTTGTTGCTAGATGTTCAGCAACCACGGCAATCCCCGGTTCCGTCTCACGACACTATCAAGTTAACGGAAAGCCGTGACTAACTAGAGTCGGGGGGCAAGAATACACCATATAGATGCATCTCATTCCCAACCTCACATGGCAGCAGTCCTATAGAAGGAAAGCTAACCACCGGTAGAAACCTGAAATTTAATCTGTTTCCCGGTTAGCCATGAACAAGGATATGTAGATCCAAGTTCGCTCGGCACCCGAGGTGGAGACTCTTAGTGGGGCCCAGACTTTGAAAAGGGCTCGTGGCTACTAGGTGACCAAATCCGTTCAACCGTGCCCTTGAACTGCTCCACGGAGTGCCTGATGTTGAGGTCTTCACACCGTCCAACCGGGTCACTAAACCGGTCATCGATGTCTTCGACCTCGGTTGGTCTTGGCTTTGTCCAACCGGGGACCCAATCCGGTCAGCAAAGTCTTCGACCTGTTGCTGGGCCCGAAGCCCCCCCCCACCACCACCACGTCAAGGTGGTCTCCTATCGAGGAGGGGGAGAGCTCAGGGGTACATGGGTTGGGTTGTTTTACCTCTGAGCGGCACTTTTTGCACACCATGGGCTAAATGGCCAGGTCACATGGACCCCGAAGGCTCAGAGAAGGTTGGGGGAGGGGACCCACTGGAACAGCTGTTGGGAGACAGATGGTAGCCTCCCGTCAAGGCCATCCAGCGTGTTCTTTAACGTGCACAGGGTATGGCTCTCCCACACACGGGCCACGGCTTAACGTCCCATCTGACGGACGGCGGCCTTTCCAAGCCCATTGGTGTCCCCTACTGACCAAGGGCAGGGCGGGGAATTTTGCGGAGATAAATCTCAACGCTGACCCAGCTGGGACTCGAACCTGGGAACTACAGATTACGAGCCTGGCGCGCTACCGACTGAGTCACCCCCGCCCCCAGGGGTACATGAGGATTTTGTATATATATATGTATGTATTGAAGATGAAGAATTTACACAAATTTAAGAAAATAAAATATGAAAGAGCGTGTGATCGCCAGTGAAGGCAGAATTAATTTCTGTTGAACACGGATGTAATCGTCAGTGGGAGTTGGTGTAAAGACCTAATCGCAGTACAAGCCTAATCGCTGATGAATACATGTATAGTTCTTACTGAAAACTTTATTTTAGCAGACGCTGCTAAGTAACTTAATGCTGATATCATTCTTAAACATATTCGGCTTTAATTTTTATACCAAATCATCTGCTTTTCTGTTCCATCTGAATTATAGCAAAGCAGAAGGCTGTTTTGACATTGGAACTACGGTAGACTTAACCTTTAACAGTGAACTATATTCCGACGCAGAACCTAAGGGGTACAATCTCATACTCAATGGTAAGCTTTAATTTAAACATTGCATTCCACTCAACAGCATTAATTTGATTACTCCAACTATGTATTATCCTACTCCCTTTACCTTTGGCAGACTTTGTTCACGAGCATTGTGAGCAATGATGTCTAGACAACACCGGACAGATAACCGACCAGTCTTCTGTTGAATAGAAAGCAAGATTGAGCAACATTAACGTGGTAGATATACACCACCTCTGTTCCAGTTTCTGCAATTAAATTGCAGTTTGAAGCTCTAGGTCGTTGTCCGTAGTTGGTGTCGTGCCTTCACACTTTCGTGCCCGCTAGTTGAAAGGTAGCGTCGGAGTGTGCACACCGTAACAAAGGTTACCAGGACTGTGCTCGCCGCCGATAATACGTCAGCAGATGTGGAATGGATGAAATGACCATCTACTTAATTATGAAGGCGCTGGTTGGGAAAATGGCATCAATTAGCTGTGGTATCCATTTCAGCCACATGTCGTCGTGACCTTACAGGAACTAGTTAGTGCTTCTCATCCTTGTCTGGCTCATCTCTGGGATGTATTTAGCATCATCAGTACTCATCAATTCATTACATCGTTGTCTGGCTGTTGATGCTTTCGAGAGGATGGCTTTGGGATTTATGAGCAGTTAAATTTTCGCCCAAGTTAATGCTGATGGAGTGAGTAGGTTGGGGAATAGATATAAAGCGGTTGGATGATGAGTTGACAAATGGTTGATTTCTGATAGTGGCACTTGGGGTTTGTCATTACTTGTGGCATTCGTGGGTTGTAGACTTCCAAAATGCACTTTTCTGCACAAGTGGATCTGCACACACATTGTGCTAAATGGACAGGTATATTGCGATGCTTGAAAACAAAAGGGAATCATCAGTTTTCATATTTGTTCTTTGTTTATGATTATGACTGTTGTCTGGTATTTAGTTTTTGTTTATAAAATTTATTATTTCATTGACTTCACGGGGCTGCCCAATCACGTGTCTCGTAATCTGCAGTTCTCAGGTTCGAGTTATAACTGTATGTGTGTTGAGATTTATCTGCGACATACTTTCATCCTGCCCTCCGTGAGAA
The DNA here is from genome assembly GCA_038380435.1 of Ryuthela nishihirai. Lineage (NCBI taxonomy): Eukaryota > Metazoa > Arthropoda > Arachnida > Araneae > Heptathelidae > Ryuthela > Ryuthela nishihirai. The sequence continues at coordinate 24,748,209 of JAWZYU010000029.1, read as the reverse complement.
TGGGGATATCAATGGGCTTGAAAAGGCCGTAGGATGGGAGGTTAAACCGTGGCCCCGTGTGCAGGAGAGACTCATACCCTGTGCACATTAAAGAACACGCTGGATGGCATTGACGGGAACTACCATCTGTCTCGTAACAATTGTCTAGTGGGCTCCTTCTCCCAGCATTTAGCATTAGCACTTAACCAATTGTATGCAAAAAAGTGTCACTCAGAGCTAAAACAACCCAACGCATTGTCACCGTAAATGAGTGATTGGTGCGGTGATGGCTCAGTCGGAAGCGCGCCAGGCTTGTAATCTGTAGTTCCCAGGTTCGAGTCCCAGCTGGGTCAGTGCTGAGATTTATCTCCGCAAAATTCCCCGCCCTGCCCACGATGGCCTGCACACCGATGGCACTGCACGATGGCCTGCACACCGATGGGCCTGTAAAGGCCACCGTCCGTCGGATGGGAAGTTATGCCGTGGCTCCGTGTGCGGGAGAGCCATACCCTGTGCACGTTAAAGAACACGCTGGATGGCCTTAACGTGAGGCTACTATCTGTCTCCCAACAGCTATTCCAGTGGGTCCCCCTCTCCAAACCTTCTCTGAGCATTCGGAGTCCATGTGACCTGGCCATTTAGCCCATGGTGTGCAAAAAAGTGACGCTCAGAGGTAAAACAACCCAACCCAAACCTTCTCTGAGATCTTTAGGGGTCTTCTGGCCTGTCCATTGTGTGCATAAAAGTGTACTCAAAGGTAGCCTCCCGTCAAGGCCATCTAGTATGTTCTTTAAAGTGCAGAGGGTATGAATGTCTTCCACACTGGGGGCTTTGGGTTGGGTTGTTTTACCTCTGAACGGCACTTTTTTGCAAACCATGGGCTTAAATGGCCAGGTCACATGGACCCCGAAGGCTCAGAGAAGGTTGGGGCAGGGGACCCACTGGAACAGCTGTTGGAAGACAGATGGTAGCCTCCCGTCAAGGCCATCCAGCGTGTTCTTTAACGTGCACAGGGTATGGCTCTCCCGCACACGGGGCCACGGCTTAACGTCGCATCCGACGGATTTCAAGCCCATCGGTGTCCCCTACTTACCGTGGGCAGGGCGGGGAATTTTGCGGAGATAAATCTCAACGCTGACCCAGCTGGGACTCGAACACACGGGGGGCGGGGGTGGCTCAGCGTCCAGGCTCGTAATCTGTAGTTCCCAGGTTCGAGTCCCAGCCGGGTCAGCGTTAAGATTTATCTCCATAAAATTCCTTGCCCTGCCCACGATCAGTAGGGGACATCGATGGGCTTGGAAAGGCCGCCGTCAGTCAGATGGGACGTTAAGCCTTGGCGCCGTGTGCGGGAGAGCCATACGCTGTGCACGTTAAAGAACACGCTGGATGGCCTTGACGGGAGGCTACTCTCTGACTTCTAACAACTGTTCCAGTGGGTCCCCTCTCCCCCAACCTTCTCTGAGCCTTCCGGGTCCATGTGACCTGGCCATTTAGCCCATGGTGTGCAAAAAAGTGCAGTCATTATCGTGGCTAAATGATTTATATTGAACTAACTTATTCACTTTACTTGTAGATAAACTACTTAGCTTTGTGAGTAAATGAATTGTATTCTTTGTGGGGAAATGCGCTGTATTCTTTGTGAATAGGGTTCTGTAAAAAATTAAGAGGAAACTTCATGTATTCTTTAACGTTGATGACACCATTTCATTACTGTTCGGAGCTTTGGTGATATTTATTTTAACTAATTTATTCATATTGTGAACAAAATGATCAATATATGATTGTGAGTTAATTGAGGTTATGAACATAGATATTGGGTATTGATAATTATTTGCAATTTAAATCGGAAAAGCATATTTCATATTTAATAAACTCTGTTATTTAGATTAAATCGAAGTTTTCGGTTGCTACTATGCTATTATTCTAAATTTTAATGTGCAAGTTATGGAAGAATTTTTAAAAGCAAAATTCTAAAACTGAATATTGTTTGCTGTAAAATTTTAAAAATTATGTTTTTACATTAAACTGCCTTTTACCCTTCAGTATTATTCGAGTCCCAGCTGGGTCAGCGTTGAGATTTATCTCCGCAAAATTTCCCCGCCCTGCCCACGGTCAGTAGGGGACACCGATGGGCTTGGAAAGGCCGCCGTCCGTCGGATGGGACGTTAAGCCGTGGCCCCGGGTGCGGGAGAGCCATACCCTGTGCACATTAAAGAACACACTGGATGGCCTTGACGGGAGGCTACCATCTGTCTCCCAACAGCTGTTCCAGTGGGTCCCCTCCCCCAACCTTCTCTGAGCCTTCGGGGTCCGTGTGACCTGGCCATTTAGCCCATGGTGTGCAAAAAAGTGCCGCTCAGAGGTAAAACAACCCAACCCTTCAGTATTAGACAATTATACGTGTTTTAAATGTTACTTTTGGGTTTAGAGATCGCAATTGGTAGAAAGTGGAACAAAATATGTTTAAGGGAAAAAAGTATTTTTTTTTTACAGTGGCTAAGGTAGAAAAATGATACAATGCAAAAACACTTATATTTTTTCTCACTTAGAATCTTTAACACTTTACAGATGTCACTGAGAAATAAGATCTCTGAAAATAAATTTCAAAAAAAGTATTAAATAATACTCTATTTAGTTTTCGTATTATAAGCTTTATAATAGTGAATAAAAATTGTGTTTCACATTCCCCTCTCCTCCACCTCCTAAAAATTCGTAAGAAAAAATAGATATTTTATTTGAGATACTTGTTCAAGTATTAGAATTTCAAAATCGGAAACTTTTTTTTACAATTTATCGTATGGATATAGATAACAAAAAATTCCATATATATATATATATTACATACTAGTGATTGTGTTTTTCTGATTAAAAACACTCATGATGATGATATCCATTTTGTTTTTCCTGTTTAAGTAGATTTTATTGTAATTGAATGCTAACTTCTCTGCTTGCATAACTTAAATTTTGATAAAGAATTCAAAGTTTGACGCATCTTCTTTGTTTGGAGGTAAACACCTGGAAAAAAAAAACCCCAGAAAACTTACCATTTCTCTACGTCACCTGCATGAAAGGTATTGGTGTGCTGATGCCGTATAATTTGTATATAAGACTAAAAATTTGTGTTGGGTTGTTTTACTCCTGAGTGACACTTTTTTTGCACACCATGGGCTAAATGGCCAGGTCATAAGAACCCCGAAGACTCAGAGAAGGTTGGGGGGAGGGGGGACCCACCGGAACAGCTGTTGGGAGACAGATGGTGGCCTCCCGTCAAGGCCATCCAGCGTGTTCTTTAACATGCACAGGGTATGGGTTCTCCCGCACACGGGACCGCGGCTTAACGTCCCATCCTACGGACGGCTGTCTTTCCAAGCCCATCGGTGACTCCTACTGACCGTGGGCATGGCGGGAAGTTTTGCGGAGATAAGTCTCAACGCTGACCCAGCTGGGACCTAAAAATTTGGACAGGTCTAATTAACACCTTGTTTCTAAATGGAAGTATAAAAATTGGTTTGTTTCCAAGCCCTTTTTTTTTTTGGATTTCCTTATGTTTATTGTATTTTTTGATTATTTTGAATAAAGATTGATTTTTTTTAAAAGAACTTGATATGAAACGAAAGCTCTGAAAACAATTTCTGAAACTTAAGAATAACCTATTTTTTTAAGGAAACTAAATCATGTTAATGTTATTTTACTTGCATAAGGATTGCACGTAGACTTTTTTTGTTTCTTACCGCTGCATGAGCATGCGCAGAAAGGAAAAGAAACATCTCTCTAAAGTTTCTCGTTCACCCCACACTTCTTATCATTATGCATAATGGGAATGGCTAGTCTAGATAAGATTGAAATTGAAACTGGAATATTCAGCAAGAAATGAATTTGTATCCTTGTCTTTCAAGGGATGTACGTATGAATGTATATCGATGGCAGTGAGGGTACGTAACGGGAGGTGGGGGGAATAGAAACCGTCGTCATGGCACTGATGCTGTCTGTGAATACCACACTGGAAGATTCGAAATAACTACACCAGGGAGGAGAGAGGTCTCCTGAGCAGGGAAGACGAAGAGGAAACAGGAGATGAGAAGATGCCGATTCCAGCATCCCATCATCTCTGAGGTCTCGGATGTTTGCATGCAGGAATGAACAGTGAAACTGCTCCTCGCTTCCTCCTCCTCATCTTCCCGTATGATGATCGATATCTCCCACGCCCCCTCTTCTCTTTTCCATCTTTCTCCCCTTCTTTCACCCCACCCCCTCCAGCACCATGTCTTTCCTTGTCAGATGCCGGAAGTAGGTGGTGTGTGTTAGATGGCGGAGGATCTGAGAGGACCGCGTAGTACGGCATCTCTGCGCAAAGATGTAGTGTAGATGCTGAAAGAGCAAAAAAACGCAAAAAAGATGGATCTTGAATAAGATGGCTGACTGTTCTTGCAGTCTGGCATGTAAATGAATCTTATAGCAACCAATTGTTATTCAGAGCGGTTGATGGTGGACCCAATATCTGTTGTATCAAAGTTGGAAATTTTTTGAAGTACACCTAGTCTCCGAATAATACGAATTCTGCCGGAATTTTTTTAAAGCAGATGAATGTTGTAAGATAGAAATATTTGGGTCGATCTCTTTATTAATAAGCACAGTTGCGAAAATGGTACACCCAACTAAGTATGTTCGAAAACTTATCTTCCTTTTTATTTTGGGGCTGGGGTGGCTCAGTCGGTAGCGCGCCAGGCTCGTAATCTGTAGTTCCCAGGTTTGAGTCCCAGCTGGGTCAGCGTTGAAATTTATCTCCGCAAAACTCCCCGCCCTGCCCAGGTCAGTAGGGGACAGTGAGGGCTTGGAAAGGCCGCTGTCTGTCGGATGGGACGTTAAGCCGTAGCTCCGTGTGCGGGAGAGCCATACCCTATGATCGTTAAAGAACACGCTGGATGGCCTTGATAGGAGGCTACCATCTGTCTCCTAACAGCTATTCCAGTGGGTCCCCTCCCCCAACCTTCTCTGAGCCTTCGGGGTCCATGTGACCTGGCCATTTAGCCTATGGTGTGCAAAAAAAGTGCCGCTCAGAGGTAAAACAACCCAACCCTTTTTATTTCATTATTTTTTTAAAATACATATAAAAATGTTTTTACATGATGGGAGACTTCCATCTCTTTCCTATATAGTTGTTCAGTGGGTCCCCTTCTTTTACCCAACTTTGAGCTCTTGGGGCCCCTTAGGACTTGGCCACTTAACCCAATGTTTATGAGGGGCGGGGGTGGCTCAGTCGGTAGCGCGCCAGGCTCGTAATCTGTAGTTCCCAGGTTCGAGTCCCAGCTGGGTTAGCGTTGAGATTTATCTCCGCAAAATTCCCCGCCCTGCCCACGGTCAGTAGGGGACACCAATGGGCTTGGAAAGGCCGCCGTCCGTCGGATGGGGCGTTAAGCCGTGGCCCCGTGTGTGGGAGAGTCATACCCTGTGCACGTTAAAGAACACGCTGGATGGCCTTGACGGGAGGTTACCATCTGTCTCCCAACAGCTGTTCCAGTGGGTCCCCTCCCCCAACCTTCTCTGAGCCTTCGGGGTCCATGTGACCTGGCCATTTAGCCCATGGTGTGCAAAAAAGTGCCGCTCAGAGGTAAAACAACCCAACAACAACCCAATGTTTATGCACAAGTAAGACATTCTAAAGGTAAAAACAACGCAACCTGCACACCAGTCTGAGATTAAGACCTCTGATTTATAGAACAGGGGTCTTAATCTCAGACTGGTGTGCACTATTAAATGTAGGATTTACAAATACTATTAAATGTAGGATTTTGCAGTTATTTTTGTTTTACACGAGGCTTTTGGCAGTTAGTTGTCACTGGCAGAAAAGGTTCTCCTTGAACTAAAAAGGAAATCAGCTGCTTTGAGTGGCAGGTTTCCGCTGAAGCTGGGCGAAATCGCAAGAATGCTGCCGTGCATTTTATTTTCAGAGACATTCTTGAGACAGACAAAAGTGAGTTGAAATAAGCAAGTTTGCCAATAATTGTCAGATGCGAGTTATGTCGTGTGGAATTCTCTTTCTTCACGACAACCATTGCTGTCATGAAGAAATGACAGCCGACTGCAGTTGTCTTCGGTGAAGTTTCCTATTCATGTCGTAACCTCATTTCATCCGATTCATTTTAATAATCTGTTTTGAGTGCTTAATAAATTTTCTCTTTCTTCAGGTGAACGTCATGAAGTCACTTTTAAAATCAATATCTTGTGTTGGGTCAGGGCCAGATGTAAAGCGGGGTGGGCATGCCTCCCCGCTTGACAATGCTAGTAAGGATACAAAAACACTGTTAAACGTATTTAGATTTCGTGGATTTTTCAAGAAACTTTTGAAAGATCTCTAAAACGGAGAGGGAAATATATTGGAATGGAAATCCAGTCTCTTGCTTCCTCCCATTGTTTTTTATTTCTGGCTAGATTGTGTTGGGTTGTTTTACCTCTGAGCGGCACTTTTTTGCAGGGGCGGGGGTAGCTCAGTCGGTAGCGCGCCAGGCTCGTAATCTGTAGTTCCCAGGTTCGAGTCCCAGCTGGGTCAGCGTTGAGATTTATCTCCGCAAAATTCCCCGCCCTGCCCACGGTCAGTAGGGGACACCGATGGGCTTGGAAAGGCCGCCTTCCGTCGGATGGGACGTTAAGCCGTGGCCCCGTGTTCGTTAAGCCGTGGCCCCGTTATCTCCGCAAAATTCTCCGCCCTGCCCACGGTCAGTAGGGGACACCGATGGGCTTGGAAAGGCCGCCTTCCGTCGGATGGGACGTTAAGCCGTGGCCCCGTGTGCGGGAGAGCCATACCCTGTGCACGTTAAAGAACACGCTGGATGGCCTTGACGGGAGGCTACCATCTGTCTCCCAACAGCTATTCCAGTGGGTCCCCTCCCCCAACCTTCTCAGCCTTCGGGGTCCTTGTGACCTGGCCATTTAGCCCATGGTGTGCAAAAAAGTGCCGCTCAGAGGTAAAACAATCCAATCCAATTCTAATTAAGTACGAGCGGGACACGAAATTCTTTGCTGAAAGAAAAGTTTCAGAAACTAAGGATTCGTATCGGAAATTAAAATCGTTAACTTAATTTGAAAAATGTGTAAAAGTTAATAAACGTTTATATCCTACGTTAATGAATAGAAGTTTTAATATGTTAATAAATATTTTTCAATAATATTTTTTTCTTAGTAGTAGTGCATGTTTTGGGCAACTCAGACCATATTTAATTTTGTTTTTCTGTAAAATTACATATGCTTGGTAAACTGTGTCCGAGGGACTTTGGTGGGTACGAGATGATTTGAAAATTCAATTATCTGAGCGAAGCAAATCCGTTTTTTGCTTTATAGACTTCTGATGTGGAGAAAGAATCATACGATACCTCGACATATGTCCATTTCTTTCCTAAAAGAGAAAGAGAAAATATAAACCTGATAGGATTGATCGTAATGATTTTTATGCCAAATGCAAGTTTGCGACTTGTGGAGTGCCATCTACTCTATATTTTAGAAAGTTTCAAACCCGAGCAACGCCAGATTAATTTGCTAGTAACCTATGTTTTTTCTAGATCTGGGCGTGGGTTGGACTGTTTTCCCCTGCGAAAGCCACTTTTTTTTTTTGCACACAGTGGGCTAAATGACCACTGTGGCAAATGGCCCAATTCAATGCAGAGGTTGGGTTGGGTTACCTCTGAGTGGCACTCTTTTGCACACCATGGGCTAAATGGCCAGGTCACATGGACACCGAAGGCTCAGAGAAGATTGGGGGAGGGGACTCACTGGAACAGCTTCTGGGAGACAGATGGTAGCTTCCCGTCAAGGCCATCCAACATGTTCTTTAACGTGCACAGGGTATGACTCTCTCATGCACACGGGACCACATCTTAACGTCCCATTCGACGGACGGTGGCCTTTCCAATGCAGAGGAGTGGGGGATTTTTTTGTTGGTCATAGTTATGATCATAGTATATATAGCAATGTCAGGACGAATTGGCAGACACAGTGGGTACAAAATTTTCATTCCCTATTGATGTGGGCCAACGATTGAAAAGATTTATGCAGCGACCCTCATTTGCATAGGGATTGTAACAGAGGAAAGCGATGCCCTAATGCCAACAATAGCTTGTTAGGACATTTCTGTCAAGCAATAACAACAGCCACAATTGATATCATCTCCTTTCTTGTTGCGAACATTATTGCTTTTGCTTTATATTATCATTTACTATCATCAGAGATTAAAATCTACTCTTTGTGATTCCACCTGTTTTTCTTTTAAGCTTTGCCGCCTAGTCCACGCTCTCCAAACGAACATCATCCCAAAACTGTTTAGTTGGCACATTGTGCGTGCGATCATCATTATTTAAATCAATTTGCCATCGTCTCCATCTTGCCAATAGTGCTTATCAGTTGATACAAGAGGCGACGTGCCTCATCTCATGGAGCGTATTAAGTTCGTATCTCACACAATCTCACGCATCTAATACGTATGGAGAATGGAGATTAGGCTGTAACAAGACCCGAACCGGCGTGTGCATTTAGGACGGAACAATACCCCGGAAATCGCCGTCGTTGGACCTCATTATCCGTTGCATAATCGCGCGAAAGAGTAGACTTAAACCAAATCGTCGGTTTATTGTACATGCTGTGGGAATGGCGAATGCTGGATGCACAAGAGGCAAACCATGACCTTGAGAGTAGCTAGGCAACAACCAGCAGCTGCCATGGCAACGAACGGATCAGATCCCTGACATCCCGCGGGCCATCCCGCGTGCCATTGCCACGGAAAACGACTGTCTGCAAGAAGATCGGGCCTACTACATATTTATGGCCGTTTCAATGCCACTCTAAGTTACAGAGAATGGCCTTGAGGCGGAGGTTTTAATGGCATTGTCTCACGAGCTTGTTTGTAGGCTCGTGCATGTGGTTATCGGAGGAGGGACAGAGCGGATCTTTGATTTTACGTTTGCTTGCTGATCTTCTTCATCCCTTGTCTTCGAAGACGGTGCCGGAATTTGTGAATGAGGATGAAAGTAGATGCGGAGGAAACAAAGAGAGAAGGAATCTTGGCTTAGCTGTTTTTTTTCGGAATTTGATAAAATGAAAATCTCAGATGTGGCTGGTTTTCTGTTTGTTAGTCTGCGTTTTCGTTTTGGGAAGTTTGTAAGTCGGATCAATCGGTAGCGCGCCCAGGCTTTTAATCTGTAGATCCCAGGTTCGAATCCCAACTGTGCTACTGTTGAGATTTATCTCTTCTAACCCACGCCCTGCTGTCGGTGAGAAAGGGGACACCGATGATCTTGGAACGGCTGCTGTCTATCGGATCTTGAAGACGTGGCTACAGATACAGGTAAGATGGCTTTGATGGAAGCATTTATCTGTCTCCAAACAACTGTCCAGTCCTTACCCCAACCTTTTCTGAACACTTGGGGTCCTTATGACCTGGAGCGCGGTGGCTCGGTTGGTAGCGCACCATGCTAGTAATCTGTAGTTCTCAGGTTCGAGTTCCATATAAGCCAGCATTGAAATTTATCTCCGGAAAACCCCCCACCCTATCCTCGGTCAGAAGAGGACACGGATGGGCTTGAAAAGGCCACCGTCCGTCAGATGGGGCGTAAATACATAGTCTGTGTGCGGGAGAGAGCCATACTCTCTGCACGTTAAAGAACACCCTGGATGATCTTGAAGGAAAGCGACCGTCTGTTCCTTTTCCCAACCTTCTCTGAGCCCTCGGGGTCTTTATGGCTATTTAACCCATTGTATGTAAAAAAAAGTGCTCTCAGAGGTAAAACAAGCCAAAAATACTTGATTTTAGGTCTTTAAGTAGTATTTTGGGTTTCAGGTGGTTTGAGTATGTAATGATGAGGTTAGACGAAGGATATCATAGCCAGTTTTAAAAAATATCTTATGAAGGGAGAAATTATTCGTTCTGCCCTTTAGCCTACATGCAGCATTACGGATTAGTATAAAGAGTTTACGAATAGCGTGCCTATAGGCCTTAGAAAAAGATAGAGACCTAGAATGCTGTGGGTGGACAATGTTAAACAGGACCTTTTTAGAATTGGCTTTAAGTGATCATATGTAAGAGCAATAGTTTAGATGTGTAAGGAGAACTCAATTGCACATTCTGGTTAGACCTCCTTATCTCTTGGTTGCTTGATGATTGTGTATGTAGGTATTGAGGAAATTAAATCAGCAACGCAAGTGTAGCGAATAGGTTCGTGGATAATAGGTATCCTCTGAGACCGACCCTCTAGGGGAAATGTCACAAATCTTGTGTAAACTGGTTGTTTTGTGTATTATAATAAGAAAACAAGTACGTCGATGGTGAGGAACAAAACAGTGGAACGAGTGGCGCAGACACCTCCAAAATCAGCCAAAATCCGATTTCGTGCTAGCCATGCACTGATATTCCACACTCAATTTATTGATACAAAATAGCTTTACAACTTGTAAATTTATAATTACTATATATTATAAACAGGGCGATGTAAATAAAATCATATTTCGCACTGAAAAGAGAAATGTGTTCTCAAAAGTTTACGACATCAAGTTTGAATGCTATCCCGAAAATTAGTAAAAAGTCCGTATACATAACTATTCTACAGCATTGCCAGTACTCGTCATTTCTAGATTTTGTTTTGTAACTGATGTAATGGAAACTGTATTATATCTGATAGCCTTTTTGCTGTGCAGAAATCCACCCAGATCTAATATTTGAAGAAAATAGTTAACCCTTTCACGACCAAGGGAAACATTTTTCCCATTTTAAAATTGGTGATTGTCGTATTTAATTATAACCTTATCTGCATTTTTTATACAGAATGTCAAAATAGAACGTATGCCGAACGCAATTACGTAAACGGGAACGTTTAGAAAACAAAAACGGAACTGTCAGGACGCATAATATATGTACTATGTGCAATGTCCATCTTTGCCTCACTACCAAAAAGAAATTGCTTCGCAGAATATCATAATTAACACATCATTTTGTACAGTAATTTTATTTCATAATTTTGTATTATTTTAGTTAACATTTTGTTCTAATAAACCAATAAATAAAAGACATTGCATAATAAGCCTTACTATAAATTGTATTACTTTTATAGTCCATTGGGAAAAATATTTCCCATAAAATTCCAAAAAAACTACACATTGTTATGTATTCTTCTTATGATTTTTATTTATTTTACGTCTAAACAAACTGAAATAAACAGTTACATACTAATATTTACTCTTAGAAACCTTATGGTCCTGAAAGGGTTAAGAGATAAAAATTCTCTTTCGGTTGGGCAGGGATCATATGAATTATTGACATATCAAGATTAGCATTTTACAAAGCCTCCTATACATTAAATGGCGCCCTCTAACAGTGGGAGAAGTTGGAAAATGGCGAAACTTAAACGAATATCGCAATCTATGATAGAAATTTTGTCGATGGCGTGTTAGTTAAAATGTTTACATTGACTCCTTATGCCTTTGGGATTAGAAAATAGTATTTGCGTCATGTATCATTGAACGTGATATAACACTACTGTTAGGATCCTGGTTTCTTTTTTTTCGGCGGCGGGGGGGCTCACCTGGTAGCTCACCAAGCTCTTAATCTGTAGTTCCCAGGTTCGAATCCCAGCCGGGTCAGCGTTGAGATTTACCTCCGCAAAATTTCCGGCCCTGCCCACGGTCAGTACGGATACCGATGGGCCGCCGTCCGTCGGATGGGACGTTAAGCTTCGACCCCGTGTGCGGGAGAGCCATACCCTGTACACGCTGGATGGCCTTGACGAGAGGCTACCATCTGTCTCCCAACAGCTGTTCCAATGGGTCCCCTCCCCCATCTTCGGGGTCTTTATGATCTGGCCATTTAGTCCATCGTGTGCGCAAAAAAGTGCCGCTCAGAGGTAAAACAACCCAACCTGGTTTTGGGCGCCATCTCTTAGGGCAGCCCGTCATCTGTCATAGAGGATAATTTAAACGATCAGCAGTATGTGGATGCCATTCTCACTCACTCTTACCATTCTCCCCCCCCCCCCCCCGAAAGGGAACCACCTTGTTGGGTTGGGTTGTTTTACCTCTGAGCGGCACTTTTTTGCACACCATGGCCTAAATTGCCAGGTCACATGGACCCCGAAGGTTCAGAGGTTGGGGGAGGGGACCCACTGGAACAGCTGTTGGGAGACAGATGGTAGCCTCCCGTCAAGGCCATCCAGCGTGTTCTTTAACGTGCACAGGGTATGTGCTCTCCAGCACACGGGACCACGGCTTAACGTCCCATCCGACGGACGGCGGCCTTTCCAAGCCCATCGGTGTCTCCTACTGACCGTGGGCAGGGCGGGGAATTTTTGCGGAGATAAATCTCAACGCTGACCCTGCTAGGACTCGAACCTGGGAACTACAGATTACGAGCCTGGCGCGCTACCGACTGAGCCACCCCCGCCTCGCTGAGGACTAAAACAATCCAATCCAGATTACGAGGCTGGGGCGATTGATCTCGCGGCCACCCCAGGTGGTAGTGCATCATCGCTTAGGGGTTCTCTCCATACCACTGCGAGATAAAAAAAACAATTTTAATAAAAATGAATACATCATATCTCAGGAATTAGCGTGTTTGGTTAGTGATCAAAAATGGATATTGTCTTCGTGCTGGGGTCTTGCCCTGGTCACAAATTTCTAATGGTATGGCTTGATGAGAAACAGCTGCCATCAAAACTCTGTGGCAGCTGCTTGAGTGATAATATTGTTTTTTTTTTTTCTAAATTTCCTTCCCTTTTATTAAAAAAAAGTTGTTTAGAATTAAATGGTTTTTCTTTCCGCACATAATGTGATCTATTTTTACTTCGGAATAAGTTTCTAAAGTCGAATTTTTTCTAAATCTCCGTATGGTGTTAAAAATATAAAAATTCTAAACAGAATTGAAAACTTAATATTTTTAGTGAAATAAAAAAAATTTAAAAAACAAAGGAGTGGTTGTTTTTACTTTTGTCCTCTGTCCGTATGTAGGTATTCAACGCTTTTAACCCTTTCACGACTAAGGGAAACATTTTTCCCATTTTAAAATTGGTGATTGTCGTATTTCATTATAACCTTATCTGCATTTTTATACAGAATGTCAAAATAAAACGTATGCCGAACGCAATTACGTAAACGGGAACGTTTAGAAAACAAAAACAGAACTGTCAGGACGCATAATATATGTACTATGTGCAATGTCCATCTTTGCCTCACTACCAAAAGAAATTGCTTCGCAGAATATCATAATTAGCACATCATTTTGTATAGTAATTTTATTTCATAATTTTGTATTATTTTAGTTAACATTTTGTTCTAATAAACCAATAAATAAAAGACATTGCATAATAAGCCTAACTATAATTTGTGTTACTTTTATAGTCCATTGGGAAAAATATTTCCCATAAAATTCCAAAAAAACTACACATTGTTATGTATTTTTCTTATGATTTTTATTTATTTTACGTCTAAACAAACTAAAATAAACAGTTACATACTAATATTTACTCTTAGAAACCTTATGGTCCTGAAAGGGTTAACGATCACAAGGGCGTCTCCAAGGAAGCTCATGCCTTCGTTAATAATATGTCGTCTTAATTATATACCTTACTTTTAACCATACATGTCTTCAAGGTGTAATACAATCCAACCCAAAAGGCGCAATGCATTTTCTTAATGCAGTGCGTAGATGTTTATGTATTTCTCGATATTGCTGTCAGGTTGCTTTTTGTTATAACGTACATCCTGCTTGTATTAAAAAATGAATTGGTTGTAACTAGAGTCCGAATTTTTTTTGGTTCTTGTTATTCTTCTTGTAATTGGTCGCTGAAATTTTGATTTGAAATCTGTTGTCATGAAGACATAAAATCCATGAATCTTCCTCATTAGTTCCGAAACATTATATATATATGGGGCGGGGGTGGCTCAGTCGGTAGCGCGCCAGGCTCGTAATCTGTAGTTCCCAGGTTCGAGTCCCAGCTGGGTCAGCGTTGAGATTTATCTCCGCAAAATTCCCCGCCCTGCCCACGGTCAGTAGGGGACACCGATGGGCTTGGAAAGACCGCCGTCCGTCAGATGGGACGTTAAGCCGTGGCCCCGTGTGCGGGAGAGCCATACCCTGTGCACGCTAAAGAACACGCTGGATGGCCTTGACGGGAGGCTACCATCTGTCTCCCAACAGCTGTTCCAGTGGGTCCCCTCCCCCAACCTTCTCTGAGCCTTCGGGGTCCTTGTGACCTGGCCATTTAGCCCATGGTGTGCAAAAAAGTGCCGCTCAGAGGTAAAACAACCCAACCCAACCGAAACATTATATAAGCAAAACTGTAGTAAAAACTAGGTACAACCGAAATGGTGCCGACCAATCAAGGAAAGCTTCACCTCACAAGCAATTAAACATAATTACTAAAATTTGTTTGCAAATTTGGCTTCGTCTCTCTCTCTGTGTGTATTTATTGTTCTCTGCAGTGAACGAAGCCTAACCATCCTTTAAGTTTCCGTTTTCCTCCTTCTCATTTTGCTTAATTTCTTGTTACACCTTCCGTTGATTAAAAAAGAACAATTTTGCTCATCTGTAATTATTTAAAGATTTATGAAGTAGATGTAGAACAGCAACTGAAGATTTATCATGGGTTGTTTG